>OX401995.1:11238050-11838050 GCA_947859395.1 Eupithecia insigniata
GGAAAAAAATTGAAGTGAAGAGAATATCAATAACACCTTACTTCTTATTTGATAATAATAACTATGTTTATAGTATAAAATTTGACTTGTCTAAGTGCTTATTTTGTAAGCCTAAAGAAATAAAGTTAATGATTCTGATTATATCTTATTACCCTGTAGGTATGCGAAGATAAGCGAGGGCATGCGAAGCGGCGCCGCCTTGTAAGATGACAGTCGCTATCACTATGAGGGAGGTTGTCGTCAACATAGCCTGCCTTGCCTCAGACACTGTATTCCGGATCGCTAGGGCAAACGACATCGCACCGCGAAGACCTGGAAAACATAAACAAGTTTGAAGCAAAACGCTTTAGCATGACGGGTTATATTATTTTAACGATTGATGTTTTACGCAAAACACGATTTGCACGAGATCGATTTGCATGATTATAGAGCATCACATCAAAATGCTACCAATTTTATTATGTTAAGTATAATTGGCCCCAAACTTTTCGGATGAGCTGCTACCTTAAGGCGCATAGTAATGCGACACTAGCGCCACTCTTTATTTTTTCTTGTATTATCGTTATCGAAAAGAATTACCAAAAGTTCTTACCGCCAATTGATAATGCCCAGTATAAACTATTTTTTGATATCTCTGTAACAGTTTTGTTTCATTTTGTATTAATGGTTTATTGCCCTTGGTGGCTACCAAACGACAATACAAGGAAAAATCAAGAGTGGCGCTAGTGTTGCATTACTATGCTCCATAAATAAAAGTATGACTATACGTCTCTATACATGACTTGTTAGTAGCTATGTTAGTAGTAAGAATAATATCCCATTTGATATGTCCACACTGTGCCCATGTGGACATAGCTATTCACTGCCCCAGCCTCTGCGAAGCGACCCGAAGTATCACGGGCGCGCCGCAGCTACACGCTGGTGAATATATATATAGTAGTAAGTGTAATATCCCATTTGATATGTGATAAACATGTGCGTCGTGGAAAATCAAATGAATGATAATATTTATTTGCATGAATATAGGTACATTTGTGGTCTTGAGATTAAAGTAGGTATCACTTTGTTCGACTTGTTCGTCGTGCAAATGTTTACTTTGTAGGGTCATATTTGTTCGCTTTAAGAAACTAAGTAGCTAGTAAAGTTATACATAAATAACAATAACCAATGAAAAAATTATCAAAAAAATAATACGTTAAAAAGAATACCTAGAGATTTAGTAAATGTCTAATCTAAACCTATATTAAAAAAAAAAAACAAATATTTGTCTATCAAAAAATCTCTGTTTTATAAAAACAGTTATGACAGGGACAATTATATAATTAACGAGTAGGTACTAATTAACCATGTAATTTTTCTAAATTTATTTGCGAATTTATTATTATATAAACTTATGGCCATTGCGTAGCAGTTTCTTTTCATAGTTCTAATCTAAATTGAGGCACCTTAAGTGGTTTTTGTAGTTTTAACTGTGTCCAGCTATTTTATAAACAACTGCATTATTACGGGTTTTTGAATTTTCGGTTCGCTAGGAACTAAATAATAACTAAGCATTAACACTTACCGGAAAAGAACAACATATGTTGGAAGTTTATAGGAATCGGCGGTTTGCGTCCCAGGTTGAGAAGAAACGATAGCGGGTAGATATTGACTGCGCGCCCGAGCGTCGATGTTATCTGTTACATCGCTAAGGAATATATAGGTACTGACTGGCGTTATGGGGCGTAATCGCGTTGTTCACAAGACCGTTTTTTATGGATTCTTTGCTACTGGGAACAATCGTTTACTGGGAATACTGTCAGGTGTGTGAAGTCGCTCCTACAACTACATACGCCATCACGGGAAAATAAACGGATACTGTAAAATGGATGGTGTGTGAATGAGCCCTAACACAGCGAGTGTTCGTTCAGTCGGTTTGGGGAAAGAAGGCGCTATCGAAGAGCAACGAGACGGATTTTAGCACAAGGCGTAAAGTATCATGCTCGCTACGGATGGTACATTACGGGCCGTAACACCGGTAGCATCCTTTCATTTGGTAAAAAATATTTTATTTTAACCCTATCGTAAGCTAAGTTATTGGCATTCTCGCTTAGGGGCGCGGTAATACAGAACTCCAGTATCCCCCGTAACATAACGATATTATTACCTATTTATTTACATAATACAACAACTAATTTTACCTACTCGACTACTGAGTTGTTATCACAGAGGCAGAGGCCATTTTCTGTCTTTCGGGCTACATTTATTCGCCGTTGCATTTTATGTTTTGCGCTGAACCCTATTTTTTGTAATCTAATATCCTATTACGGACGGAGACAAATCCAACAAATCAAAAATCATTCAGATCGGTTCAGCCGTTCTCGAGTTATAAGAGTACTAACACGACTTTGATACTTTACATAGATAGATTTTATGTTGTTTAAATTGCAGTAAGTTCTGTTTGCACAAATAAATTATTTTAGTCTTATGTATTCTTTTAACCCGGTTTAAATACGTTTAATACGAGGGTGTAGGTGTATACCGTCTTTTGTTTCTCCCATAAATAAGTAAAAGCGTAGGTTGTGCCAAAACCCGCAGTTAATTTTATCAGTTAGTAGTAGTAATTGAGGATTTTTTTTTGAAAACTTCGAGTGCGTTTATGTTTATAGATTCAGCCAACTTCGAAGTTCCGCATTATTCAATACAAATAAATTTCTAGCTAGGCCTTACCCGAGCGAGTATCCACTAAATTATCACTTACTCAACATCTTCAGTCCTTATCAAACCACTGTTGGGCATAGACCTTTATACACTAGCCAAACTCGATGTGAAAATACAAAACTCACTTGGTGTAGTTTCAGATATAATTGTAAGCAATATTATTATTATATAATATCTCAAATCGACAACTAATGTAAATTGCGTATAAAAAGACTGACAGAATTTTAGGTTAAGTACGGGCGGTTTATTTACAAACATTCTACAACTAATTTGGCTGAAATATAAGCTAACATTGGGTTATTCGATTCGCCTGTTCTTTCGTTGTCCTACGCTAGCCTGGGTTAGGTAGGTGAAACCTATCGTCTTGCGAATGTTGTCAAAAAGGTAAAAACATATAACTTTTGTCTCAAAAGGATACAAAACCAGCGATGATGAACCACGGATCGAAATGATGCTTCGGGAATGTGAACATAGACACGCCGATGTACGTGAATATGAAGTTTTCAGCCAAGAAGTTCAGTAGTTCAAACAGCTGCTTGGTTCTGTTGCGGGAATCCGATGACAGGTTGTTGTACGTGTAGTGAGCTTGGCAGATTCCACAGAACAGCACCGCGACCACACCTGGAATTATTAGGGAGTACATTATACCGCCCCGGCCGGCATTGACGTACACTCTTATCCAGAAATCAGACTAGATATACACGTTTCCGGAGGATTTCGATGCGCGCAATCGGAATTTGGCCACAGAATTGCTCTATCATTTCAGGATTTTGAGATATCTCAACCTTAGAGCAAAAAACACAGTTTTTGCTCATTTTTGAGCCCAGTAGCTACGTGACCTCAAAAGGTTGGGATATCTCAAAATCCTGAAGTGATAGAGCAATTCTGTGGCCCGAAAAGGGAGGAAAAGGGATCACGTAGCCTAGTGGCTGCGTGATCCCTTTTCCTCCGTTTTATTTTGTATAGTTTAATAAGAGATGCGAAAACCGAGTTGACCAAACAGTACAACTTCACAAACTGGTCAAGGGATTTTCAAAAATTTGTTTGACGTATTACGATGAAATAGGTGGTGGCGCTGATTTGGGTCAGGGAAGCCCCTCAAAGAGTAGTTTCTGCTTCTTGTTTCTAGGGAACATTTTAAAAGTTACGTCTATCCGATGGGAAATTAACTTGAAAATATGAGAAAGGGGATGAAAATTCCTCTAAAAAATATGGACAGTCCCCTAAGACCACATTCCTGTTGGTTAAGGTACTTACTTGCCCTAACTGCCCCGTCCAAAAAATCCACTGATTATAACTATTTTGTAAGCCTAAGAAATAAAGGTGACTTGATTATTTTGCTGTATACGTTTATTAGTTCCTGACAAGGCCTAATAAATTATCCAAGCTAAACCTAGTTGGTATTTGGACTTACCGGTCAGCTCGAAAACTTCAGCGATAAGGAAGGCTGCGTAGGACATGAGCACGAATAGCGCTGACTCCAGCAACGGCCAATCGCGGACGTGTGTGAACTTGGTGATGTGTGCAGAGTTATGGAATATTATTAGTTGTATTATAGTGTACTTACTGCTGCCCACGCCTTACCCGCGTTTTATGGGGATAAAAAATATATTATATCAGGTCCCAAACTATACCCATACCAAATTTCAGCCTAATCGGTTCAGTAGTTTTTGCGTGAAAGAGTAACAAATATCCATACATCCAAACTTTCACATTTATAATATTAGGATAGGATGTTTGGTATTGGGACCGCTATAATTGTTTGGCGAGGAGGTCATGGTCTAAAATTTTCTGGTAGACTCAATCTCATAAGTGATACGGGCACTGAGAAAACAAGCTAAGCAAAGATTAGATAAAAAACATCCGGAACAAATATCTACAGATCGTACAAACATTTGTCCCGAGGTGGAGCGCCTCCAGACAAATGTCTGAGGGATAAATGTTTGACGATCCTACTGCGTCGCAGGCGGATCTTCGCCCACCGCGCCATTGGGTGCATCAAGTGATGCTTTGTTCTAACGCACATTACTTTTACTACGAAATCATCTAATGAAGTAATTTGAAAAGGATATCAATGCAGTCAAACATCCAATCAGAGCACCGACAAGCAGCGACAAACTGAAGATCCCGATGAAGTCGCCAATAGCAGCCAAGAACGCTCGTATCTCGAAGCCACCGTCATGAGAATATCGCTTCTCGTAGTTTTGGATAGCCCTGAAACCAAAGAAGTATTATTGTTACTCTCATTGCCTAAGACAAAAATACAAGTCAAAAATAAATCGCTTCAAACGTATTCTATCAGTCTTGAATAAATGTCGGCTACTAGAAAATATTCATAGATAGGTGGATTATTTCGTTCACAAACACAGACAACGCAAAATAAAATCAAACTTCTACAATATAGTAGGTATCGGTAAAAATGCAGTAATTTATTTTGTACAACCATGGACAAAATAAACTAGTAAAACTTGCAAACAATCCTACTTCCTACTAATATTATAAATGTCAAAGTTTGTAAGGATGGATGTAATGACCTTTGTTCCTCTTTCATGTAATAAAATGTCAAATTCGTAAGGATGGATGTATGGATATTTGTTCCTCTTTCAAGCAAAATAATGAACTGATTGGGCTGAAATTTGGTATGGGTATAGTTTGGGACCTGGAATAACATATTGGCTATTTTTTATCACGATAAAACAGGGGCGAAGGAGCGGGCAGCAGCTAGTAAAAAATAAAAATCAAATCAAAAAAGAAAAGGGTACTAAAGTTTAGGAATTGATCATCTCTTTTACATTTCCATCATCATTATCCATGCTAGTCCACGTCTTGACGTAGGCCTTCCCTAATATGCGCCATACCGACTTGTCTGACTACATTTATCATGTTGTTTACATACCTACCGACTTATAAATACAATAAGCTACGGCGGTCAATAAAAATCAATTTTCTGGTTATCCTCAGCCGTAAAATTTATGGACGTCTGATATCTCGTGTTCACTGCCAATGCTATGGGTTTCAAGGTTAAGTTTCCTACATAGGCGTGTGGTGTAGTATATATTGTATTTTGTTCTTATTTGTAAGTACAAAAACCTGTGATCAGGGGCCGAATAGGCATGACGACTGATTTTGATTTTTAGTTACTGTCGTCATCCCTATTTCATAAAATTAAAACTATGGTATCGTCTCAGAAAAACACATTTTTGCATTTTACATTTGATGAAAGAAACTACAGAGGTGGGACGCGTGTCCAGTGTCAAGGTTGAGAATAATAAATGAACTCTCCATGCAAATAGCACCGCACCCACTATCTAGAGTTTATTTCGTCTATGGACGTTACCATTGAAAATGAAAAATATGAAAATATATTTATTTCTGTTGCTTAGTATATCCGTTACAATAATATGGGGATTCCTCTTTTTTGCTATCCTAGGCACCATATCAGCGGGTGTGTTTATGAGGTTCACTGGATCACTAAATCTAAATTTAGGGATTTTTGGGTAATATTTGCTAAATAGGATATATCGTCAAGTCGGGAAGCAAAGAGAATAAGGCGAACGAACGAGTTTCCGGTAAAAAATGACAGATGGCATGATTATGCTTGTGTTAGAGAACCCCGCTCTTCTATAACATTAAGTTTGGTAGCTACATTGAAACTAGCTACTTTAAGAGTAATACAAAAAGTAAACAAAATTAATTATGTGATGCAAGTTTGTAGTGTGTTTTTAAAACTATGTGTGTGTGAGAGATAAATAGTGAGAGTTGTGTTAGTGTGAAATGATCATTATCATAATAAAACTACTGGTTAGCAGAATAAGGCCCCAAGGGACGCGCGAATACCTGGATCGATGAAAAAACCACATAATAAACTTGTATTATTAATGAATTGGAACTTCTATAACAGAGCGAGAGAATGTAAGCTGTTCGTATGTAATTTAATCTAATGTAGGTAATTAAATCTTAAGATATCTTGTAACCTAAAGTTTATTGACTATGTAATTTAATTTGATTTTTCGTATGTGTGATAATGGATTATTTAATTATTTGAAATAAATGAATACAACAATACAATAGTATGGCGGATTGTGCAAGGAAAATAAGTAAGGCTTTTAATATTTACCCGCTGAGTACCAAGGCCACTGCATCATTCAGGACACTTTCACCGAATATCATGGCGTACAGATTGACATCCACCTGTAATGTAATAATAATACATTACAACTTTCTTTGGGTTCCAATAATTTGTTTTGAATTACTAATGAAATCCTAATAGTATTATAAATTTGAAAGTAACTCTGTCTGTTACCTTTTCACGCATAAACGGCTAAACGGATCTTAATTAAATTTGGCGGGGAGGTAGATGGTATCCCGGGAACGGACATAGGGTACATGAAAAGCGCGTGCGAAGTCGCGGACAGCAGCTAGTAATAAATAAAAATACGTAATGGTACTCTGCTAGAATAGGTAGAGTTAAGAAGTATGTAGATAATCGTTTTTCTCTGGACTACGACGACGCGACGTCTCTTCTATATCATCCTTATTATCTATACTATATTCTATTTGACGATCTCTGTGGCGCAGCAGGCGAAGGGTCTGCCTCCGACCCAGGTTTGTGAGTTCGATTTCCGCCTCGGGACAAATGTTTGTACAATTTGTAGACATTTGTTCTGGGTTCTCTATAATAAATATATCTATCGATCGTTTCAGATATCTATATTACCTGCTGTAACCATAAAACAAGCTCTGCCTAGCTTAGACCTGTGAACTGTGTGAATTGTCCCTCATTAAATTTTATTTATTTAGCGTGCGATTGAGTTTCTCATTTTTTAAGAAGGGATTAAACCCTTTTTAAAAGATTCTAAAATCTTAGTGAAATTATCTAATTTATCGTTGTTAATATTTCATACAAGTTAATATGACTGATTATTGAGATAATAATAGTACATGCACAATAAAAGGTCTTAAATCTTAAGCAAATAAGTACTTAGGTTGAAACGTGTCGTGTATCAGTTATAGTAAAAGATATAACAGCCATTTGTTTGGCCTAAAAATAAAAATACATATACCTAAATAAAGTAGTTTTAACTTCACTCACGTTGTACCTACCTAATGATTATTGGTAGACTCGTTGGCCGTAAAAATTTATAATAAAATCCCAGAAAACATAAAATAACTCGAAAACAATAACACGTTCGAAACCAAAAGTAAAGAGACACTTTTAAAAATTTTTTTTACGAACTCGACGACTTTTTCACGATACTTTTAGCGACTCGTCGTAAAATTTAGTCTAGGTACCAAATAGATAAATTAAAAGTAAGCGCATCTTAAGTAGAAAGGCATGATACTCGTGCCTGGCCAGTCTTCCATTGCAACACCCTAAATGGGTACATACTGTGAATTATATAAACTCACCTAATCACTAAGACCTGATGAATGTATGAATGCAATAAATAAAAATACTGAGTACGCTATGATACAATTTATAGGTATGCTTGTGATTAATTAAGATCTGTTCAGCCGTTTACCTGTGCAAATGTAACAGACAGACTACTTTCCGATTCCTATTATTAGTATAGATACAAACGGACAAAAAGAGAGGTTCTTACCTTCAATTGCGAGAAAATTGCCAGCACAGTCAACGGGTCCGTCGGCGAAATCAAGGCACCAAAGTAGAGTGTGTCCAGAAAGGTGAAACTCGATGCGAGAGACGCCGGCATCAGTTGCACACAGCCGTACATGACGGCGCCTATGAAGAGAGCCGATAATGCCGTGCCGACCATTGCAAACGTCAGGATCGCTCCCAGGTTTCGGAAGAAGTATTTCTAGAAGAATTATGCTAGATTATTAAGGATTGCTACAGATATAATAATAATTGCTGATGATATGATTGGCATTAAATGCTAGATGCTGCATTAAATGTCCAGCATTATGTAATTCTCGTAATAATAACATAAGCATAGAGTAAAACAACACTGTTGTCACAAAACATATGCGTATCTGATACCACTCTTACTCAAGTCTTAATGCATGACTAGTTTTTCGGGACAAAAAGACAAAAAGTCTAGGTATATGTTAATTCAGGTCTGGAACTACATCTACGTAAAATTTTGGCCTGATCCGTTACATTAGTTATGGCGACTATTCACGCCAACACTATCTATTCATACATATATCTAAACTTTTAAATTTTATAATATTTACGTGGTTAAGATTAATACATCATCTTAATGTGATTGTGTGTAATCACCAGTTACTCACCAATGGCCAGTTAACTAAATATAACAAAATGACTTCCTAGAGGACTTTTCCTTAGGTATTATAGGTACTATTCTATCTTCAAAACATGCCAGCATAAAACGTATTTACCATTGATGACGTCAAGTTGCGTGATCGTAGCCTAACATCATCATAAAACCATATTTCCATAGGGGTTAGTAACTCAATAAACTACAGTAAATGGTTAGTTAGCAAATCGAGGCACATAAAATAAATGCAGGACTAATTCGCAGAGTGATTCCCAGAGTAGCGGGACTTTTCCCGGGATCACTCTGCAAATTAGGCATGCCCACAGTGGTGATGAGTATCTATGTGCAATGGTTTTCAGGATGCTGTTGTGACTTTCACACATTCTGCATATCAGGGATGCAGATTTTTTGAGAATGATGGCACCGAAGCCATCTGTTTGATATTCAGAAAACATACCCGATGCACTACAGAAGCGAGGCAGACCCAACAATAATTGAACATATTATATTGGACGCACAGGGTCGCTAGCGAGTTTTTGGTGTATCTTACCCACAAGCTTCCCGTGTACATGTTCTTCAACTAGCCACAATTTATTTACTTAGTATATCCCCAGATATAACTTTCAAGGAAAATGTGATATGCAAAGTTAATTACATATGGATAACTTTTTCCTTAATGAATTATAGATATGAGTATCATTTACCCTTTTCAAGCAATATCCAGCATGGAATATAATTGGTGGTAAAATGATGTTGAAGAATATTTCTGGATCAAAGGTTGCTTTTAGATCTATCTCATTTTGTTCCACATTCACTATCTCTCCTCGGAAGCTGTAAGCGTATGTCTTGTTTGGTATTGGAGAGTCTGTAAAACATATATAATTAACTTTTCTCATGCAGCAACGTCCCGTATAAACTGTAATTTAGTCCTTCAATAAGTCATATTTTACTAAATTAATTAAACCTCAGAATCACCATTTTTTGTTTGTATTATAAATAAAAAGTAGTATATTTATTGTTGCCTAACAATGAGGTTAGAGAAGGATAGTGATTACATACATCTCAGCCTAAAAATCCACTACTGAACTTAGGTCTCCCCCAAAAATCAATGTATAAGAGAAAATGGTCTTTGTATGTGAACTGAGATAATGTGGTTATATTTACAAACCTCCTCCAGATATTTGAATTTTGTCTGGGAAGTGGAAGCGCAGCATGTCTGGTGGTACTGATTGGTTGTATTTTGCATCAGCTGCAGGATGCACATCCAGGTATGTAATTTCATTTGTACTTGCTCCATAGCGGATAATAGCTCCTACTATCAATCCTGGGAATACAAAACAAATAGTTACAATATATCTATCTTAAATTGAATAAGTACATAATATATACATACTCACTTATGATAATGAGTAGGTAAATAAATGTTAAAATAAAAATCCCAATAAACATAAATTGTCTACTGGTGATAAGTTAACACAGTCCTGATAGCAAAAATAATTACTTAGTCTTGATTAATTCTATTATCATACTTAAGTTTTCATGATTTCATTAAGATTCAGCTAAAACATTAAAATCAAGAAGCTTTTATTCAGTTTTAACTGTACTTATGCAATAAATTGTGCAGTGTGGGCAAAAAGTACCAATAACAACATTCAGTGAAGCAGTATTTAAAGAACTCTTCAAGGTCTTCTTATTGTAGGTATGTAGTTAAATAGTCACATGATAGTTCTGTCTGTCATGCAATATTTAACTACATAAACAATTTCTTTGACTCACTCTAACAGAATGTAAATGTAGGTAAGTACACGTTTTAGTTTAGAACCATGAATAATATTATTACATGTGCTCTGATGCTAAAAACTACAAAAAATATTTTAGCAGGTAGTCGATTGTACTGTACAGTGAGCCTAGGGTTATAAAATTTTATGTACCTAGGAGTACCTTGGTATTTGTGTTCTTAGGAGAAGTAGGTACCTTAACAATAATGAGGATATTACCGTATATTACAGCTAGTCCCGTTTCGTGGAGCCAGCTCACTCGTCGGTGTTTGAATACCCAAATTGTAAGCACTGTCAGTGTAAGAAGGCAGGTATAAATCAAAAGGTTCAAACTATCTATTCTGTGTAGCAACGTCGCTTTTGCATCCAAGGCAATATCAGCTCCAGATCCTCGGCATGCCGTGGTCATGCACAGGATGATAGAAACCAAAACAACTGCGGAATTCATAGTTTTGCTTTGGTATCTCTGCACGGTGTCACATTACAAACTTGCGTGTTATTGTAAATATTCGTCTACTGATACACAGTTCTTGTGAACTCCAATAAAATCATATTCTTGATAATTTCAACGAATTTATCAAACACGGAGAACTATTTTACAAATACAACCGAAAATTGAAAGCGAGCGATGACGGACGGGACGACGAATGACGAAAGAAAAAAATCGATAGACCATCGAGAAACTGTCAAAAGAAATGACAGTGACAGTTTCTTTTTGTTGTAGATTTTACCTTGCTGCTAATGGAATAGGGCTCAATTTTGATAACCTAACAAATTTTTAAAAACTATATTTAACGTTTCATTTCACGCATAGTTTTGCTTTTGATTTACTTGCACTAAATTGTTCCAATGATATTATTATAATAATTATGTTAGAATTAAATTCTATGAAGAAGGATTTATCTCTTGGCATTATCTAACAATATAATATATAATAAACATTTGTTATTAAAAAAGGGTATATGTTAAAATTTATTTGATTTCATAAAAAAAATATTATTATTTGCGCCAGTAAGAACGTTGTAATCTTTTGTAACAAGTTTTGTAAAAAGGGCGAATTAAAATTCAATGTTGACACCAAGGGTTACGTTAGTATAAAAATTCCTTGGTTGACACCTTTAGGCGCAGCTCTACCATGTCTGTGGTCGACACGAAGAAACCAGCAAAGAGAATACAATACTGACGAAGAAACAAAGAGGATACAATAACTACATCGAAGAAATTCCAAGTTCTGGCGTAGGTACAGATACCACGCCACATAAGTGGAATAAAATAAAATTAACGTGATCGGGAACGCAAATAACTGAAATACCGAAGATAACTCTCAATTTTCACTTTTCCACACTTAGTATGGCCATAGCGCTATAGGTCTAGATCTACCTAGATCTCACGTTAATAATAGCTTAGTAGTACAGGCTAACATGCCAGATGTAAAAAAATGTGAGCCTTATCATTTAGTAAAAAAGTCACCTACCTACTTGCAGCACTCAATTAGTAGGTACTTAAAATTATGGAAAAACTTGAAAATTCATAAAAATTTAAAGGTAGGTAGGCCTACCTAAGTCGTGAGGTTACATAAAGGTATAAACCGCCAAACTATTGCAAAGGATTGATTGTTATCTTCAGTACCTATTACCGGTAGGTACAGCTTGCGTCATGGTTTTTTAGCGCTGACCTTGATGCGCAGAAATCGATTTTTTATTTTTACACCGCTTTACACCTGCGCAGAACCCCCCTCCGTGCACCTACCTACTTGTTCTCCAGGTAAAGTTCGCTTATGCCACCCTCTCTATTCAACCAGAGCACGTGATTATGTGTATCTACATTGTATATTATTATATACAATAGGTATGTAACTACATAACATAACCGTACCAAATTTTGTTTGTGGCCTTTCACAGGCGGTAGGCTCCTTGCTTCCCCCCCCGTTTCTCTCATATATGTATATATATAGGTAGGTACTCTTTGGTTGCCCCTGCCCTGCCTCTATTTAAAAGGTACCTAAGTGTCTAAGTTAATAGGTAGGTACTACCCTACCTACTAGTTAGGGGTCGTCCATTATTCGCGTTGATGTTTTTTAAGCATTTTTTTACCCCCCCCCCCCCCGTGGTGATATGTCGTGAGGTTTAAGACTAACCCCCTACCCAAAATAACGTGTATTTTTTTTAGTAGGTATAAACCATATTTAATGAATATTATTTTAAATATAGGTAAGAAGTACAATATAATCTTGTTATTGTCGCGGCGCGGCGGCCGCGGCGGACGGCGAGGGAATCATTGGCTGGCAACGGCGACTCAAGCTCACACGCCGCTTTTCGGTTGTTTAGAAAACGCACGTTGAACGACAAAATAAATACACGTGATATTTCACTACACCCCTTCTACCTCGTGATAATTTCGTGATTTTTGTCGAACTCCCTCCCCCCCTTTCGAGCCTCACGTGATTAATGGACGACCCCTTAGCCAGATACCTAGATAGGGCCATGTATTATGTAATGTTACTTCGTTCTGTGGTACCTACCTACATGCCTGCTTGTGTTCGTATCAATAAGTACCTAAATCAAACTAGTAATTCTATTCAAATGAAACTGCCAAAATGTATGCCATTCGCTTATTTACCGTTAAGGTCGACTGGTCTGTCTGGTCACGAAGTTGCTGTTTACCACTGAACCCATAGAATACACTCACGGACAAATTTAGGGGAACGCAAAAAAAAGGGAGAAGAACATAAAATATTTTCTTGTTCCCAAGTCTGTGATTTTTCGCAATGTAAAAAGATACCGACAGACTAGAGAATATATCAGACGTAGCAACCTACAGGACAAGCTCGCAAAAGAGAAAAAAACAGAGAGGGACGGCAGAGATATTGTAAGCACTTTTCGCTTCCACTTGTTACGAGGTACGAAAAAGCTACAGGAAGTTCGACAAGTGTAACAGCACCAAAACGATAAGAAGAAGAGTTGAGGCGGCTGGTCCAGGGGCATACTTGCCGGCCAGAGGCCCATTGCTCACCACAGGTCATCGAGTACCTCGGTCAAGCTTTGCTCATTCACATCTTAATTGGGATGATGATAATCGGGGAGAAGTGCTCTTTACTAATGACTCCAGATTCTGTAAGAAGGCAGTTGATGGAAGGACCAAAGTATGGAAACGATCCGGAGAAAGATACGCTCAGTGTAACATTGTTGGGAGAGCCCTAAGGTGGAGAGATTTGCCTCCATTTTTTGCGTTCCGCTAAATTTGTCCATGAGTGTATTACTTGCGACTGCGACAATTAAGCAATAGTGTCTACAAATTGCCATTTCATTGTTTATATTACCTATACTAATATTTTATAGAGGTGATGTTTTTGAGGTTGTAGGGGGTAATTTCTGGATCTACGGAACCGATTTTGTTTCTTTTAGTTCTAACCGTAAGGTTCAAGAGGAACTTCCTCCCACGAACACTCAGGTTGTGGAATGATCTCCCTGTCGAGGTTTTCCCAATGGCCTTTAGTATGAGGTCTTTCAAACAGGGCATTCTAAAGCATTGTCGGAGTCGGCAGCGCGCGTGTAACGTCCCTGACGTTGCAGGTGTCCATAGGCTGCGGTAACCGCTTCCCATCAGGTGGACCGCACGCTTGACTGCTACGTCTGTGGTATGTACATAAAAAATAATAATAATATTTTACTAGTAGAAGGCCACGTTATTTTTGAGTGTCATAGGCTATATTATTAACAAGCTGCTGCCCACGCCTTCGCCCGCGTTGTATCGGGATAAAAAATAGATTATATGTAATTCCAGGTCCCAAACTATACCCATACCAAATTTCAGCCTAATCGGTTCAGTAGTTTTTGCGTAAAAGAGTAACAAATATCCATAAAAACTATGACATTTATAATATTAGTAGGATAGGACAAGTACCTAAAGTGTTTACTGCCCAACGAAGTGGTCATGGGTCAGCCAGTCTAAAATAAATCCCTACTTACTTTTTAAATAGTTCAGCCATTGAATATGCCCAGAAAAGCCATTGAAAATGTACATGAAAATGCCCAGACATTGAAAATGTTACGACTACACAAGACTCGCATATGAACCCTAAAACGGGGTGAATAGACTCCAGGGTGAATAGAAATGGACGAAATACTGGAGAAAAATATCCTTTTGCAGAGGTCAGATCTCCTGACACAGGAGGATAACAGTCACGGACTAAGGATATACTTCCACTACTACAAGCCAGGTAATATCTTGCTCCAGGACATCATCGTTCATTTCTATCAAATACATTTAATTTCAATTCACCCTGGAGTCTCTATTCACCCTGTTTTACCCGGTACCGAAATATACTTAATTTGATTGTTCTGAAAAAACTAAAAACGTACTTCGAATTCCCTAATTTGACATTGGACTGGATCAAAATATGGGACCATTTCGGGAAATGATCCCGATTCTCTATACAATAGCAAATAATCATCAAAATCGCGATCGGTTCACAGTTGACGGAGAGTTCCGTAAATAAAATACACCTTTATGAAAAAAAAAACTAATTAGATCCCTCTCCTTTTTTTGAAGTCGGTTTAAAATAGCCTACCAGGTATTTCCCTGTTATCCAATCATTCTGAAAGCAGGAAAATAGTAAGAATATCAATATATGTATTATGTACTTATTTCGATTACGAACATTATGACGTCTCGGCCGGGGACTGTTTTAACCATAGGCTTAGAATTGTTTCGCTCCTGTTTTAACTCAACCTGCAATCTGAATCACCCATATCGTTTCATCATGAATGGTGATAAAAAGGGCTGTAGTAAGGAAAATAGCGCAGGGTCACAGACCTCCAAAATACAGCCTCATTGTAGATTGCACCTAAGTCTTACCCCCAAATACTCAGTCGCGCGTTTTTTAAATGAAAATGAGAGACGTGCTTATATGTCTTTAATTTGCTTTTGGGTATTAAATAAATAATGTTGGACAGTGCACACAACATCATCTAGCCCCAAGCTAAGGAGAGCTTGTGTTATGGGTGCTAGATGACTGATATACATAATTATAATATATTACATAGATAGATATTTTTTATTATACATAGAAAATACCCAGAACACCCGAGCTTGATATTCGGGGGTAACATAAGAAATTGAGTTGGTAGAGAAAGGTAGAGTTCTATACGCCTAGGAATTACAATCATGTATCAATGTAGGTCTTATAAGTAAGTACCTACATGGATATAAGCCTTTTTTAGTTCAGGCTAAATTTTTTTGCTTAGCTATAATTATTTATTTATTAAGTGCACTTATGTTTTGTCTATTTAAAGTTTTTTTTTTATAATTATTTATTTTAATTTGAATTTCAATTTCAATTTTCAATTTCAAAAATTCTTTATTAAAGCCTTAAATAACATAGTTAAGTACAATTAATTACTAGTGTAAATTTAATCCTAGAATGCACAAACATATATTTAAATAATAAACGTTTTAGAAACTGGGCGTGCGCTTATCAAAACTTACGTAGGTATTTTTACATTTCTCGTTACAAAACATAATTACTTAATCATAAGTAGGTTTAGTTATAAAATAAATAAATAACGTTGTAGATTTTGTAGACATTCCTACAAAATATGCAAGCTTTAGAGGAGCTTTTGCATTTAATAACATAACCATTTTTATATCAAGTTGCTTTGTTTGACTAAAACATCGGATACAAGATTAAAATAGAGGGTATCTGTAACAAACAGTTCAACATTTAAATTCGGGTCGAGACTCTATCTATCTCCGTGAGGAAAAGAGGCTTTCCGGGTTTAAAAAAAATATCTGAGCGTTTGGTCCTATAGATTGTTTGTAACAGTCTGCAGTTGACGCAATTGTTTCAATTGTAATTAGTAGTTCTAATTTATTTCTATTATTTGCTTTGTTTTTTTCTTTGTTAATAAAATGTTATCTTAAAATGATAGTTAGTAAATTATAAATACGATTAAAGTGCGTACTAATTGACGTGAAAGTGCGAGTAAGTTTAAATTGCAACAACTCTACCTTCTCAATTAACTTCCTGTGTGAATTCTCTAGCATTATTTATTTATACGTCAACCTCTGTGACGCAGTGGGCGTAATTCCTTCTGCGACGCAGGCGGTTGCGGGTTCGATTCTTGACAAATGTTTATACCGTGTGTTCTGTGAATATTTGTTCCGGGTGTTTTGAATGTTCTCTAGGTATAGTAAAAAAAAGAATTGCTTAAGTTTATCATTTATGTAGTACCCATAAGTTCTCCTTACTTCGGCGCTAGATGATGTTATGTGGGTTCTCCAGAATTATTTAGATATTTATTTTTTTAACCTGAATTCAAAAAGGGCTCTACCACCTGGCTCTACATTTCCGTCATTACAGTCTCGAGTAAATTAACGTCATTGGTATCTTCATCTCATCATCGGCCTATACCGGTTCGCTGATGGCCGCAGCGTCCCACCACTGATACTAAATAATAAGATTATTTAGATTTCTATGCCCCCCACAGTTTTGATAACCATTGATACTTTGTTTGCCCCCCAAATAAGAAGCCTAGGCGCGGCCATGCTGCTGATGCTGATTAGTAGAGATGACGCCATTATTACCTTTATCACTGCCTCCACTCACCGTCTCTCGTACCATCGGAATTACATTGTGTACGATTGTCGGCGCGGGCGCAGTGTCTACTGTTTTTCCGCGTGCGCTGAACGTTAGCTCTAGTATTTTATGACCAAGTGTCAGTGATATTAATTTTTAAGAAAAATAAAAGTTAATTATAAAGTGATAAGTTATTAGTATTATATTTTTTGTGCAAAATGATTTATTCGTTAGTATTTATATTTGCAGTTATATGCAAAGGGTAAGTTTACAGATATTTTATATTTTTTCCTATGCATACATAAACGAATAATCAGGTTAATCTAACCACTAGACATTTATGATGCGGTTTTGATGAAAAATAGAGTGCTTTTTTCATACTACGTCACCGAAGACTACACAAAAGCTACAATTAAATATCAGATTCCTTAGGTATTGAACACCTAGGCTACCTACCGAATAGATATTTGGTAATTACCTCCCTAAAGGGATTTTAATAGACAGTTAACTGATAAATAATTCTTAGTTGTTTACTACCGACTACTATGTGTTATTGAGTATATATATTATGTATGATGTTATTAGTGAAAGATGGTATAAATGTAGTCTATTTACAATCTAGAGTATTAAATACGAAGGTGTAGGTTTTAATGATGTTTGCTTTAAATTACAATATTAATTTTATCTAATAAAATAATTGTCGTTGATAGCTAAATTACTGTTGGCACGACATTAATTGCAGGTAATAGAAATTTATTATTTTTAAGAGAATAGATGATTTTCTTATGAAATTACATAAGTAGTAGGTCATCGGTCGTGGCATCAGGTTCTGAAATATAATTTGAATAGAACTTCTTTAATATACATCTAGCCCCAAGCTAAGGTTGTTTTTTTTAGTATTTAGTAAATCTTAAGATTCGCGGATATTAAGATACTAGCTGACCCGTGCCCACTTCGTTGGGCGGTAAACAATTTTAGTAGTCTATAAAACTCTCAAATAACGTTGTTTAAACGATGAATGTTTAAACAAATTCAATAGGGAAAATAATTTTCAAAATTGGCTCAGCCGTTTCAGAGATTACCCCCTACAACCACACAAACTACTTATTTTTATTAAAGTAGTATAGTATAGATTTACATACACCTAGATTTAATTGACTGGACGTCACACAGCTCCACATTTACATAGGTATATTATGCGCTTCAAAGTAAGCTTAATAGTACCTACCAGAGAATAGAGCACTACACATCTATTGTCCAGTTCTAAAAATGGAGGGAAGAATCACCAGTCGTCCTAAATGTTCACAATATCTATCTTGATTCATGGCGTCTCGCAGATCTACACAATTCTCAGCGCGCAGTCTTCTCTCATTTGTTATGTTCTAATGTATACCAAACGCGCCGTTTTAATTTTGGCGTAAGTGTCCACCAGAAAACGGTTGAACAAACCTCGAAACCTTTGCAGGTGAGCAATACGACCTTCTCTTATTGGTAAAATGTATCTAGGCGTAGAATTGCATTGCGGAAACTTTTTTACTGTCCAGTCTCGTCAGTTTTCGGATTCACATGTCAAAGATCAAAGTTGTATCCGTCTTCGCCACAACAATAGGTATATAAGCGAGTAGAGACTGATGAGCATCAAATGCCTGGTGCGTTTCGCCAATGCATTGCAAGCGGTCATCCCGGGTACGCAGCACAATGTCCGGCCTGTCACAGTGCTGATCTACCAGGGAGACGGCAACATCATTGGTAGCGAGAGCTATTTACCAACCGGATGCTGTCCAGTAGGTCGTTTATCGGCATTAATAACAATTGTGTAATAATTTTGTTGGCTTTGGGGTATGGACTCGTATTTTATGTCCTTCCTCGTAGTATGAACTCAAATCATGCTAAGTATCATTCGAATCCATTCAGTAGTTTTTGCGTTATTTTAGGCCGAGAAATGTCATTTCCATCCCCACTCCCAAGGGAACCTTAACGAATTCAAGGATAAAAAGTATTACATGACCTTCCTCGTAGTATGCACTTAAATCATGCCAAGTTTCATTTGAATACATTCAGTAGTTTCAGCGCTATGCGCAGCCAAGAAATTTTACCCTACTGCGGGGGGCCACTGTGGGGGGCTAATGAGGGGGTACCACTGCGGGGCAATGTGGGGGGCCCACTTCGGGTGGTTATCTGCCGGGGGCCCCCACTGCCGGTGCCCTCCATTGTGGGGGCCCGGCCGAGAGCCCCACTCCTGTTGCCCCACTTCCAGTGCCCGCCACAGTGGGGGGCTATCGCTCTCTACCGCCCTTGCCCGCGCGCCATCCTGCAACGCGCAAAATTTCACTTCCATCTCTCATAGGGAACCCTTCTGAATTCCGGGATAAAAAGTATTTTATGCCCTTTTCTTGTAATATGAACTTAAATCATGCTAAATTTCATATGAATACCTTCAGTAGTTTCGGCGCTATGCGTAGCAAAGAAATTTTACTTTCATCCCCTCTCCCAAGGGAACACTATTGAAATCCGGGATAAAAAGTATCCATGTCTTTCATCATAGTATGAACTCAAATCCTGCCAGGATTCATTTGAAACATTCAGTAGTTTCAGCGCTATGCGCAGCCAACAAATTTTACTTTCATCCCCTCTCCCAAAGGAACCCTATTGAAATCCGGGATAAAAAGTATCCATGTCTTTCAACATAGTATGTACTCAAATCCTGCCAGGTTTCATTTGAATACATTCAGTAGTTCCGGCGCTATCTGCAGCCAACAAATTTTACTTTCATCCCCTCTCCCAAGGGAACCCTATTGTAATCCGGGATAAAAAGTATCCTATGTCCTTCCTCGTAGTATGAACTCAAATCCTGCCAAGTTTCAATACGTTCAGTAGTTTCGGAGCTATGCGCGGCCAAGATACAGACAGACAGACAGACATGATGGAAAAAAAAAAAAATTTTGGCATCAGTATCGATAATAGAGGGCCCTCCAAAAAAAAATTTCAAAATATCTTCAATGTACAGAATTGGACCTGTTACAGTTTTATTCTACGTATAGATATTAAGATTTTTGACAAATGGTTGGCCCTTTAATGCCTAGTTACCACGCGCGGTATACCGCATCATCATCATGGTTGGCTTTTCACATCTACAAAGGATGGTTGGTTTATCCTTGACGGCTATACTCGTAGTACCCTCTTTTTGTTTTTTTATGACTTTTAAGTCATAGTTTTGATCTGAAATAGTAGAGACAGTTAGAGCGTAATACGCGCGTTTCAAGTACCTAGCTTACATAATATGTAAGCTAGGTACTTGAAAAGCGCGTATTACAGGTAAAAGGTATCCCGCTACGGACATATTATCGTAGCAGGATACCTTTTACCTGTTTGCCAAATTTCAGTAAGATCCGATCAGCCGATTAGGTGTGAAAAGGTAACAGACAGACAGACGGACAGGCAGAACTATTTTGCTTTTATAATATTACTAGCTGCTGCCCGCGCCTTCGCCCGCGTTTTATCGGGATAAAAAATAGCCTATATATTATTCCAGGTCCCAAACTATACCCATACGTGCCCAAACCAAATTTCAGCATAATCGGTTCATTCGTTTTTGCGTGAAAGAGTAACAAATATCCATCCATACATCCATCCTTACAAACTTTACCGGATATTAGTGGGAAGTAGGATAGTATAGTATGGATTGCACTGTTTTAGGTAGAAAGATGGACATAAATCAAGCTCATTACAAGCAATAAGACCCTAAGTGCCTTGTACCTTAGTAAGTAGCTATGTAAAAGGCATTTGAGAATAGAGCCGTGGATGGTCCATATCCTCTCGATGAATGAAGACATGTCATGTTGTCTTGCCAATGATCATAATGGATGGATGCTTGCATGTAGTCAGACTTTTGCTTGCCATCTCGGTTGCTCTATCTATGTAGCGACCGACACGGCAAGAATATTTTTGGACTAGCTGCTGTCCGCGCCTTCGCCTGCATTTTATAGGGATAAAAAATAAACTATATATTGTTCCAGGTCCCAAACTACACCCAAACCAATTTCAGCCCAATGAGTTCAGTAGTTTTTGCGTGAAAGAGGAACAAACATCCATACATCCATACTCACAAACTTTGACATCTTATAATATAAAAATGAATCGCAAAATGTGTTGGTAAGCGCATAACTCAACAACGCCTGGACCAATTTGGCCAAATCTTTTTTTAAAATGTTCGTTGAAGTTCAAGGATGGTTTTTACGGCGAGAAAAATTAGAATTATTGCTTGAAAAACCCTAAAAATAGCCCTTTTCTTTTTCCCATACAAATGATTTGTAACTAAAACGTAGTCAATTTGAGCTTTATTGCTATGGTATAAAGTTCATATTAAATTACTGTATATATAAAAATTAATTGCTGTTCGTTAGTCTCACTAAAACTCGAGAACGGCTGAATGGATTTATCTTATCTTAGTCTTGAAATGTTCGTGGAGGTCTAGGGAAGGTTTAAACGGTGAGAAATTATGGAAAAGTTGTTCAACCGCCCAACGAAGTGGGCACGGGTCAGCTAGTTTGTAATATAAGTAGGATAATATACTATTAAACTATTATTGTCGGTATATACCGTGAACACTGAACATCTTGGTTAGATCGGTAAATGATAAGGGAAGGTCAGATTTTTAAAAAGTACTTAAAACATGCTGAATATTCTATTGGTCAGACCCTTTTTAATTTTTTCTTAGGTTGCTACAGCTACAAAGAAAAGCAACAAACATAAGACATTATTATATAGGTAAACCTACTCGGTCCTTTCTAAGCTTGCATAAAAAACAACAAACCCGAGAACTTAAAAAAATATTGGGACTCGAACTTCTCTGCTCACTGTGTTACGTGAAATCTTTCGAAAGAAAAACGGTTGAGGAAAAGTGCTGCAAAATCCATGACGAACGTACTACATAAATTTTCATAAAGTCAGCATGACCTAGGTAGTTAATTTATTTATTAGATATTTTATTTGACGACTACGACGCGAAAATCCAATAACTTTAATAACATATTTGGATGATTCAATTAATAATGGCGATTGCTCAGCCCTACGAATTAGACTTAATAGACTTTGATAGAATTTTAGCAAAAAACTACCTTTCCCAGAGATCATTGTTCACTGTAGATCGTCACACGCACGCGAACCTTGATATTGTCATTAATTTTGCTTCCCACCTTGGAAAAACATTGAAGTGACACCCAAAAGGCACCAAAATTATTAAGTAAATAGTTGCAGGTTGAATAGGTAAATAGCCGGGTCCACAACACAACGGACGATCCACCGCGCTCCGGCATATGTGGTGGGGACGTGCCGCGCGTCACACGCTTCACGATCCAGGAGATCTACTCGGAAAAGGAAAATCGATTTTTCTCATACGTTTTCATGCAAAACAAACTCTTACATATGTCACTTGCATAAGGTTACGGCGAAGTTACATTACCTAATCTGTAGTTACCTACGGTTTGCACAAAAACGAACCAGAAACTTCGATTTCAAGTAGGGACCCAGGATCGCGGATGGCGGGATCGCCGATCCATTTTCTTGATTATCTGGACTCGGCTATTGAGAATCGCTCGCGCACGGGGCGCGCGTTTATGTCTTTGGTTCGGGAAACACGATGCGTAGAGCACTGGAGGAGTTCTGGGCTAAAGCCATCACAGATTGGCCTCAAATTGGGCTCAGGCGTCGAGGAAGGCCCATGCGTAGATGGTCTGACTGGACTTGTACCTCAAAGAGTGGCCAGAACTGGCAGTCAATAGAGATAGGTACATAGAAAGAGGAAAGAGAGGCTTTTGCACTGCAGCGGGATCCCACAGACTAATAACAATTAAGTGCACAGAACTACTGGGACCACCTTTATCCCAGTAGTTTTGTACACAGAACTGCTGAACTAACTTTTGCTCCAGTAGTTCTGTTCAAAAATACAGCACAGAACTCCTGGGAATAAACGGCTACGGTTAAAGAAAGAATTAATGTTTAAGATAGTAGGTAGTTATATAATATGGATCAGTTGAGCTACCTCTAGATTGTTTGCAGCAGTCTGCAGTTAGGTCAATTGTTTCAGTTGTAAATACAAGTTCTAATTTGTTTCTGAAGAATAGAAGACAGTTATTTGTAGAGGTGAATACAATGAAGGTTAGGTAAAGAAGAGTTAATTAACTTACCTCTTTGGTGCTTATAGTACCTAACCTACAAGGAAAATAACGAAAGTGAGAGGTTTTCTGCTTGACTCCGGGGAAGTCCGGTAATTATGGACCTGCGACCGCCAGACCTTCGTCATTTTATAAAAGTTGAGTGTTTGGCAGCGTATGCCCTCAACATAGCTAGGAACGATCACCGATAATGAAGTTTGGGTCATAGTGGCTGTGGCAGATATCGGCTAACAAAGTTGCTAGGTGAATTTGCACCAAAAATTCGTTATAGTTTCCGTTCCGTTCTGTTTAGAAATCGGGTACTTCCCCTGCCAGACACTTTTCATAGTGGCTTTGGCCTGCCAGACTTTTATAAAATGAAGGTGAACTTTCATCATATTATAAAAAGCTGAATTTTATACTTACATAAAATGTTACTTGGTGACCTCTCAAAAGATGTTTTCATAATCATCAGTGATCGTTCTTACCTGTGTTGGGGGCATAGGCTGACAAACTGTCAGCTTTTATAAAATTACGATGGTCTAGCGGTCGCAGGCAAGCTTATATCTTCATATTTATGATCAGTTTCTTTAATACAAAACAATCAGATTCTATCTTAATGCAATAAACTCAGTTCTACGTACCTACTATACACAAAGGAACAAATTGTCACACTAACAAATAAACAATTATAAAGATTGTGAAGGTTGTAAAATAATAACTGCCTTTTGATTTAATTAAATAATATGACGGACTTGCGCATTACTTACCAGCCGACCTTACAAAACCTTGCAGTCTTTTATTAGGGTCGGTGTAGTTAATACAAGTGATTGTACTGTGGTTCCATATACCTGCGTACATTACCTAGGTAGTACTAACCGTCAAAGCCTCGGAACGCATATCGTCGACTTTCCGGTGGCTTTCCGCTTTAATACGGTACAATGAAGGTTTTCCGTAAGGAAACAGCTGTTTCATTGACCATGACATAGCCTGCGATGTATCAAAGGTTCAATGAAAATCTACTCTTACAGATCTATCGACACTATTATTATAAATTCGAAAGTAACTCTGTCCGTCTGTTAACTTTTCACGCCTAAGCGGCTGTTCTGCAGGGAGGTAAATAGTACATAGGGTAGGGTACGGACTCAGGTTACTTGAAAAGTGCGTGTGAAGCCGTGGGCAGCTACTACATACTATAGAATTTTAATAAAAAAATAGGAAAAGAAAATTTTCTGTGTTCAAGGCCTCGCTTGGCTTACAATTACAATAAGCCTGGAATACAATACGATTATAATTACAATGAGCAAGGGCCTTCCCCTGATCCCTCCATACATCATTTTTCAGATTTACATTATCTCAGATTCTGAGCCAGTTTGAACCACGTTCTATTATCGGAGGTGTCTAACTAGCGATAGCGCGACGAGTTCGTTGCGTTGACCAACGTTCTATCGGGGAGGTGTCTAGTAGTAGATAGTAGACACCCCCCCGATAGAACGTGGGCTATCGTTTCTTCTTCGATACTGCACTCCCACACTCAAATTGTAGACGTAGCCCAATAAGATGCGAAACTTAGGTAAATGGAGCTGGGCTTGCCATGTCTGCCTCATGCCCGAAGACCTGTGAATTAATATCATCCCTTAGTGGAGTCCCAACAGCGTAAGGTGTTGCGGTAGACCGAAGAAACGATGGCTCACTTGGCTTGAAAAACGTTTCAATTATGATATTTGTGACGACCGACGACGACGTGGAGCGACGACGGGCGAAAGTCCTCCTTCGACACAGGAGTTTGCGTGTTCGATTCCTGTATTAGGACAAATGTATGTTACGGGTGTTCGGGGCATTGCCTATGTATAACAAAAAATATTTGATATACATACATGTATTATTTAAATCATCATCTAGTAGTCATCTAGTATAGTCTATCACAAGCTCTGCTTAGCTTGGGGCTAGATCATGCTGTGTGGATTGTCCAGCATTATTATTATTATTATGTATATATAATAAATGAACCATCAGTGTTCACAACGGGGTGTTACCGACCGGGAATGACTCATTCCTCCTGGGCACGCTATAACTTGAGAACGGCTTCACCAATTTTTATTTTTAAAGGTGTTTCCATACTTCGAGGAAGTTACGTTACGTTAAAAAAAATAGAAAATTGCGTAGAAACTTAGAAAATTTAAGAAAACTTTATTATAAACTTTTTAATGTAACGACTACCTTAACACTTTTTTAATGTAACCTTAGCCCCAGCGTTATAACTCTTTGCTAAGCACGTTTGAAATACCTGTCAGTTGTTTGAAAGTTTGAATTGAATGACAGGACAACGTCTGTCAGGTCAGCTAGTTATTAATTGTGTCGATCAGACGCAGAGACATTCAACCAAGAAATATTAACATAAATATGCTTAAAAAGATAGGCACAGACACAATCGGCTGCAGTATGATGGTGAAGAAGTGAAGAACGTTGAAAGAAACGTTAAGAAACATTATGTTTGTCCTACTTGTGATTTAAAAGGACAGCGCATCTTGACAGAACGACCAAAAACACCTCCAAGTCAAGACAAGTCAAAATTCTTTATTTCCGTAAATACAATAAATGTTCACATGAAAGGTTCAAATTGTTAAAATTAAACACTGACATGGAAATAAAATGATATTTTGATTTCGGTCGCATCGGTATATAGACTAAAGTAAAGAAGCGACGTAGAAATCTTTAGCCTGTTATTGAAGCGACGAAGAAACATTTAGCCTGTTAGGTGTTATTTTTCGAGTTGGAGCAAAATCCGTCCCAAGCTTTTTTATCTTCTAGCTAGATAGTCTGATATTTTCCAACAGTCGACTGTAGTAGGTACTAGGTATGTTGTTAAGGTATATGCAATACAAAATAAAATAATTTTTATTAGTAACACCAACACAAAACGATAACTTAAATTAATTACTAAAAGATAAAATACTGTGTTGTGTTGTAAAATACCTTCTGCCAGTTATTTACCTGAAGGTTGAACAGATGAAAGAACGTCTCAAGGGCTTTGACAAGTGTCATCCTTATCTTGACGATAGATACCTAGATAGATATTTATTTATGAAGTAGGTAAAAAATACATTACATATTTGGGTTTGTAATGCCTTTAAGCCTATGTTAGTTTTATCTAGGCGCTCGTTCTCACCTAATTGAATAGGTTTTACAATATAGGAATTAAGTAAAATAATTCTAACTAACACTAACTTATTTTTAAATTGCTAAGTTAAAAAGTTTAAAAAATGTTAAAGAGTTTCTTAAGTCTAACATATTCTTAAGCCGTGGGGCCGCGGCGTACGAATATCGACCAACTCAACCCGTGGATGTCGTAAAAGCCGACTAAGGGAACCTACCAGAGGAAGGGCAGCAGCTTCCTTCTGAGTATTTTTAAACACCAACACTGCGATCACCAATCCGCCTGCCAAGCGTGGTGATTATGGCACAGACGGCTCCAAAATTGGTCAGGACGTAGGCTTTGGAGTGTATGGAGAGCGACCTAGGTTCAGCAGTAGCACTAACCTGGGTAACTACGCCTCCGTCTTCCAAGCAGAAGTATTTGCCATTCTTGAGTGCGCCGATATAAATCTGCAAAAGCGATACGCCAACCAAAACATTTTCATTAACTCTGACAGCCAGGCTGCCCTCCTAGCACTGGATTCGAAGGTCATCACGTCCAGGTTAGTCGAGGACTGTTTGTCACGCCTGAACGCTCTGGGCCTGAATAACAGAGTTGTCCTAAAATGGGTACCGGGACACGCGGGAATCAACGGCAATGAGTCTGCCGATGAACTGGCGCGTTCCGGGGCCAAGGGGACTCAGTTTGGCCCCGAGCCGTTTTGTGGCGTACCAAAAAGCCTGGCTCAAAGAATCCTTTTGAACTCCTGCTACGAGGAATCTACCAAGCTCTGGATAAATTCCAACGGCATGAGACATTCAAAAGTTCTGATCAAAGCCTTCGATAAACGGTGCACCAACCAAATCCTAGCGCTAAGCAGAGACAACCTTCGCATCATAACAAGAGCCCTAACCGGACACTGTCGCCTTAACAAGCACATGTTCAATTTGGGGCTATGCGACACAAAATCCTGCAGACTCTGTGAGGAGGCAGATGAAACGCCCCTCCATCTGCTAGGAGAGTGTGGAGCACTGATGCAAAAACGTAGCACTCATCTGGGCAAGCACCTGCTCAGCCCAGACGAGCTACGAGACACCTCCCCGAAGAGAATCCTACAGTTCCTCGCAGCTGCAAGGGTAAGTGGCGAACTATAAACGCCGCAGCTTCCAAGGGTGAACACTCGAAGTGGCGATCACAATAGGCCTACCATGGCCGCTGTGACACTAAAGCCACATAAAGCACATAAAAAAAAAAAAAAAAAAAAAAAATAGGTGCATATATTCCAATCATCCAAGTTTCGGTGTGAGCTGTAAGCACAGTATGTAACGCACACAAAAATTTACCTTCGAACGATCGGAACTTTGCTATTAGTAGGCATATACCTAGTTGCATATAATTTTTCATGAAGTTAACGATCTCCAAATCAGTGCAGATTAAGTGCCAGTAAAGATTATGGAATCTTTTGTAGATTTTGTTTTTCTGGTATTTACAGAATAATATTAGACAAATAATACCAAGCCTTTGCATATTGTATGTACATACATATTATATATATGTATATCTTCACTTTTTAATCTATTATTAATAGAATAGAATAGAATAGAAATACTCTTTATTGCACACCAAGATAGAATAACAAGACAGGAAAACACAAACACAGAAATAGTTGTACAATGGGCGGCCTTATCGCTAATAGCGATTTCTTCCAGGCAATATTATCATTATTTTATATAATCAGCCATCGACCTAGTTAGAAAGATAAGTTACACTTCATTTTAGATATGCAGATAATGCAATGCGCATCCTTTTGAAATTGCACTAGCAAGATAACTACGAACAACCAGGTAGGGTTGTTAGTAGGTAATTATATCTTGCTGGACCAACATTTATATTTTGTCGTTAAAATTTTTGTCGAACAAAAATACTACATAGGTATTATAACAAGGTCAAAACAACGCATATATGTATTTATAAAATAAGAAAACCAAACCTATAAACCAGGTACTTTATTGTAACAAACGATGTATTCAAATAGCTCTACCTATGGTATAGGTGTTTGAATACATCTAAATAATCAAATTATACTTTACTTTAGACATCTAGATGTAGGTAATTCTACTATTTTAATTTTTATTAGCTTCTGCCCGCGGCTTTGCACTCGTTTTGCGGGGATAAAAAGTTGCCTACAAGTTATTCTAGTCTTCTACATCATAACAAAAATTAACAATTACACTTTTGCATGTTCTTATAAGTGACTATCTGCTGTCCGCGCCTTTGTCCGCGTTTTATTGGGATGGAAAATAGCCTATATGTTATTCCAAGTCCCAAACTATACCCATACCAAACAGCCTAATCGGTTCAGTAGTTTTTGCGTGAAAGAATAAGAAAATATCCATACATCCATCCATACAAACTTTGACATATATAATATTATACTAACTGCTGCCCGCGTTTTATCAGAATAAAAAATTGCCTATATGTATGTTATTCTAGGTCTCAAACTATACCCATAGGTACCAAATTTCAGCCTAATCGGTTTAGTAGTTTTTGCGTGAAAGAGTAACAAATATCCAAACATCCATCCATACAAACTTTGACGTTTATAATATTAGTAGGATATTAGGAAGTAGGATTAGTAGATTAATTGTCAATAGTAATCAATAAAAATATTTTCTTTTCATCAGAAATTCCGAAACCTTGAAATTGGCTGGAGGAAGCAAAACAAACTACACATTTCCGAAGGAATTTTTATTCGGTGTTTCTACAGCAGCCTTCCAAATTGAAGGAGCATGGAATATCGATGGTAAGTACTGCTTCATAGCTTCTAAGATCATCTCAAATGATACACAAACCAACAATCAGTTTAATCTTTTAACAGGCTTAGATAATCCCATAATATATTGCTTATATATATTGCATATATTGCTTAAACTCATAATATAATATTGCATTGAAAATAACTGGAACTTCGTACAGTCGGCATAAAATTCACAAATTGATTTTAATACTACCTGAACGGTAGTACAGTCCAAAAATGAATGACGGCAAACCAGCATAAAATATTCGAAGCATATTAACATTACAAAATTTGTTAACCACTCTTTAAACTATAAATAACTGAATGGTTAGTTTTCTATAATGTTCACTAACTTTTGGAAATTTGGTGTTCATTGAATTTTGTAACCGTACAATGACATTAAATTTCGTTGCTTACTCTTATCACAGTTATCACTCATTTGTGGAACGGTTTAGCGTTAAGATTGTTATGTTGGATGTGTTCATGGACTTTCGTTGCTGTACACACTACTCTACCGATATTATTATTATTATAACTTCATAAATCAAACTGTCCGATTGGCCCGTACTTGATGTATAATCAATATAACGTTTATTTGCAGGCAAATCGGAAAGCATATGGGACCACTTAGTCCACACAAACAAAAGCTTCGTCAAAGACGGTAGCAACGCTGACTACGCTGCCGACTCATATCATTTATACAAGCGCGACGCAGAAATGGTCCACGAATTAGGAGTGGACATCTACAGGTTTTCTATATCATGGCCACGAATCTTGCCAACCGGGTTGACGAATCACATCAACCAGCTCGGTCTACAGTATTACGATAACTTGATCGATGAACTACATAAATACAATGTAACACCAATGGTAACGATATACCATTGGGATCTACCGCAACAATTGCAGAATATCGGGGGCTGGGCGAACCCTCATTTGATAGATTACTTTACAGACTACGCCTCGATTTTGTTCAAGCATTTCGGTCACAAAGTGAAGTACTGGGTTACGTTTAATGAGCCAATGCAGACTTGTTTGGAAGGGTACGGGGGTATATACAGGGCTCCGGCCTTGAACCGGCATGGGATTGCGGAGTACCTCTGCACACATAATCTTCTTAAAGCCCATGCTAGTGTCTACCATCTCTTTGACAAGGAATATCGTCATTTACTTGATGGTAAGCTGGCATTACAGCTTTTTATTCTACTCTACTAAGGTTCAACATACCTTATCAATAACCTATTTTTTGGTTTCACGATTTTCAGGTAAAATCGGAATGTCTCTGGACTCAAACTGGGCTGAGCCTAAATCGAATACAGATCAAGATCGCAAAGCAGTTGAGCTCTATATGCAGACACATGTAAGTTTGATCAAATTTTGTTCAGTTTTTGGTTCACTATTACTTGGTAGAGCACCAGTGGTCCGTTTTTGCGCCGAGAATTTATATTGCAACCGTCCAAACAAACAATAAAACATTGAAACTGCACCTCGACGTCATATTTTTTCTCACTGTATATATAATAAAGGTAACCACAATTAATGGTAGGTATCGCATATTATCTGGCTAATTGCATCGCTAGTTAGGTACCATTAGTCAATTATATATCTAAGTAGGTGAGACCTTCATAAAAACTGGGATCTAGGTAAATGGCTAAATCGATTATGGATCCGCTGCTCCATAGATAAATAACATTGGATTTTTTTGTAAAAAGGGCCTCTAATAATACCTCACAATACTGTGATTGCTTAGCCTCGACACGACACTCATTCAATGTTATGAGGTAGGCTTGCAAGCTGTTACTTATAAACTTACCCATAATTCTATAGGCTAGGCACTTTTTTTGAGAGAGTGTAGAAACCTCGTCTCTCTTTCTCTACATATCTTGTGTTTGCCAAATAATCATCTCTTAGTTTTACCTATAGTCGACGTCTATATATTTGCTACATTCTTTTGCATTGTGACTCTACAAACTTGACTAATCAAATTGTGCTTGCATAACCCTTTCATGTGAAAGGGTCATGCCAGCACAATTAATTTTTTTTTCAAATTCCCTGCAATAAACTGCTTACCCTGCAATTTACCATCAACAATCAAGGGCAGGGTCACAATAAGCATTTTTTTCTTTTGATGCCTTTCAAAGGGTTTCTTAAGAATGCGTATTTATAAAACATGAAACTGAAATATGAAACTATAATCTATCTAAACCTGCGCATACAGTCCATATTTGTGAATTTAAAAAATGAAAGTTTTTCTTTATTTTCAGTTAGGCTGGTACGCTAACCCCATTTACTCTTCGGAAGGCAATTACCCAGCTGATCTCATTAAATTAGTTGACGCTAAGAGCGCTCAACAAAATTACACGTCATCTCGTCTTCCAAAGTTCACACCCGCTGAAGTGGAATACATCAAGGGAACGGCAGATTTCTTCGGACTGAACCACTATACGACATATCTTCTTAGTATGGCTGAAGGGGAGGTTGGGGCAACTCCGTCTCATCAGAATGATGTCGGGATTGTGAGGGTACAGGATCCCAAGTGGCCTTCGGAATCTTCTTCGGCGTGGCTAAAGGTAAGCTAAGGCCTTGGTAACTTAACTAGAGGGATATTTAGCAAGATTATTGCAAGTGAGGATATCCAAAATCTTGGAGGAGTTAGGTGAGGGATGGTAAACAACCAGAGTAAATATTTTTGTTATTATAGTGCTTATGCCCGCACTTTGGGTAATCTTAAAGAATTTTAATAATATCCCAAAAATTTACGACTCAGAGTAAATGTTCTGTTTATTACGATCTGGCTTATTAGGTTTTCGTCTCGCTCTGTCTGTCATTTTCGCCGTCTTGAATACCTCAGCAAGGTTGAATAAAGCAGCTATTAACTTTAAATATAAAATAATAATATAAGTTCTTTGAGCGCCTGTAAGATTAAAATATTTTTTAAAAGAAAAGATGGAAAGATGAATATGAAAAATGAAAGGTATCAGTTTGCAAATTTTGGTAGTTTACATCTACAAAAATTACTTTTGTAACATTTGAAAAAAGGTAAATAAATGACTGCTCTACATCTGAAATGTATACCTATTAAGTATGTATCATTTGTAGCTATGTATCTATATTTTACAGGAAAAATATAGGAAAATCTGTAAGTAGAACAGTTTTTGAAGAATGTTCAAAAACGGGGGAATCATTTTCAAAAAGGGGACTACTCACTGGGTGGGGTATGAAATGAAAGGTATTGCCATATGAGTTGACAAGAACATACTAGAGCGAAAACTTCCGCCCCGGACCGGCGCGGCGGCTCAAGATCACTTACGTTAAACAAAATACTCAGTCTATCTCAGTTGGGCTTGCGGGCGTCGCCGACAGCCCGACTGAGATAGACTGAATATTTTGTTTAACGTGAAGGCTAATATTGCGAGCTTGAGCCGATCCGGGGCGGAAGTTTCCGCTCTAGTATGTTCTTGTCTACTCATATGGTATCGGTTCGTATATCTCAAAATAGTTTTTTTTCAGTAGGTTTCATACTTTTTGAAATATTTTGAAAATAGTTGAAATATTTACCATTTTTCTAATCTCCGTAGTTTGCAGAGTGATCCACCTGAAATGTGGGCACCTACTGTTTTTAGGTAGGTATTGTATTAAATAGCGAAGTCTCTACCTTAGTACCTACATTTGTATAATTGACAGACGACGTTCAAAACTCTCGGCGCGCGAGTCACACTCGCACTTGACGGATCTTGTTTTAGTTTAGTTGCACAATGTTTTGACTTTATTAATTCAAAGGTCAAGTTGTGCCATGGTCTATGAACTCTACCTTGAAACTATGATATAACAACTTAGGAATAGCTTAATGAATAAAAGAATAATGTAGGTATGTATGAGACAAGTCAACTCATTATATCAAGAGAGACATTAAATCTGTTGACTCAGAGTCTTACCTAGACTACTTAGACTTAGACCATGGAATGTATGTCCTGGAAATAAAATAGAACTGTTAAGTAAAATAATTAACTGCGATCGAGTTTTAACGCCATGTCGTGATCGATTATGAATTACATGCATAAATACTTCATAAGTGTGTAGATATTAACATAATGAATGCAAAATGCAAAAACCTTGAAAATTAAAAGCTTTGTGATTTCCTATAATAAACTTAATAAAGGAGGCCTACTGTTCATTTAAATCCTAGTAATATTATAAATGTCAAAGTTTGTGAGAATGGATGTATGGAAGTTTGTTCCTCTTTCACGCAAAAACTACTGAAATTTCGTATGGGTATAGTTTGGGACCTGAAATAACACATAGGTTACTTTTTATCCCGATAAAACGCGGGCAAAGACGCGGGCAGCAGCTAGTTTTAAATAATATGGTACCAAGAAGGCTGTCACCAAAGCATATAATTAACAAGCTAAATTGGCATAGGTGTGCCACATTTTCCGAAGTAATGCCAACCGTTTTGGCAAAACGTGTTCTTGAGTAGACAGACTGCAAATCGGTAATGTAGGCAGATTAATACGCGCGGAGATCTATCGAATACTTCCGGAAGATGCTTACTTTGACAATAAGTATGTACATAGTACCTTATTTTGTATTTTTTTTTTGTGTTCTGTATTTTTTATTATTTGGTGTTTAATAAAGAATAGTTGTATTGTTTTGTATATTCAAAGATCATGAACGCTGTGGTAGGCAGAGTCGTAATATAAGAGAAGTTTTTATAAATAGCCACCTGGCCTGGCCTGGTAAGAGTGTTAGAATAAACAAAACAAAGGCGAAAGTTGTTCGACTCCTTCAATGAAGCCCAGTTACTCCGTAGATAAGACACAGCCATCGGAATTTTCATTTGTATACAGCGTGTCCACTAACGATTTAAACGATCTCTATTTTGCTGATGCAACAGTAATTTTTCTTGCACAATCACATCAATTACTTGTAAAAATGTAGACTAAATCCTCCACCTACTTTAAAAGGTCAAAGCACCACTCAATCACTTCTACCCGGAACCTAGGTTGACTGTAACTTATTGTTCATTCGAAAATAGCATGTTTGATATCTACGCAGAAGACCCTTTGAAATTCAAATAAATCCTATTTTTTATGAGGTTTTTAATTTTTAAAGTATGTAAAATATATATTCATAAATATTTGGACATATTATCTGAGAATTATTCAAATAGATATTAAATACCGAAGGTAGGTAGGCAGGTACTATATTTAGTTAAATTTAGTAGAACTTCCAAGGTCTTTGTTTGGTTTCAAGGTTTTATACATACCTAATTTCATTGTTCCATTAGCTTAAAGTCATAGCCTACCTATGACGCGAATGAGTTTCCTGGATATTTTTGTTGGAAGATAAACATTTTCATAAAATAATGAATAATATAACTGGTATTATTAAACGTCAGCTCGATACCTAATAATTCCTATATTATTAGAGCCAATTTATTTCTCTGTCTTGCCCCTAAAACGCAAGATTTGCATAGGTACCGTGGTTACCAAAACTTACTTTGAAAGTACCTATCATAGAAAACCAGTCAAAAATTCTATCCGTCGAGTCATTTCTTCAAGATTTTCCAATAATAAAGTTACTATGAATAGTAACTTTAGTCTTTACTTTTGTATGTAGAAAAACAGTCATTCTATCAAAATATAGAAAAAAATGACTCGATGGATAGAACATCAAACCAGTCAAACATTCCATCAATCGAGTCATATCTTCTACTATTCATAGTAACTTTATTATTGGAAAATCTTGAAGAAATGACTCGATGGATAGAATGTTTGACTGGTTTGGTGGTTCTATCCATCGAGTCATTTCTTCTATACTTTTGACTTGTTTTCTGTGATTCAGTAACTATACATAACAGTAACTATACTATATATAACAATGGTAAATTTACTAAATATCTTCATTAATTTCAGGTTGTACCTTTCGGTTTCCGCCGCCTCCTAGCATGGATTTCCAAAACCTACAACAACGTTCCTATTATCGTAACAGAGAACGGCTACGCTGATTTTAACGGGCTAGACGACAAGACGAGAGTGTCCTACTACAGCCACTATCTGAACGCCTTACTGCATTCCCTGCACGAGGATAAAACTAATGTGATTGGTTATTTTGCTTGGAGTTTGATGGATAACTTCGAATGGGATGATGGATATGTGTAAGTAAATAAAAAAATCAATAAATAATGCTGGACAATCCACACAGATGCACATATTATTATGTAGATACAGTGTAGTAGAGATGAGTCCGGTATTCAATAACTAACTCAGTACTTGTTAACATGGTCCTAAAATATCTAACGCTATTGTAAAATCCGCACACCACCGCTAGGGAATAACTATGCAAAGCGAGCATCGCGCCTAACCGACCGTGAGCCATAACTACCCAACGCTTCAATCCCTATACTTACCTAACTATCATCTACGCATAGATACTAGCGGACCGTTCACCCGTAAAGTTATGTAGCGGCAACAAGTATTTGGTATTTCTAACCAAATCGGTTAGAAATATATTGGGTAGAAATCAGGACAGGTATAGAGTATTGTAGCGTTATTGGGTACCAGTTGGTACCCAACTAATAACCGGTAGCCACAATATCCAATAACTCCCATCCTTACATTGTAGTACACCTTTCCAAGTGTACTACAATGTATCTTTATGTTAATAAACATATACAATACAATACAGCATCATTTAGCCCTAAGCTAAACAGAGATTGTATTATGGGTTTGTATTATGAGATGACTGATATACATAATAACATACATTACATAGATATTTTTTATTATACATAGAAAATACCTAGCACACACAGAACAAATATTTGTAGATCGTAAAATAATTTGTCCCAAGGCGGGAATCGTACCCGCAACCTCCTGCGTTGCAGGCGGACGTTCGCCCGTCAGTGGTCGTCGGTATAGGAAGTATCAAGCTAGATGCTTTTACGAAAAAAAAAACTTTTGGTAGGTATGTCAAATATCCGCGTCTTCCTTCTCCGAGAACGCCCCTATGTTGGCTGTGACACCTGCAGCGTAAGACCCCACCTCTTCAAAGAACCAAGGCCCAAACCAAAAATTCACACACTTCTCTGTTGATTTATGATCTTGCGTACTTGTTGATTTGAGCTTTTTACTATGACGTTATGTAAAACTAATGGTGTCAATTATTTTTTAAACTTAAAAAAATGAATTTTTGATTTTTGTGTTAAGTTCAAATGACCCAAGAATAAAAAATTCTTGGGTCATTTGATCATGGTCAAGAGGCTGTGGACTGTGAGTGGACATAAGCTGTACCAATACTCGAGCCATTCTCAAGACCCTATGTTTGTTAACAAAAAAACTCAACACAAAAATCCAAAATTCTCTTCTTTGGAAGGAAGGTTGATTGTTTGGAGTTTTCAAAGAAGCCATTATATACCTACCTAACTGCAATACAAGTGTTATTTCCGAGGACATTTTTATTTAATTAACTTGAAACAAAAGAACACGTTTCTTGTTTATTCACCATAGTTATTCACAGAGATAAAGATGACATTCAAAGAAGTTCTTGAATTTGTTTCACATAGCCGTAATCAAGATAATGCAGTAGGTAATGAATGGAAAAGGTATTGCTTTGGGAAATAATGTGTTTATTGCATGGTGGGATATTGTGAAGTCACCAACGAACATATAAAATTGCTCATAATTTATAAAAACCGAAAACCTGATGAATATGTTAAAAATAAGTTATAGATCCCCCTTTTCCGGCACACTGATTACTACTTAATTCTCATAAAAATGTTAAAATAGAGGCAAAAGCAAAAGAGGCAATTTCATCATGTAGAAATTTTTATCATACACAGATGTTTCCATAAAAATAAATTCAAAACTTTTTGAGAAATGGAAAATGCCTTAGTAATATTTCAGACACAGAAGGAATTATTATAGAATTGTTAAAGCTAGGGTAGCTTTGTACAATTCTATAATAATTCCCCGAGGAAATCTATATATTTTTTTGTGTATAAACTAGAAAATTACGGTTTTCGGATTTTTTCCTTTATCTCTGCTATAAGGTCTTCCTTCTTGCCGAATTTTATGATTCTAGATCAAAGGGAAAGTACCTTTTTTATGCGCATGCATTAATTCGCATGAAATTTCAATAAATTTTGGCATAAACGGCTGTTACGTTTGATTGCGTTGACTTAGAAGTTTGATTTATATCACGGCCTCCAAGAAGTTACTGAACTGAGTAGGTACTGTTAATTTCAACTCTATCCTCCTCCACGCGTGCCTAAGAAAAGAGGGTTGACATACGGACAACAAAGTGATTCTATAAGTCGGTTAAAAATTATTGCAAGCGACATCTATCATCACTGCTTGAAACGATTATCTTTGGTAGATTGCTGCTACAGGATTCAGAGAACGTTTACGTTTTATTTTATCATATCGGTCCTAGATGTCGCTACTACCTGAAAAACCTCTCAAAATCGGTACGTAGCTACGTACCATATTCTCAACGCAGTTTGTCTTTTGCACATTACACTGGATACTATAGTTTCATAGTAAAATTGGTCTCCAAAAGTTCTTTAGCAATTAGTACCATTGATTCTATAAGATGTTATCTAGGTTAGTAACGAACTGCGATAATAATTTAGGTATGCCACGATACTGAAGCCCACGCGAATTAATTTAATTAAAGTACTGTAACTGTCGGTACTATAACTGTTTGCATCCATACCTACCACCTTCTGTTGTCTGTATCTACTACACAGTAAATTGTAATGTCCGTATACATCGAATGACCATCTATGACGGGTCAACGAAAATGTTATACGCAAAGTAAGTACCTAAGTCTAAAAATTCTAAAGATTTGTTATTATGAATGACCTATTAGATAATTTGTCATATTAGCTGTCTTATCAAATAAGCCGAGGCATTGTTTTAAAAAAACAGCTTTCCCTCGATCAGTGATATATTTAGGTTTACCTCCTCGCCATCTTGCAGAATTTTTAACATAAAATAATTAAAAATGCTATAGTGATTCTACCTTAAAATTGCGCACGATCTTTAATCATTAATTCTAGCAATACACTTTGACGACGAATATTTAAGAGATAGTATCTGTTAAATATTCGTAGTCAAAAGAATGAATCTCCTACTAATAATATAAACTCGAAAGTTTGAATCGTTTAACTGTTTTCCCGAAGACCACGCCAAAATTACTGAGTTGATCAATCAGAAGTTTTGCACCCATTTCCGTAAGTCACTTTAACCCTTAAATTCACAGTGATGGATATTTCCATCATCCAAAGAAACATGTGGGAAGACTTGGGCCAACGTAGGTAAATATGGCCAACATATGGCAGTGGGGCCGCGGCGTACTAATATCGACCCCTCCAACTCAACCCGTGGATGTCGTAAGAGCCGACTAAGGGAAACCAGACCTACCAGAGGAAGGGCAGCAGCCTCCTTCTGAGTATTTCCGGCTTATGATTTCATTCTTCTTATTTTTTCATCGTGAAAGCGCGTGAATCCCTAAATCGATAGATTTTTCCTTCTATTCATCCAAAACCTTAATCCAAGTAGGTATTGATTTTATGACTCTTGGGATTGAAAGATAAAGAAAAAATTTGTAAACAAGCTATAGTACATATGGTTACTCGTATGATGTAATACCAAACACCGTGTGTGTAACCAGTTGTATTGTAATATTTACTGTTCACTTCACTGAGTCACTTTTAGACGTACCAAAAGCGTAGTATACCTTTAAATATGTATATATACTCTTATTTCGTATAACTGCGTTTAAAAGTAGTAATTCATAATATAGGTGGCAAAGTCTGTGTAGTTATATAAGCGAAAGTATGAACCGTTTTGAAAATGTTTTCCCGACGTTTAAACTTTATCTTATACTACATATGTAGTACTTTTTACTACCACACTTTTTACCCAGAATAATTTATTATTTGTGAAAGTGGTATAAATTTCTGTTCCCATCTGCCAATTGACTCTCTAATAGGTAGTTATAATTTGTCGCTTTGTTATTTTAGTGTCTTTGTTGAAATAAAGTTGATTTGCCAATTGAAAACACCTTTCCAGTTTTTGGACTTGTGTTATTTTGATATGTGGATTAAATAAAACAAAGCGTCAGTCAATATCATTCACGATATAATTTCACTCATCATGTTTGTAAATGCATTTACAGGTCGCGCTTCGGTCTGTACCTGGTTGATTTCAATAGTCCGAATAAGACGAGGACGGCGAAGGATTCCGCCAAGCTGTACTCCAAGGTCATCGCCACCCGAGGCCTGCCCGACAACTATGACCCTAAAGACTTCACGGCGTTCTCCTCAGCCGCCCTACTCACGCCTACCATACTCCCGATCTTATCTCTTCACAGGCTCCTAATCTGATCTATACAAACAATACTCTGTATATAAAGCTATGCTACGGTTACATTAAAGTTTAAGTAATATCCTTAAGTTTCAATTCAACTTGATCCCTTAAAGTTAAGCTTACGCTAAGTGAGAAATCGAAAGTGAGAGTGTCCACTGAGTTGATGAAATGTTCAATGCTCGACTGTGGCGAGTTTCTTCGCGTTGTCTCGAGCTACTTCGCGTTTCAATTGGGCTTGGATACACGCGAAGGACTTGCCCTTGGTCTCGGGAAGCACAACGAGCATGAACACCAGTCCCATTAGTGAGAACACGCTGAAGCCCCAGAATACTGTGTAGATCTCGTATGCATCTCGCACCACCTGAAACGATGGAAACAATGGTTTAATAAAATGAACATGAAATAGTTATCAAAAACTAAGAAGAAACTGGTTCTAGTAGGTATCTTTCTTTATCGATTAAGAAATCATAATCATCACAGGATAGACCATGTTACTACAAGAGTCTTCTGGTAGAACATTCTGGTACCCTATTATGATTAGGTACTTATTGTATACGATGACAGTTTTGTGCTGCCCTCGTCGTGATGAATGAAATATTAACTGGTGACCTAAATCAGAGTGAAAGTATATTTTACCTGGAATAGCTTTTGCACGGCGAACATAGCAATGCCAGTGTAGATGTGGGCGATACAGGATGCGTACAACTTGACATTCGTCGGGAAAATCTCTCCTATGATGACATAAGGCACAGTGGACAATCCGATTGCGTAGCACACGATGTAGATGAGGAGAGCAGCGAGAGGCAGCCAGTGCAGTGTGTCAACTGATCCCTTGTTTGTGATGTCGAAGAAGAAGTACGTTCCTATAGTTCCGTTCATAAGTCCCACGCCCAGAGCAGATAGAATCAGGAGGGGTTTCCTTCCGACGCGGTCCACCAGGCACACAGAAAGCACGCAAGTAGCCACTTGTACGCATCCGAGGATTATAGATTCTTGGTACGGTTGTAGTCCTTGAGAAGTGTCGGTGACATTCAAGGTAGAGTTTACAGCGGAGGTGTTGGTACCTCCTTGGCTGGCTGCGAATATAACTTGCGCGTATGCGACGACCGCTGCACTGCCGCATAGCTGTTGAATGGTAAACACCCCCAACGTGATCCAGATAGCTTTCCTGTTAGTAGCTTCAGTAAGCAGGTCTCCCCACGAACCTCGGTTTTTCATATCTTCTTGCACGTTGAGTTCTATGTTTTTCAGTTCGGTTCGAATGTCACCGCTTCTTAGACTTCTGAGGGATCTTTCTGCCCTCTCAGTTCTTTCAAACTTTAAGTAGTAGTAAGGAGATTCTGGTAGAAATATGAAGGATAAGACGAAAGAGATGGGCAGGATCAAGTTGATGCCGGCTAATGTCTGCATCGAGACGAAGGGTCCGATGCAGTACTGGGCAAGAATACCGACCTGAAACGAACGAAAAGACTATGTTATTAATGTTGGTACCTAAGTAGGTAGGTACCAAGATAAGAATATATACTTTGAAATGATCTCCAAACCGACGACACAGTGTTCAGTTACTTTTATGACCATATAAAGAGGATGTATGTAGACAGTTTACACTCCACTTCAGGTTTACTTTATGACTGAGCTAACACGATTTATCAGCATGAAGATAGATTAGACATCTTTATAAGCTTATTGGGATATTAGCTTTTTAGATAGCGAGATTGTTTTATAGCCATTCAAACTACCTATTATGCGTCATTTTATTACGTTGTAGGACTCAAATGACTCAAAATTCATGGAAAAACTCAAAGCGTGACCGTTGAAGCGCCGTCTATTATACCAGTTTTTGGTACCGAAACAATTAAAATTCACAGAGAACAGTGTATGAGGCAGTCGTAGGTATATGACAGAATTTGCTTTGAAGTTCAATCTAGAACATAGAACTACATTTGAAACAGCAGGCTAGGTGTTGGTACGTGTTTTTATGAAAGTGCGGGATCTACTCTCATTGCGTAATTAAGGAGTGAGTCACGTCTGACGTTCACGGGCCGTGTGTGCTTAGTAATTACGTGCCATTGCACAAATATGATATGAATATCACCGACTAGATTAGGTAGATGATGATATTATCAGGGTTGAGTAACCTATCTACTCTCATTTCATTACTAGTCACTAGACTTTATGCCATGAAAATAATCCGTTGCGCAGTAAGATCCGGTTAAGTTCTAATTAAATTTTGCCTGAGTAGGAGGTAGATATTTCCGAGGAATACCTAAGAGAGCACTAAGAACATACACAGGTAGCTTAAACAACCTCACCAGGGAAACCTGTTAATTGTGCAACCAGTTTTGCCAGCTTTTCGCAGAAAATGTTTCTCGGAAAATAATACTACCTATACGCAGAACTCTTCTAAGCTAAGGCTCGAATGAAAGGAAACTAATGTGTGGCTGGTGTTACATGAACATGTACCAGCTCTTTTTTCAAGGTTAAATACGGTATTCATTACTAAAATACGTAGAGTTGATAGGAAGCTCATTGTCAAGTGCTCTCCATTGTTGACATTGTTCAAATAACAGGATATCGGCCAATTGGAGTAAACGAACTAAATGGATAATTATGGATAGAGATTGGTAATTGCACGTCTCTGTTTAACTAGGAAACTAGGACTTCACATCACATCTATGAACTTCTAGACAACTGTCAACCAAACCAGTAAGCACACGGATTTTCTATAAACTGATGAATAATGTATCAAGACCGACATTCAATTTGAAAGGTTCTTGGCAACTACTTAGAAATAGAAGGATTTATATGAAGATTAAAACTAATTTATTGGCGGCAGTATCAGACATTTTATGTCTTAAAGGCGAAGGTGAAATTGAAAGACCATAAAGACGTTTAAGTAAATGTGCCTCAAAACTCTGATTTACCGCATAAAGTCTATTGGCGATTAGACATGTAATTATCGAACTTATAAACACCGGCATGAATGTCTATTACACAAAAATAATACTCACTTTATTCATTAATGTGATGAGTGTAGAGAGCGCGCCCCTGACTTCGTTAGTGGCGATCTCTCCCGTGTACATAGGAGCAACAGTGTAGACGATGCCGTAGCCTAGGCCGGAGAACATCCTGGCTATGTACAGCATGATGACGGACTCGGCGCGGATGACCAGCACCCAGCCGAGGATGAAGGGAACCGCACCGAGGAGAAGTGTGGTCTTCCTCCCGAAGCGGTCCGCGAAGTAAGCAGACGGTATCGGCGTCAGCGCCGAGCAAAGGATCATGATCGACGTTATCCAAGACCCCTCGTCTGAAGTGGTCGGTATCTTACTTTCGCTGGACGTGAGGTAAGATATCGTCGGAGATGGCCATCCATAGCAGGTACCTGCTGTTGCGGTAATAAGCGTAGCTGAAATAGAGGAAATAGTTCTAATTAGTTTTTGGCAAACTATTCTCAGGGTGAGTGTTGTGACATCAAGGTGATTTCGGAAACGATTTAGATTAGGAATGGCTTTGACGGGTTTAATTTCCTTATCCTGGATTGTTGTTAGCATAAAATAAAACATCTTAAAAATAGCAAGAATACCGATTAACACTATTCTTTGTTTTAAAAATAAATTTTCAAGGAAAGACAAAGAGCTTCACCGAGCCAATGGTGTTAATGAGGTAAATAATAGCCTGCCAATTATGTAGGACGTGTGAAATTGTTCCTAATAATGCTTCTGTTCAGATTGATGATAGTCACATTAGCAGGGAGTGTAATGCACTGATTTACAAGTATCGATACCTAGTACCTAATGTTTGCTATATTTATCGATGTTCTTTGACTTTACAACGTAATTGTTTAAACAATTGATAAAGATTACGAAAGTTACGCTATAGGTAATAATCAGTAATGTACCTAATTACATCCAGTACTTTTCGAACCTATCTTGGATTAAAGATTTTTGTAAAAGAATAATTTGTGTGAGAGCAAGGTAAGCAGATGACATTGCTTATTCATTTCATTTATTTTAAATTAGGTATGCGAGCACAATGAATACATAATATACCGTTCTCTAGAATGTTAGTTAGGGACCTACATTCCAGATTTATTCTGAGATTCACATTAATTTGCTTTTTGTTTTATCTTGATTTTTCCTCATTTTTAAGATGATGATGTCTTGTAAAACGCATTTTTATTTACAAGCCAATCGCAACATAACCCTTGGCCTTAATAGATATGGGAAAAACCTTGGAAAACTACGTATAGGCGATTCCATGTGCGTATCGGCCAGATATGTCTGTTTACCTCAGAATAATAGAAGCTACTTTCAAAATATCAACATTTTGTAGCTTATCCGCTTTATTTGATACTGCTAAGGAATATGCATGGTATGGTTTATTTATCTATCGGTTCCTGTCATTAGATTGTGGATTTGAAACAAGTTTGGGAGTGGCGTCGTCGCGCATCGCCTTATCGACGCTCTTATGGAAACTTCTGTCCACTTCAACGAGCCTTGGATCCCACTTAATAATCTTAATACTATTTATATGGGATCATCTATTTTATCACAATGCTCTTGAATAATAAACCTATACGTTAAGCTTCTTATTAACTGAGCTGCAGGTTTATTGGATCTTTGAATTACTTTCACGATTAACGATCTTTTTTACACTTAAAATTTCATAAGTTATGTACTTATGATGTACTTGTACTTATGGAATTTCCTTCATATATTTCTTCATTTTAAATGAACTATAGCATTAGGACTACATTATCTATATTTAGCCTAAGAATTGGTGTACGATCTAAGAGGTAAAATTAAATCAAGTTCGTTAAAAAAATATTTAGAGAAATCTTGCTTCTAAAAAAATAATTAGAGAATGTCTTGCTTCAGCTCTCGCACGAGCACCGTTACTAATTTCTCTCCCAGAAATTACCGTTATTTATTTAAACGCTCCAGAAACCTAGACCATTTCCTGCATCCAAAACTCGCAACCATATTCAACCGTCTGTGTTACAAGTAAAACATAATTAAAAGGCAACAAATAAACACGGGCAGGTTTAGGAACGCGACGCGATGCCAATTGGCACGACAGCAAGTCCGGAATCTAATGTAAAACACGATGATAACAAGTCAGCGTCGCGTCCAGCCAGTGTCCCGACACAGCGTCTCGTCATCAAGGAATGCAAGGCGTATATTCCACTAGACCGGCGGCCTTGGGGATTGTAGTATAGTATCAACTTCTCCAACTTAACCCGTGGATGTCGTCAAAGCCGACTAATGGCCTTCAAGAGCAAGGGCAGCAGCTTCCTTCTGTAGATTTTTAACACCTCTGCGATCACCATTCTGCGTGGCGGTTATTGCAAAACCATCCTTGTTTGGGGGAGGTTTGTTCATCACAAGGCTTTGTGCCAAACTCACCCAGCAGCGGGCTATGGAGAGAGCTCGGAGTTTCTCTACGAGATTGAATCCGAAATGTGGTATAATCCGTAGAAAAATCAAAGTAACTGACACATGCGGCTCTCCGAATTAGCAAGTTGAAGTGGCGATGGACAGGCCTTATTATGTAGGCCGTAGAACCGATAACCATTGGCGAGTAAAGGTTCTCGAGTGGCAACCACGATGCAATGCGAAACAGAGTGTAGGAAGACCGCCCACTCGATGGACCGACGACATCGAGCGATCGCAGGGAGTCGATAGAGGCGGCTCAGGATCGCTATTCGTGGCGTCGTTTAGGGGAGGCCTGTTATTTTTTTTTCTTTACATAAAAAAAGTACTAAAGCTCTACCTAACACGTGTACGATAGGAACCCTGTTTCATAACTAATGTCTGTAATAGGAAGACTGTTAGTCTGCATAATATTGCTCGTGTTCCATCCACTCCATGTGAACACAATGTCATAATGTCACTCCTAACTGAACATACTTCAACTTCCGTTAAATATGAATCGTCAATAGTCAAAGTGATTGTGTATATTTACCTTGTTACTTTGAATGAATTTTGTATTCATTTTAGATTTGGTACTATTTGTTCAATAATTGTTTAGTTTATTTAGTACAATACAATTTCGAAATTAATTTCATTAATTCTATACCTATCATCATTAACTTCTCTCATTTTCCTGCCTTTTTTTAGACGATTAAATTTCTTGTCCTTTGATATTAATCTACGTTAAAAGCAAGTTATTTTAAGACATAATCAACAATTCATAAAATTTTAATTAGGTATAAAAACTCTTTTTAGATTTTTTTTGGTAAGTTAAAGTTTATTGAAAGTTTTTCTGCAAATAATGTCGACCAGACTTTCGAAAATATTGAAATAGAAACTCAGGATCTAGGGTAAATGTGTGGTATCTAGTTATTTTATTTCTATTCTTATCTTCACGGTTTCAAAAACAAGGAATTCGTGTTAGCAGTATACAGACGAATAACAACTTATTTCATTTGACACAGCTTGTTATCAATTTGTAATCTATATATATATATATATATATATAAATTAACACTATTTCTCTTGGTCCAGCTAAGTATAACTTAAGAATGGCTCTACAGATTTCATTTTATTTTAATGTTTTATAATACATCGGAGAGGGTTCTTACGTTAAAAAATATAAGAAATTTAGAAAATTGCGAAAACTTAACGACTAACTTTATTATTTTAATTAGCTGAAGCACCTTTGAAATAACTGTCAGTTTTTGATTTGAATATCAGGACAACGTTGTCGGGTCGGCTAGTAAAAAATATATTTGCAATGTTACCTTACGGTATACTGATTATTAATAATGGAGAAAATAATCTTGTGATCAATCAGGCAAATAGCCCGGAGAATACCTACCGTTGACGTTGAAAAATTGATTCAAGGTTAAAATATTAGGTAAAGAAATTTATGGCTGTGGCGAAAACAATTTTTTTTCGCTTTTTTAAAAGATGAATCTTGTTGGTTATTAGTGTACGGTATTGAAGGGTTGTTGTACATTTGCCACAAAGTAAATTCGTCACATGCTTAAAAAATATGTGAAAATGGGGCACGTCTACTTGTGTCTAAATTATCTGTGCAAAAAGGCACTCAAGTGATAGCTATTTCCGAATTGTTGTATTTATAAAACTTCAATATTTCAAAGCGACGGGAATAGCATCGCCACAGAACTATGTGTATATGAGCATCGCATATAAATTAATAAAAAATATATAAAAACAGCGACAATTTTTAAAGTGAATTAATTATTTTTGATTAGGCCAGTCAATAAACATCACGCCTACTGACAAAACATCAAGAATTCTGATTAACTGGGTTAATTTGATAAATAATAATTTACATTTGTAGAGTAAATACGAATCCAACTGAAATAATCGTAAACTATGTGACCCGACAGATGTTGTCCTGTCACTAAATTCAAACTTCAAATTTATTTCAAACGTGCTTCGCAAAGAGTATTGGGGTTACATCAAAAAAGTTTATAATAAAGGTAGTCGTTAAGTTTTCTTAAATTTTCTAAGTTTCTGCGCAAATTCCTTAATTTTTATTAATGTAAGAACCTTCTACGACGTATTAGAAAACAATTTATGAACTATTTAAAGAAATCGGTAAAGCTATTCTTAAGTTATAGCCGGACCAAGAGAAATATGAAATGAATTATATAATAATTTATTTTTTAAAGTTTTATAATATAAATTATTATTAATATATTTAGCAATAATTTTATCTTTTTAGTAAAAATACCTTCATATTTAATCGTCGGTCACATCGTCACTTTCCATCAGTTGAGATTGTGGTCAAACGAAGTTCTATTGTCCATAAAAAAATAGGGGTTCATTTTTATATACAAAGATTATTTAACAAGAAAACCATGAGTTTCATTTCAATCTTCTCTGGTATTTGAATCGTTTATAACTAATTTACTTTGTTATTTCAATCTAGTAAGTGACTATTAATTCAATCTTTCGATCAGTCAGTCAAACCCTAAATGAAAACATGAAAGCGTTCTTCTTGAAACAAATGAAAGATTCACGCTTATTTTCTTCCAAATGCTTATTTTCTCTTTAAAGTTTCCATATAACTCGGTCAGCTCCTTATCGTTTTAGTTTCCCACATACATAGTTATAAAAGACTAGCGACCCGCCCCGGCTTCGCACGGGTGCTATCATCATATCAACACATACACGTCCACTGCTGGACATAGGCCTGGCCCTTATGACGCCACAAATAGCGGTCCTAAGCCGCCTCCATCCATCGACTCTCTGCGACCGCTACGATATCGTTGACGGGTGCAATGCTGATACTAAATTATACATATAAACATTCCTCTCGAATCACTCTAACAATTTAAAACAAACCGCATCAAAATCCGTTGCGTAGTTTTAAAGATCTAAGCATACATAGGGATATACAGACAGACAGCTGGAAGCGACTTTGTTTTATACTATAGTATATATATCACTACATATATGTAGTGATATGGATGGATATTTTTTTACCCGCTGTGCATCACAAATTTGATCTCGGTGATATTTATTTATTTTAATCTTGTGATTCTGACATGGATTAGGGTTAGCTAAAGGAAAGTCCAAAACGTTTCCAATATGTGTGTTTCTAGGAACCTACTCAGATGTTGGTACCTAACTCGACAAGTATGAAAAAGAGAGGATTCAGTCTGATTCAAATTAAACCCGGACAAGTAGGCATTTGCCCTTGCTGCGTATTTTATAATACAAAATGTTGTTACCTAGTTTTTGTTCTGATAACGAGCTATACATGTGTGTGTGTATGATCTGAAGGGGGCCGAGGGAGGGGGGGAGCGACGCCGGTGACGCAAACCTGCCGGCGTGTTTATGTTAAGGGTGTATTCACACTGAATAAAAATAACTCACGGATTATTATGTAGTGGATGAAAAACGTGATGAAACGCGTCAACCTATCAAACATTCTTATGAAGAGACAACGAAGGTTCACTTTCCTAGTGCTCAATCGACACAATTATGATGATCAATATGTAGAGAACAGGCAAATATTAAATGGAACAGAAATCAGCGAGCAGTGGCTAAAACCCTCACAAATTCTAGACTACATGAGTCACAGCGTAAACACATGTTTATTACCTACCTATCAAGATAAAAATGTTGCAGACAACCTACTACGAAAGCTGTGCCGACGTAAAATATTGTTATGTGCATTTTTATATGCTTTACTTTTTATATAAAGTTTAAAACGGACATGGCCTAAGTTATAATTTGTTTATACGGTATCTTGTCAGTTTTGTGAGGTTTTGAAGCTAGCTAGTCAAGAAAAAGAAGGTCTTTAACTTCATAGTAATTCGGTACTGCTGATTTTAATTGCGAAAGATAAATGAACATCGAAATTTATTCTCAAGAATTTTGCGTTTACAAATGAACATCGTTGGACTGTCAAATTTATCTTATTCACTAGCTGTTCCACGCGGTTTCACCCGCGTTTTATTAAGAATTATAATGTACTATCAATAGAATTTAGATATATACATTTGTAAAAAAGATAAAATTTTAACCGACACTCATCTCACTTTGGCCCGCAAGATTTCAAATTGCGCGGATCATCTTCGTTTAAAAATATGAATATTCCCGTAAATCTCCCATGGGAATTTGATGTTTTACCAGGACAAAAATCCTTTCAACTAATTCTATGCAAAAAAATCAAGTCGATTGGTTGCTTAGTTGGAGCGTGAAGGAAGGACAAACAAACAATCACACTTTCGCTATTATAATATTACATAGTTAGGATTTTCTTTTGCAATAAAATTTCTTATTGTAGTTGTCTCAAGGTAAAATAAAAATATAAACTGTGTGTGGCTCATAAAATGACCAATTAGCCATAGCATAATTCACTGTTTAAAAAAAATGGTATAAAACATCGCATGAAGCTGGTAAACCATTTTATTACGAAGGTTGGTTATCAAATATATTACGATACATTATTGTGCTACTTGAACATAATGGTCCACAAATGTACCAAGTATACATTCCTCATTATTGAGCAATTAAAGAAGAAGATATATGTATATGCATTTAAAGTGGAGACTAAGAATCTTCATGAAATTTGGCAATGCATCTTACATTGCTGAAGACAAATATGTTCAAGTATCTACATACCTACGTTACAAGAATAGCCATTTTAATGAGGAATACAAATATATACGTATATGTATCAATTTAATGGTTATCAAACATATCAATAATTTGAATGTAACGTTTATATTGAACTTGGTCATCTTCATAAAAACCACCCGGGTTTTTATGAAGATAGATGAATAACGTGATTATCTCATCTTTTAAATTAATCTTTTTCAAACTTATTAATCAATCAATTCAATAACCAATTATTCTTTAAATTAATAAAAAACAATCATTTTAAATTAATCTTCTTTAAAAACCGTTTCAATGGTACGAATAGCTTTTGTTAGGTACAAATAATTTCAGTGTGTGTTTTAGTGTAATATAAGGATATATTAAATATGTGTATATCATTCAACCACGTGATCTAAACACGTGTTTGTCCAAGACACTGCTGTAGTATAGCAATTAGTTCCAATTCTTCATAAATTATTTAATATATATATTCCGCGAACATTGGCACCATTAAATTGTACTTTTTGGTTCGTACCTTATGTATGAAATATTGAATATTGTTGGGCAAAAAATCTAAATAAAATCCACGAATGGCAAAAGGGAAACAGCAAATTTACTTTTCTTGTTTAGGTTATATAAAATTAGTGCGAAAACAGGAGAGCTGATATATAATTTTGATTTAACTATTCGAGAGTCTGAAAGGACTGAGAAGTTTGTGAGTTGTGGCTTTAGTTTCTCCAGGTAACCGTTGAGTTCTTCCACGAAATGTGGTTTGAAGTGGAAGCAATTAAATAGTTACTGCTTAAGTGTACCATCGGTGTCCGAGTGTTTATAAACATTGCCACCGCCGCCAGCTCTCTCTGCGACTCGACCAAGCGAATCGCAGAACCCACGAAGCAAACCGTATTATATATCTTGGCAATTAACTTTGTACGTTCGTTTACCTGGAATGACTTTGTCCTCAAGTTAAACATTATACAGAGGTACATACCGCAGAGAGACCAATCTATGGTCTGTAATTAGAAACACTCTAAAAGAATGAAAATTTCCAGTATTATAGTGCCGTCGAATGTGTTATTTACTGCAGTGCCATAAAGGAACTGCCCGCATGCATTGTTTTCAATAACAATTGTACAGGTCATGCAAAAATGAATCATTGAATAATTTTGTTTAACTTTACGGTTTATAAAACAAATCGAGACTTAAAATTTAATGCACTTGTTGTAGTGAGACTTATCGAATTAAGATTTAAGATTACTTGATTGTTGTGATTGTGAATTTCTCAGCTGAATTTTAAAGAACGTTTGACGCAGGTTTGTCTATCAGCATAAAATATTCGGTAGAGACACGGTTCAAACGTAGGAACGCGAAAATAGAATCCCTTATTTATGTTTAATTTGATTACCTTTACAAAGTTATAGGTAAGTAGAATAGCCAATCAGATATAACAACATCTTTCAAAGAATATTATGTAGTCTTTTCAGGAATGAGTACTGTCTACCTACCTCTTAACTATCGTATAAATAATGATCCAAAAATTACAAAAAATAACAGTATCTTTATGGTCATAACAACAATTAAAACGTAACATACAGGATTACACTGTGTATGGATAAAGGTCTTAAAATAGCAGTATTTATTTTGTATGTGAACCAAACATACCTACTGCTTATAATATTATTACATTTATTACACATGCACTAAAGCGGTTAATAAATAACGTTCATCTAAAGAAATATACGCCCACTTCCTGGTATATTAAATAAAAATAAAATAATCATTTATTTTCTCTCACAAAGTTTATATGTTATGAAAATTTTGTTAGGTACATGACGTGTTATATTATTTACTCTAATATAAACCTGCTTTGTGAGAGACTGGTGCCTGAAAATGGGTATTAAAAACCTGTATTACATGTCACCAGCGCTCTCGCTCTGCGGAACTTACACAATAGGTTTAACTAAGAAAAATTAGCAGATTACAATACATACAATAGTAGTAATAAATATGTTTAAGGATTATTTAAATTCTAGTTCTAATTTGTTTCTATTCTCTGATAGTAAATTTATTTGTTGATTCATTTGTTATTATGGTAGACTAGTAAATGCTATGTAAGTGAGTTTTGAAGTAGGCTAAGAGAGAAAAGAAAAACCTTTAAATCTGACAATGTAGGTACTAATACAGAATTACAGATTTTAACTATAACTATAGAATATAACTTCAAAACTAACTGAATGAAATTTTTATCTTATTTGTATGATAATTTTTTTCATGGACTGTCTTATGTTACTGTCTGATTTTTGAAATAATGATTCTTTGCATTCGTGTAGATTCACTTCTTTCTTAATTTTTTGGCTAACAGACACATTTTTAGTATGTAGTATCAGTGTCATTAATTTTTTTCGTAACTTAACTATCCGTGAGTGCATTTTGTGCGAGTTGTTTTTGTTTACACCCGGTTACTAAGAATCCGCATTGGATTCCATGTTACCGCCTTCCAAGTTAACCAAAAGCCGGCAAATTCCGCCGGTTATTTTACCTGAGCGCGGCCATTTGGAATTCCAGGAATTCAGACAGTTATCTGATAGATGTCTTCTCAAGAAGTGAATTCTTCTAGTCACGTGCAGTTCATTTGTTTGTGCGCTGATACCGGATTCGCAGCATAAGTATGACGACGACTTTTTAATTGGAAAATGAATTAGTTACTACTTCCCATATGTACGAGTATGTATGTACATAATATGATAAAGGTGTTCATGAGAAATATATATTTTCTGAAAATGGAATATTTTTGAATAACAGATATTCAAAAATATAACATTTTCAAAAAAAAAATCTCAAGAACACCTTTATCATATATGTACATATATACTCGTACATATGTTTCTAGACCATATTTTTAGCAAGATGAGCCCGGCCACACGCTCCATCTTGCTTGCGCAAACTGTGTTTGTGCATGCATGATTCCACAAATGTTTGAGCGTGTAGCCGGGCTATAATTCAATTTGGTGCAATGTTTGCACATGTTAAAATGAAGTAATATTACCTATTCATCCTTTTGTCAAGTGATACACACTAGGACTTTGAGACTCTATCTACAATATATATTAATATGATAAATATTAAAAGTTTAATCTGTAATTATACAGTGTACCTATAAGTACATATATAGCGACATAGTTGTTTAGGCCCGGAGACCTCTGATATTATCAAATACCATTGTGATAAATCCATATGGATAATGGAAGTGTTGAATCGTTTCGTGCAAAACACCAGTTTGTTACTATATCAAGAATAATAATCATTATTCATATAGAGAAAAGTTTACCGGCAGTGCATAACACTTTCACGATTTCACGGATAACTGCACTTTTAATGCAGAACGTGGAACCTTTAAGGAATCTTCTTGGTGATCTCATATCGGTTCAAATAACATAGTTTACAAAGCTAATATTGTATTTAGAAGTTGTAAATAGGTACTTTATTAACTTGACGTATGTGTGACCGTAGATAACCTATAACCCTACTATATGGACCTACGTATAAGAATCATTTGGTTTTTAATCATGCAATAACGTGTTTTTTTTTATTTATATAGGTTGCTCTACCACGATGTATCTTTATGATCTTCTTGACAATGACTTTATTGTAATCACCACGTACCTATCACGTTTATGGTCCGCGTATAAAATTGTTTCCAATTTTACATGAACTCTACTATGTACGAGATGTAAAGTCTCTTGACACCACAGAATGTAAAATGGAACAATTTTATATGAAAACCATATCATACACTGGTTTATCTAACACATGCAATACTTATTAGAACACTTACAAATTGATAGTTTACTATTCGAGGTTATGGAAAAAGAATGATTGCCATTAAATGAATCAGAATCGATAACTTTATTTTTTTAGGCTTACAGAATAAGCACTTAGGCAAGTCAAATTTTATACTTTAAACATAGGTAATTATTATTATCAAATAAGAAATAAGGTGTTATTGATATTCTCTTAACTTAAATTTTTTGTCCGAATGAAACGTGTAAAATACAAACAGAAAATGTAGAAACAGTAAATAGGCGAGTTATTTTTAGTGCTACGGCAGAAAGACATTCTTATAAGTTTGGATGTTTGGAAGGCAAAAGTCAAAAGCGAGAGAGAACTTTGAATTGAACAAATGATTTGGCGTTTTCGTGGGCGGCGGCGAGGCAGAGTTGTAAATATACGATATGGCAACAGTGGACACATGGCCGTTCGCATAAAACGATAGGTTATGTTATAAAGTCTACTCACCACATAGTGCTGTTCCATATTCCTTCCAATGTGAACGGGTTTTGGCTGTCATCGCAAATGTATTGATTTTTACTTTTAATTTACTGCGCTTTTTGGAATGAGATTATATTGAGCACTGACTTTAATTTTAGAGAAAAATACTATATAAAATTCGAACCCATGGTTATAAATAATAACAAATATACAAGTAACTAACTAAATATCACAATGCAATATATTCAATCTAAAATTTAATAGGGTGTTGTTAACGAAACGTTATAGCCGATTGCGCTTCATTTTGGCTGGTTTATGTGTTGTTGGTCTGGCTCATGGTGCGAGGAGGACGCGTGCAGTCGTGTTGTCGCGACGGAGACGAGTGAGCTACTGAAAGAGAGCGACCGGCCGCGGGCGAGCGAGGCGAACGAACTAATCGCGAGATACCAAGAGGGATGGAATGAGGCAAAACTGCGCGGGCGCACGCTTTTGCTGCTTGTTTATCGGATGGTTAAGTAGCTCTTGTGTTGATAAGAAGAAGGTCGATAACGGGTCGTGTCTGCCACGCGGCCGCGACGTCCACTGCCACGCCAAGTGCCGCCGCCGCCGCCCGCGCCTCCGCGCCGCGCCGCACCAGACACCCTCGCCACCACCAACCGGCCACAGACATTTTGTAGAGACACATGTATAAATAGACTTTACTTATTACAAAAATAGTTGTGAGTGACTGACAATCGTTAACGGTACACAATACTAGACTATTGTTGGCGTAGCGAATACGGCAACAATAGCTTAATGTATAACTCATGTTGGTAGATTTTTCTGACTTGGTATAAGAAAATCTGTGTTTACCTAGTTTTTAATAGTCTCAAATATGTTATCCAAACTCATATACGCAAATACAGGTAAAGTTGTTCTGAGGTTGCAAGGTTTTATTTGAAATGAGATAAAATCTGATTTCTGAAACAAGGTTTTCAAAGATAGGTAAAATGTTAAAAACAAGATTTTAACACATCAAAATGTGAAAGTTAGCGTGATATTATAAAACTGAGCTGTGCAAGATAGAATCTGACAAAAATATATAATAGATATTTCCACACATAAAAATACCACCTTAACTTAGATCTATCCGTATAATCTTCGATATGCTTTCTGGTATTTATAAATTTGGAAAATCTGTTCATATAAACCTTTGGGTTTCCTTCAAATATATTGTATAAATAGATATGTGTATATCTATTAAACATTTCTTAAACATATAACCGTAGGTTTGCTGTAAGAAAATTCTATTAGGGTTAAGATCGCCTTTGTAAGTATTGTACATGCCTAATAGTTGTTAACTTTTATGTATGATGTGATTTATTGTGTGTACAATAAAGAATTTAAAATACTGACACACTTCCTGATTATTGGTTTATTTTGGTACTTGACAAATATTAATTTTATTTTAAGACGTATTGCCGCCTTTACGAAAAGTATATCCACCTTAGCTTTTAAAACCTTCAAAATACCTACTAAACCTTAGAATTGCCAACTACATATTTTCTAATAATGTTATTCAGATATCAAGGGCATCATTCCACAGGGACGTATCGACGTTTAGCAAATTTTCAGGAGCAACAAAAAACTGTCTAACGTCTTTCAAAGATCAAAATGGAATTTTCTGAATTTCCGGTCGTAGACATCACCGACTGTTCGCCTATCACACTCCGCGAACACAGCATGCTAACCATGCTCCAACACTACGCGCGCTCATACTATTGAATAAATTTCTACTCGAGTTCCAACATGTAGACCTGTTCAACGATAGCCTAGCTTCCATTTATATGCACCTGAGAATGTACTTAAGTTAATTAGTTTTAAACCTAGATAGTAAGCATTTTGGTGTAAACTGTATGCGACTATCAATTTTTAATAAATAAATGTATAAATGTCTAAGGCACACACTACATCATTTTAAAATTTTGAGCATACGTTTTTTCACTATTTTGATTAATAACTAAATAAATAAAAGACATAAAAATATGAGTGTTTTATCAGATTATGCTGCCTGGTCTCTAGATTTTATGGTGTAATAAAAAAATTGCATTTTGTAGATACGTTCCTATGGAATGATGGCCTCGATATGCATATAGAAATATAAAGGTTAGCACATAATATACAGGGTGCCACGAAACATGTGTAAAAAAGAAAGAAAAAGAAGCCGAAAAGGGTTGATTCTGAACCCTGCCCTGCAAGCACGGGCTTTTCATTTCTACTCTTCCCTAGACTAGAGAAGACAGTTTCTTGTCTTCATAATCTTTCTCTTGCGCGAACATGCCGTTTCGAGAAACGAACCCTAGAAAACAGTTTCTTCGTAGAGAAGCGCTTTCTATAGCAACGGGAATGTCTAGGTCTCGAGAGGTGTAGACAATTTTAGGAGAAATGTTTCTATTCTCAAATGTCAAGAAACGAGTAAATTGATCACTATGTTCGCATCGGTAGACTCATTTCTAGGGTAGAATAGAAAACATTTCTACCGCTTATTCTTCCGAACGCCGTTTTCTCGAACGAAGTAAACTTTCTACTCTCTACACCTAAATATAATTTTTACGTAATTTTTTATCTATTCTATCTAGACAAGAAAGCCTGTGCTAGCCCTGCCGATGGGAACAGCTTTTTTTTTTGAAATTTCTAACATTTATTACTTTTTCTGAAAAATATTAGACTTTTTCTTCATATTCGTGTATTCTTACATTATTTGTATCGTTTTGATATTTCAAAGATTTAACATTTTTTTTTGTAATAATTTCATGTCAGAACACTGATTTTACTGAAAAAAAATCAGACTAAAAAACTTATGTGCAAGAGTGCGTGCGTATCAAAGAATACGAAAGGGAAGAAAAAAGGAATTTGAAAAATAGTAATACTCAAGTCCCCTCGGGTTCCAGAATTATTCGGCTTAATACACATGTTACATAAAAAAAACAAATTTCCGTATCCTTGTACCAACTCGTAGCAAAGGAAAAATTTAACCTAAGGCACCTCAGCTCTTCTGTCCCAGAGCAAGAATAAAACTTGAATTGAAATCCTAAACTATAACCTAACTTGTCTCAATTTGAATAAGAAACTACATGTGCTTGACGAAAGCGTGGGTATATTTTCAAAACTTTGCCAGTCGTTGTAAAGTTTAACCTACCTACATTAAACTGGTTTTAGACCTCTTATATTCCTATAACTCAATATTAGGTTGAGGTGTCGTCGGGACATAATACCCCTCAGAGGCCAAAACGAAATTCGAAGTTTCTGTTTCGTTTTCGTGCAAACGTTATCTTATGCAAGTGAGATAAGATAAGATAAGAGTTGGTTTTGCACGAAAACGTGTCAGGAACGACGATTTATACATATTTTCGAGTAGGCCCCCAGGTATAAATCTTAAATTTTAAATGAAAAAACTTAGAGCGAGGCCTCATTAGTGCGCTGGGTCGCGTCGTCGCAACGGAATAACGCATTGTATGCCACACCTGCTGCGTTGCGTTGACGCTGCGACTTCGCAACGCAAGAGGGTATGCACACCGTCGCAGCTGTTGTCCGTCGATCCGCGCGATGACGCGACGGTCTAATGGGGCATGTCATGGTATTGTCATAAAAAAATATTGTATGTATATGGAAAACGACGCAGCGACGACGCAACGCAGCACAACGCACTAATGGGGCCTCGCTCTTACTTAGCAGTGCCTTTTTCTCACATTGACTTATGTCAATAGAACAAACGACTCTTATGCCGCCGGCAATACACACTCGCCGCAACACCCCGAGACGAGACAGACCAAACACGAGTGTGAAGGGTACATTGTGCACTCGTGTCGTTTCGGGGTCGTGCGTAGGCTCTCTTTCATGTGTCGGTTGCTTGCGAGTGCGTTTTTTCGATATGGTAAAAAAGAGTGAGCTCTAAAAAAAAATTGGTTACAATCGTGCTGTCGCTGTCGGCATGTCGGCATGTCGACACTTCGAGTGTTGTACACGATGATGCCTCTCGTTGAGAATACGAGCACCTGCGCCCGAGTTGTCTCGAATCGACTTGTGTGTACTGCCGGCGTTAGATTAGATATTGCTCAAAATTTACAGAGGTTTATAAGTAAGAAAAGATAAGTTTTTATTTCAGGTGATATTTGAAAAAAAAAAAGATATTTCATCTTAGTAATTTAAGGTGAAAATAACTATGTAGGTAAATATCTACAATTTATTAATTATGAGCTATAGAATTCGAAGCGACCACAGATAAACCAGTGGAAGAGTTTCAAGAACTCAGATATATTCAAGTTGTCTGATAAGTGATTATCGAGTAGGTATTAAAAATGACCGGAATATGTATACACAAGACGGCTGATAAAAGAAAATGAAAGGAAACACGTTGCACAGCATGTACAACTATAAGCTCCGTGAGATAAGATAATAAAGATAGATTTCCTATAAAGTAAGGACTCTACACTCTGAAAGGATTTTTTTCTTCCTCATAAAGTCTATAAAAGAGAATACTTTTTGGCTTTTTCATTATGAGTGACTTTAGCATTAATAAGTGAACTAAGTGAAGTGAAGTGTGTAAGGACCTTGTTGGAAGAATACCAACGTTTCATACCTTAAGGTTGATTCGTTTCAGATTGGGGTGAGTTTTTTTGGTGGTTTTTAGTTAGGAATAAAACTATCGGATAAATAGTTTGCCGCCAACTGGAAACGATTTTCTATTAACTTATGAAAAAACTTCGGTTTTGTTGGTATTTTTGGAGCATTTGGGAAAATGTAGATTTTTATCCCAAAATCTCTTTACTGTGCCCAAAATACATTTGTTGGTTTTATGATGGGTTTATAGAAAATAGTTCACGATTTGCGGCGAATTACTTTTGCGTTAGTTTTATTCTTTGTAGAAGGAAGATAAAAATTAAATGCAAAAAATCTTAAAAAAAATCTCGGGCCATTATGAGCCGTTTCCTCATAACCCGTAATCGTCAACGTGTTTAACCCGCTCACACCCCGTCTGAATTTGTCAAAAACGATAGTTTTTTTATAGGTAAAATAGACAATTAAATATTTTTAATTACCCTTTAAAGAACTAGGTAATTTTTTTTAAACTTCTCGTAAATAATCAATAAGCTTTAATTAAAAACATAAATAACCAAATTATTAGAGACTAACTTTTATATTATATTAAAATAAACATTTATATTAAGTATATTAAACTGATGACTTTTTAATTATATTATATTATTCATAATTTATTTTGCAAAAGAGACGGAAACTCATGCGCAGGCAGAGATTACGTAAGATTATTATCATCGCAAACAAAAGAGTACTAAGGTGATCTATTATGCACGACATAATCGTAGTATGAGATTTGACCATGCACTATGGGCGAGTTGAGTACATATTACCCACATAGTACTAAACTCTACATATATTTGAATTTTTATCACATTACACTTTTATTGTCATCCATCAAAGAATACGCGCTATGGGTGAGTACACATTACCTATGTACATTACTATGTAGTATTAGTACTCTAAACTCTATATTTGAATTTTTATCACATTACACTTTTATTGTCATCCATCAAAGAATACGCACTATGGGTGAGTACACATTACTTATGTACATTACTATGTAGTATTAGTACTCTAAACTCTATATTTGAATTTTTATCACATTACACTTTTATTGTCATCCATCAAAGAATACGCACTATGGGTGAGTACACATTACCTATGTACATTACTATGTAGTATTAGTACTCTAAACTCTATATTTGAATTTTTATCACATTACACTTTTATTGTCATCCATCAAAGAATACGCACTATGGGTGAGTACACATTACCTATGTACATTACTATGTAGTATCAATAACTAACTCAGTACCTGTTAGCATGGTCCTAAAATATCTAACGCTATTGTAAAATCCGCATACCGCTAGGGAATAACTGTGCAAAGCGAGCATCGCGCCTAACCGACCGTGAGCCATAACTACCCAACGCTTCAATACCTATACTTACCTAACTATCATCTACGCATAGGTACTAGCGGACCGTTCACCCGTAAAATTATGTAGCTGCAACAAGTATTTGGTATTTCTAACCAAATCGGTTAGATGGTATTTCTAACCAAATCGGTTAGATGGTATTTCTAACCAAATCGGTTAGAAATATATTGGGTAGAAATCAGAACAGGTATAGAGTATTGTAACGTTATTGGGTACCAGTTGGTACTAGCGGTATTGAAACAAAATACCCAACTAATAACCGGTAGCCAAAATATCCAATAACTCCCATCCTTACTCGGAATGTTCAGATCCCATTTTGTCACTGTAAAATGTATCTAAACATCGCCAAGCTTCAAACGAGTGATGCGCAAGCTATCTGTCATCATAAACATAAACATTTATTTATTTCTTACAAAATATTAACTATGTAGTTATGGTACAATATGTATTTATATATTAAATAAACATTATACATAAACATTATAACATCTGATGCAATCAATATGAAATGCATATAACCTCGGCGGTTGCGGTGTGCTCGCCCCTGATATGCGAAAACCATTGTCCATGGAGTTTACAATTAGTACTAAATTCATGCCATGCCGGACTCCTATCCTTTGCGTCTCGCTTCTCGACTTAGAACGAGCATTAAAAACTCAATAGAATAGAAAACAATGGATCTAATCAGAGTCATTCTACATTATCAAGCTTTAACTCGTAAAATTTAGATGCATTTTATATTGACTGCATTAGATGACAGACAGCTCAAGGGCACTTATTTGTTTGATGCTTGTGGATAACCATTTTGTAATTGTAAATTGTATCTAAAAATAACAAAATTAGGCCCATAGGTTGGGTATTCAATAGGTAGGTACAGTGATTAGTAGATTAGAGTATTAGATAGCTATTTTTCTACGCGACTGTACTCAAATATAATTATTATTGAAATGTTTTCCAAACGCAATGAAATGTATAAAACATAAAACTTTTCTTCAGTTGTTTGAAATTGGTTACGACATGAGAAGGAGCCATTTTGTATGCACATTTACGTGCTGTGAAGTAACGGTACTTTTTGGATAAGTGTACGCAGAGCTTAAGCCCCAAGTTATTGCTTCTCTTCTACAAATTTTCGGAGATCTGAAAAATCAATTACCGTCATTAGCAATCCATCATCACTATCCATCATTGAGATTACCTTCGAGATGGCACGTGGAAACGTGAAGAAACGTGTAGTAGAAATACTTACGTACATACGTATAATACCTACCTATGAAACCACGAGAGTGTTCTTGTGACATTATGTAACCATTGTATCATCTTACATATTAAAAGATCTCCTTTATATAATAGATATATATTATTTTGTAGAAAAGGATGGCTAATGATAGGCTAACATTTCTGGAAAAAATCTGTGATTTTAAATATAATATAATTTAAGAATAATATAAATAAATATACGGAGAGAGAAAATATTATATATAATTTAAGAATGACGATGGTGAAAACAGTGATGAACTGAAGAAGAAATCTCAAAACAAATGATAAAGTAGACATGATTCATCCATCATGTTATTTTTTCATAGTTATCTAGTAATCACTGGCAACAAATCATATACATATGTTATAACATTGCATTTTCGTATCGTAGATGATTATCTTGCATAGATAATTAATTGAAAATCATCGTTATTATTGCTTTTTCCTTTTCTTGATTCATCAACAAAACAATTTCTTATAACACTCAGTTTGTTATCTTGTCAATCAATCACTCCGGCGACTCTATGTAGTTAATGTCCTAACGCGAATCCAGGAACTTGAATTACGTAAAACACGAAAATTGTTCATCATCATCATATCAGCACATACAAGTCCACAGCTGGACATAGGCCTCCCCATACGACGCTACCTGTCATGTAGGGGAGGTTTTGCCATAATCACCACGCTTGGCAGGTGGATTGGTGATCGCAGTGTTGGTGTTGACCCTTCCTCTGGTAGGTTCCCTTTATAGCCCGGCTACACGCTCAAACATTTGTGCAACCATGCATGCACAAACACAGTTTGCGCAAGCAAGATGGAGCATGTGGCCGGGCTCAAACCAATTTGCGCAAGCAAGATGGATCGTGTGGCCGGGCTCATCTTGCTTGCGCAAACTGGTTTGTGCAATCATGCATGCACAAATTTTTGAGCGTGTAGCCGGGCTATTAGTCGCCTCCTACGACATCTACTGGTTGAGTTGGAGGGGTCGATATTCATATACCATGGCCCACGGCGAAAATTATTACTAGAGTCTTATCAATTAGGTTTAACTCTGAGCTGCGACAGAACCCTGAAAAGCAATGAACTTTGAAACATCATTCGGGCATTGGAATTCGGGATGGTACAGTTTATATGCTAATTCTATCAGGATGTAGTTTGCCAATCGCAATTTCATCTGGCTGAAATATAACTCTATACTTGTCAATAGAGACACTGAAATGTTGGAGACCTTTCCGCTTAGGAAGTCATGTGTATTCTCTAACCAATTTCGATGTAGAATGTTTGTAGACAAACCATGACCCAAAAAACTAAAACTCATTTGTATTGTATGGCGTCGACATTTTTGCAATATTAAATATTTTTGTCTTATGCACAGGACTACTGGAAATAAGCGTTCGTGTTTCAGATATATGTAAATGGAAGCAATAGATATTTATTGAAGGAAGGATCTCAAATTGACAAGTAATGTAGCATAAAAAGACGCGATAACAGTGTATTTTAGGTTAAGTATAGGTGGTTTGTTTACAAACATTTTACATCGAATTTTGCTGCGACTCCAGGCCGAACTCCCAATCAATATATTATCAATGCATAAGTATTATACAGAAATAATGACTGACTGATAGACAACGCACAGTCCATACCGCTGCACGCTGTTTCTAGAGATTTGAGCAGGATAATCTGTATAAAAATAATTATTCTTTGTTTTTTTTTAGGCATGAAATAATTTTTGGGATGCTTATTTTTCTTTTTAAGGTCACATTGATGGAGCTACATGGCAAAATATGCTTCCTTATTAAAGTTCCTTTTAGTTTATAGGTTTCAAATTTTATCCGGAGGATGAAAAACAACTCTATCATCTTTATCATTCTCTTCTAATTGTTCCTGGTCATCAATCATCTTGTACTCATAACACCATGGTGTATGAAAAAAGGTATGTTCTTCGGAGACACTTCAAAAGTCACTATTAAATTGACAAGCAATTTTACTTTTGTTAAAGCCATAGTAAAAAATATATATACTTAGCTGAACATAGAAAAACTCGCTTTTTAAGTTAAAAAGTTTTTTCGCTTATTAATAACATTTTGTACTGAGAGTAGGTACTTTTATAAATTACACACCTGCTCCAATCTCGGTCCAAACAATCTTATAAGAAGTTTAGTCATCATTCAGATACTTGGTCCGACCAGTACGGACTTTTGTCAGTGGTTTCAGTACTTTTAAGAACGTTGGAATGTGGACATTGATCAGGCGGCGGCCGCGTGAATCGCACACACACATAAACTTGCTTCTGTGTGTGCCAAATGCCATGTACACATACTTGGCACATGCATTGGTGTGAAACTTTACAGAGGTTACACACACACGGAGGCAATATGGACGAATGGCCTGTATTATCATGTTGTTCGATATTTTTTCACTTTGATAAATATTTTTCAACGGTGCAAATTGGCCACATCAGTAAATTTTGTTCCAACAGCCGTTAAATAAGAACCTGTACCTATTTACTCAAAATGGGAATCGGAACATGAAAAAACGTTATTCGACCATATCACTTCATTTCGAACACAGACAAAAACAAATACATAGCTAGCCTACATACATACTATATATTTAAGTACTCTCATAAAAAAAAACTAGGTCTATATACTCTAGATTGTCGATAAAAAATATAGTAGGTAAGTAATTGGTTTTCATTTGTAGCAATTGACACACCACCGCACGTAGGTACCTACTGTGGTTTAATAAATATAATTGTACTCTGAACTAGTAGGTACCTAAATGTAGCATAGAATGTAGAAAATAATATCATAATTAAGGATGGGAGTTATTGGATATTTTGGCTACCGGTTATTAGTTGGGTATTTTGTTTCAATACCGCTAGTACCAACTGGTACCCAATAACGTTACAATACTCTATACCTGTTCTGATTTCTACCCAATATATTTCTAACCGATTTGGTTAGAAATACCATCTAACCGATTTGGTTAGAAATACCATCTAACCGATTTGGTTAGAAATACCATCTAACCGATTTGGTTAGAAATACCATCTAACCGATTTGGTTAGAAATACCATCTAACCGATTTGGTTATAAATACCAAATACTTGTTGCAGCTACATAACTTTACGGGTGAACGGTCCGCTAGTACCTATGCGTAGATGATAGTTAGGTAAGTATAGGTATTGAAGCGTTGGGTAGTTATGGCTCACGGTCGGTTAGGCGCGATGCTCGCTTTGCACAGTTATTCCCTAGCGGTATGCGGATTTTACAATAGCGTTAGATATTTTAGGACCATGCTAACAGGTACTGAGTTAGTTATTGAATACCGGACTCATCTCTAATCATAATGTTTAATATGTACATAGTACCATTAGGTACCTCCACATTTGCAAAAGTAACAAATTGGATCAGACAAGTTCACGTCATCGCATCACAAGCAATACGCAAGCAAAGCATTGACATGTTTTCCGCACGTTTTAATTGCGACCTTCCTTGCTTACTTCTTGGAAGGTGTGTTGAAAAATAGTGACCTTGTTTACCCGTCTTTGTCATATCATCATCATCAGCCCGTACACGTCCACTGTTGAACATAGGTCTCCCCCAAACGACGCCACGAATAGCGATCCTGTCCTGAGCCGCCTCCATCCAACGACTCCCTGCGACCGCATCGAGTGGCAGGTTTGTCTACATTCCGTTTCGCATTGCATCGCGGTCGCTTTGTCATATACTTAGGATTTTTTTATAACTCTACTCTATATTTTGTGAGTCAGTAATAAGAAATGCTTACTCAACAGTCGTATTAAATAACTACTATCAGCAAATTCCACAGAATGATGACGTGCGTACACACCCACAAAGATAATACCTAGGTAGAGTGATTGCAAAACTTAATGAGCTCTGTGAACATAGGCACGGAAGCAATACTGCGCAAGTACAATCAAATAGAAAAGTGATATTTACCAACTAGCGACCCACCCGGGCTTCGGCTAGAAATCCTTTTTATGGTGCTAATTCAACAACCTGTTGCAGCTGCAGTCCATTGAAGTACCATTTTGAGGTTGAATTCATCGGCTTCTTTTCTCATAAAACTTATGACATCGAACACCATTTTCCATGTTTGACGACGCAGTAAGTTATTCCGCCCGCGAGGCATATTTAACTTTTAAGAGAAACAGCTAATATCAGGGAATAATCCACAAAATCGCAAGAATAAACTATCAAGTCAACGAAACGAACACCGAACAACCGTCGAAGACTTTACTGCGTTATTGTACTCAAAACCATTCATTTGACAGTATTGCCAACTAGATTATAAATAAATTTGTAAGTAATTTTATTTTCAAACTTGGATTAATTGTGTTAGATAAAAAGTATAATTTCTTCTAACATTGTAGGTTTTAAATAATCCGTCATTGAGTATAAGATGTTTTCACATATTCTATAAATATTGAATTGAAAAATAAAGTAATGCATAACAAAATGTGCTAGACACAATAAAAATACGCCAAAATGCTTGCTGGCAACCCTGGTTTGACAGTCAGATCCCCTCTCACCCCGCTTTTTCCCCTCAACGCCTTATTTACGGTTCAGTGCGTAGCCGTTGAAGCCAACTTCACAGAGCTCATAAAGATTTGCACGTACTCTACCGAGACAATTAATACTTACACTATTTGTCATTAACTTTATATGATTCATTAGCAACCCTAGTAGGCTTCGCACGGGTAGATCAGTATATATCTCAAAGGGATTAGGCAGCGTTTTCGATGAAAGCTCCCAGGCAGCTTGACTTTTTCCGACATTTCTAAGGATTATCGTTATATTTCAACCAATTTATACAAAATCTTGACAAATTATATATAGGTACTTAAACCTTTCCTTGAATCATGAATCACTCTACCGATTGGTGAAAACCGCATCAAAATCCGTTCAGTATTTTTTGAGTTTATCTCGAACTGACAGACATACAGACAGCGGGTAGCGACTTTGTTTTATACTATGATTATATAGATATATATAGATTACACTAGCTGTACCCGAGACTTCGTTTGCGATTGCCATACCTGCAGACTAATTATTCACATTTGACCCTATTTTCCTCATACATTATAATATTAATAAGCGTTAAATAATATTTGTTGTGTGCCCTTGTTCGTCTACTTTCAAAACAGTCATTATTTACTTTGTTATAGAACCTAAGAACGTTGTTTATATTATCGACTAAGAGTGAGGCCCCATTAGTGCGATGCGCTTCGTTGCGTCGCGTCGGTCGTCACAACGGAAAAACTGCATTGCGTTGACGCTGCGACAACGCAACGCAAGAGGGTATGCATGCCGTCACAGCTGCGTCTGAGTTCAGCCTTCGCAATGAATAGATAGAAATCACTGTCCTTCGTCAAATATCAAAGTGCTTTATTTCCTTTAGACCTTACAGGACTCTTGGACACGTCACAAAATTAAAATTACATAAGTAAAACAGGGAAATAAAGTGAACTCTTTGACTTTTTGTTCATTTCAATCTTTTTAAGATAAAGTAAAGAAGCGAACAAGAAACCTTTACCTTGTTAGGTTGTTAGTTTTCGAGTTGGAGCAAAAGTCGTCCCATGCTTTTTTATCCTCTAGATAATCTGATATTTTGTAATACGCCTTTTTACAAAGGATATGTTTGATAGTTTGTTTGAATTTATTTATTGATAATTTTTGAACAAGCAGCGGCGGAGCTCCGACAATGCAGCGCATCACCCTCCCTCCCGAGGGACTGACGGTCAGATAAAGAAAAAAATACGGTTTCGGCTGTATTATCGCTAACGTAGAGCCCACCAAAAAATTCTAAATATCTTCAATGTAGGTACAGAATTGGGCCTGTTACAGTTTAGATTTATCACGTTTATTATCAAGTTCTATATTTTAGCTCAACCTCTACCTACATGTGGCCTACTCTCCACACATAGATTTACAAACAACGTATCTACCGGAATACATAAGTAGCACTGATAAGGCATCTATCCGACATAATTTAGTGGTGGTCATATCAGTTTAGGTCTCAGTTTGTTTATGCCGAATACTTGTCTTATGGCCTTGGTATACAAAATGAATACAGAATATACAGATAGTGCAAAAACACATCCTTGAAAGAGCCAAGCTACTTTTTTCTTTATGTAGCCGTTTTACCGGCGGATCTAGAAGATTTGCATTTGCAAAGTTGCTGTCTGTGTGATCTGTTATAATATATGCTTGATTGTGACCTGTGAAAATATATGCTTGATTTGACTGGCATATTTTGTAATTTTGGTTGTTATTATTTCTTAAATTAGGCACGTTCTTATTTGCTATAATGTTATTAATTTTGTTCTATATGCGGAAGCTGTCTTAGCTTAAAATTGTTCTAGCTTTGAAATTTAAGTTATTTAAGTAAGATTTTTTTCCCAAGTAAATAAAATAAAGTACAAACATCAAATAATGGAGTTTTTAATTAAATAAAAGGTAATTTTAACACTTACCTAAAAACTTCTCGTGACGTGACAATAGCTAAGAAGTTTGTTTTCTACTTTTAACAGAACATGCTTATGGTTATGGGTGATCGGCACGGGTTGGCGCGAGATACATTTTTTTTTGGAGTTTTTAATTTATTCTACTTTCTTCAAAGAATAAATCTAGCGGAAAACTAAGTTGGCGCAAATTGTAAACTATTTTCTATTTACTTATGAAAAACGAACTTCGGCTCATTGGTCGTTTTGGAAGATTTAAGAAAATAAGAGATTTTGGGTTAAAAATCAACATTTTCCCAAATGCTCCCAAAATAAAATTATATCGAAGTTGGTTTTGTGATGGGTTCATAGAAAATAGTTCATGATTTGCGCCAAATTACTTTTCCGTTAATTTTATTCTTTGTAAAAGGCAGAAAAAATTTAAAATCTAAATAATTTGAAACTCGCACACCTTAAGTCAACAAGAGGAGAGCTATGCTAAGCAACTGAGGTTTATAAAAGTAGGTTATATTTTAGTGTCATATCATAATCGAAACTAACTGAAATTTTAAAAAAATCTTTTGATAACCCATGCATGTTCGAAGAAATTGCAGTTGTTTTCTAGCAATAAAACAAACAATTGACTGTGTAGCAGCGACGTAGTATCGCTATGCTGTGGAAATAACCAAATAGCAACTGATTGGAACTGAGTAAATATATCAAAATTAACCAGAAATAACATAATAACAACATGAGAGATAATATGATAGATAGAATAGGAATTGTTGTGCAATTATTAAATTTAAAATTTTATTGTTAATTGAAATATCTACCTTAAAACTAAAACTAAAAATTGTTTTCATATTTAATTTATTTTACTGGTATATCTCGTACAACCTGTGATCCAGGTATCATAGGAACCTGCTCGTGCCTATGTTAAATATGTACCTAGAATGGTATTTATTTATATTATTTATTTATTCATGTTACGATTAGCAGCCGTTTAGTTGAGTTGCCTTGTTTTTTTGGGCATGTTGTGGCTACCTGTAATTTAGAGTGCACTATTTTTTAAGTTCTATGTTAAAATTTTGTAATTTCTTGTGTTATCTCTAGTTGGTTGCCCATATTAAATAAATTAATACACCCTACTATTCATTTGTTTGATTGAAAGCTTCAAAAAGAGCATGCGCTGTTTTACTATCACCTTGCTCTTGCTGTAATATATTTAATAAAAATATAGAGATAGGTACCTCAGGTTGTCTGGTAGGAATGTCTTCAGCGATGTGACCGCCAATTTGACACTTAGTATTATTCGTGATTGAATGGGTCTGCAAGCCGTGGGGTCGCGGCGTACGAATATCGACCCCTCCAACTCAACCCGTGGATGTCGTAAAAGCCGACTAAGGGAACCTACCAGAGGAAGGGCAGCAGCTTCCTTCTGAGTGTTTTTAAACACCAACACTGCGATCGCCAATCCGCCTGCCAAGCGTGGTGATTATGGCAAATCCCCCCCTACATGGGAGACCATCCACTCGATGGACCGACGATATCGTAGCGGTCGCAGGGAGTCGATGGATGGAGGCGGCTCAGGACCGCTATTTGTGGCGTCGTACGGGGGAGGCCTATGTCCAGCAGTGGACGTGTATGGGCTGATGATGATGATGATGATTAATGGGTCTGTGAATGGGTCTGTGAATGTGTCTGTTAGGTGTTCATAAAGTATTTTCAATAACCCGCCAATTCGTTCACTTGTCGCATAAAATTAGGCACATAAAGATATCTCATTTTATAATAAGTGGTTCTTTTGATTTTGAGCGCAGCGCTCTCCGCCCTCTACCTCAAAAACAGTTGAGATGAGACCGTGAATTTTATATTTTTTATAATAGATATCAACATCAATAGAGCTATCAAAACCCAGAATAAACACCGAGTTTTGTGACATTTGACATTGAAAAACTCACGAAGCGATTAGGTACTTTTTTCACGCGAATATTGCGTAGCGACTATTTTATGAGATTTTTGAGACAACAACGTAACAAAATGAAGGCGTATACGCGTTTCCAACTGGTGACTGGACTTGTCTTGGAAGTTTTCATAAAAAATTGCCTCGGATTATAATTTTATTGTATTTATAAAAAAAAAAAAATTAACTATAAAATCTTGCTGGGTTTGAAAGCAACAAAGGAGATACTTATACATAATTATATAATATTTTTCTAGAAAGTTCTCCTATGTACTATAGAAATAAATAGAACTTTCAAGAAAAACAAATACCTATTGATGTTTTATTCACTCAAGTACTGTTTTAGAATAAGGTTTTGACGTTTGTCACTAGGGATGTTGCTATGTCTGAAAGACCTGTACCTACTGCCAGTTGTAGAAGCATTATTGTTGTTGGGAAGCATTCAGATTAACATCGAGAAATTATAATAATAAATTGGAAAACATGATCCGTCAAGCCCCAGGTCATAATATTAATAAGCTACGCAATGTCACGTACGATACATTGCAACGAATAAATGAAAGGGAATAAATATTTATACAGATGTAATGTTAACAGGAGCTTGATAAAATTAAATTGTATAAATATCCATAAATTGTATATTTGTATTGGTAGATTATCAATGATATTTATTAGCAATGATTATAGAAATTATATTTAAAGCAAAATGATCGCCCATTCTCCGGTAAGCCCATACTGAATTATTATACTAATGAACTAGAATAAAACTTCATTTTAGAAGAATAATACACATTTAATACAAACATGTTAATTATTAAGGTAATTTACACTTCTTTTATAAATTCTTAAACATTTCCCAATACCCATAGCACAAGCGTTCGTGGTACACCAGGAATGTTTAAATCACAATATTATATTGGTATTAAATGCAGTCACTTACATTTGGGCGATGCTTGCAAAACTTGCAATGACATTTATTAAGCTAAGGCTGATAATTTTATGCTAAACGATAATGTACTTAATACAAATTTTAGTGTTTGAAACTGCATGTCCCGAAACTACGCTTCGTCAAGAAGCCGTATTAGATTTGCTTTGTTCTTCGTTAAGGCTCCTTACCGAGAATTATAGTCGTCAAATCTCGCAGACATGAGTCTCATTTTCGAGATACATGTCTTTGTGAAATCCTCGGTATCAGAGCAATCTACATTCGGGTTTATATTTGTTGAGTTGTAATATTTAATAGTGCATTCAGGTTTAGATTGTAACTTGATTCTAGAACTAATCAACCAAAATGAGTTAATATGTACGATACGAATGCAGGCTTTATATAGTTAGGATTTTTTCTGTCGTTAGTAATAAATAGCCTTAGTTGGTTTATAACTTACACTCTTATACTTCATTGACATGTAGAATATTCTCTATTATAAAACTGTGTAGGTATACATAAAAAAACAATTGTTTATTTAAGAAAACTTATGTTCAAAAATATAGATATATCTCTGTTTGTTCGGTTTCATTCAAATTCTTTCAGGAAGTAACTTCGCTACACCGCTTTAGCAAACAAGCAACCAGTTATGCTTACACGCCAACATTTTGTACTTATTCAATTTATAAATTTTAGTATAAATATTTACAGTATTTAATAAGATAACACAGACACTTAAAAATATAGGTTTATTTTTACCATCACAAATGACGGCTTACGCAAAACATGTACAATTAATATATAATCATACAAAAATATTTAAGTAGTTCAAGCCACCTTCACCTTATACTTATACATTGTATAATAATCGAGATTTTAAGTACTATTAGTACGTTTTAAGTATCTTCAAGATTTTTATTGTGTTCATATTATGAAACACTTGGAAACATGAACAGTATTGAACTAAGAGAAACTACGTGTTATATCACAGACTTTATTTGATTTCCTGTATCAGGACCATGAAGATAATGTTAATATTTATTCATTATCTTTTGGTCACTTGATCATGATTGTGTTTGATTTGAGTACCCACCTGCCTACCTATCCATCTAATAATACCAAAATTACAAACTTAGAGTAAAATTCAACACTATAGTATTTTGTACACAATACCAAGTTTGGTGTTTGGTTTAACCGAGTTGTTTCATTTTGTTTTAAATTACAGTGTTACTTATCTAACGATAGTAACACCTTTCCGGACGGAATATTACACAGGAATCTGAGTAGGTCTCGATGGAAAATAAGCTCTTAGATGATTATTATCACAAGTTGATTTTAACTCTTGCCATATGATCATCGCTCTTCTCATACATGACTTTGTCACTTCTGTACAGTTTCTCTTGTATAGCGGCAAACGATTGCCCTTTGGTTTCTGGGAGCATCAACAGTATGAACACCACTCCTGCGATAGACAGCACACCGAATCCCCAAAAAGCCACGTAAGGCCCCAAATTATCCGCCACCACTTGATACAATTTTGTCACCGCAAATGTCATCAGTGCCACAAAAATTTGTATCACACACGTGGCTTTCGATTTAATATTTGTGGGGAAAATTTCGGAAGTGATAGCGAACGGTACTGTGGCTAGTCCTATCGTGTACGAAAATATAAATATGGCAATAAAAACTATAGGAATGAATTTTATACTGACAATGTAATCGCTGCTTTCGTGCTGTAAGAAGAAGTATGCTCCTATAATGACATTGGAAACACCGACGCCTATGGAAGAGATCAATAGAAGTGGTTTCCTTCCCAATCTGTCCACTAGTTGTGAAGATATTGCTGATGTAAGTAGTTGTACTGAACCAAATAGTATACAAGCTTCTTTGGCACCCATGACGCCGTCCGCGGCTCCGAATATTTGCTGAGCGTAAGAAATTATCGCAGTACTTCCACAAAACTGCTGCGTGAAATACACCCCCAGAAGTATGATGAGTCCTTTCTTGTTCCCGCCAACGGTGACCAAGTCCAACCACCTGCCTTTCTCTTTCATGTCTTCTGTGACAAGGCTGGTCATGCTCTCTAATTCCTCTCTAACGTAGGATTTCCCCCGTAGTTTTCTGAGGGAGGTCTCTGCTTCTTCCCTTTGCCCCTGTTTGATGTAATAGTACGGAGACTCAGGCATGGTGCTGAATGTGACTACGAAGAGGATTGGAATGGCAATGTTGAAGCTGGCGAGCTGCAGGATGGACACATATGGTCCGATGCAGTACTGGGACAGGATACCGAACTGGAATAGATAAAACATTTTTATTTTAATTGTTTTCTAATCCTTTTAATCCTTATCGTGGGTGGTATCAGCTGAATATACATGTTTCCATAAATAACAATTACGGAATGGGTTGGCACAGGCTTCCGTCAGTTACACATAATATGTATGTATAAATCTGATATACCTACTCAGATCCATCACCGCAAGATTCATGGTCAAAGGCATAAATAAAGAGCACCACTGTTATGGACTGACAGATTGAACCGATGACGTGGTTAATGAAAAACATTAGGAATCCTAAATAATATTATAAATGCGAAAGTGTGTTAGTTTGTTTGTGCTTCCTTCGCACCCTAACTAAGCAACCAATCGACATGATTTCTAGCATAGAGTTAATTGAAAGGTTGGAGAGTAAATTATAGGCTACTTTTTATCTGTACTATTTGTCTTTTTTTTTGTTTATCAACTACTTTATGTGAAATTCGAATTTAACGCGGATGAAACCGCGGGGAACAACAAAATCAGCCATTATTAAAACAAGTAGGTATGCAATGGCGCCATTTGTACTTTTATACCGGATAATGGAAACTCCATTGTAGGTTGATCGTCGCGAGTTTTTTATTGTAGTTTTTAATTTATTGTGCTTTCTTCAAGGAATAAATCTAGCGGAAAAGTACCTACGTTGGCGCAAATTGTAAGCCATTTTCTATTTACTTATGAAAAATCGATTTTCGGGTCATTGGTAGTTTTGGAGCATTTCGGAAAATAAGATATTGGGCTAAAAATCAACATTTTCACAAAATATGCTCCAAAAATAAAATTAAATCGAAATTGGTTTTATGATGGGTTCATAGAAAATAGTTCACGTTTTGCACCAAATTCCTTTTCCATTAATTTTATTCTTTTCTAAAAGCAGAACAAATTTAAAATCTCAAAATAATTTGAATCTCGTGCCAACCCATGACGATCACTCTTAAGTTTAATTTTAATCATTAATATACGTATTATTGTATTGTAATTACGTATTTGTGATATAAGAGACATCTGGCACCTTGCACGCAGACAAGACGGGCGGAGCAAGGCGCTAACTGAATGGCGTCTAAAAATTGGGGTAGATAATGGTCGGAGGTCCAGTAGCGGCGAGATGGGCAGACGATATCAATCTTGTGAACTTGCACGAGATTGGCGTGGAGTGGCACAAAAGTTTGGAGGCCTATTAGCCAGCAGTGGGTGAATTGGGGTTGCGGATGATGATGATGATGATGATTATTTGTGATATAAGGCATTTTAGGATCTTTTTCTTACCTCTTGAATCATTACGTATACAATAATTATTATGGGTTGGGGTTTTGATACAAACAATTGATCAATTCTTGATCAGGCTAAATAAATATACGAAGGAAATACATAAAAAAATATATGTAAAACGTCATGTTGTTGTTAATTTTTGTTGTAGATCCAGGCTCTAGCCAAATAATGTAATAATGGTCCAAGTGTTACACAAAATTATATAGGGCTATGTATAAAATGACGACATTTTTTTATGTCAGCTGTATAGTTTGAGCTATAAAAAGTTTCGAGGTCATCAAACCATATGGCCTCCACATCGCTAAAGTTAGGTATCGAAAATGTTATGTATGTAACCTGAAATTAAAAATACCATGCCTGAAATCAATCACAGATAAAAAAAATTGGTTAAGTTTTCTTCGAGGCTTCGCTTCCTCGTCATCATCATCATCAACCCGTATACCTCCAGTCCTGAACAAAGGCCTTTGGGGAAGGCGTTCATGACCTTCAAGATGCCTTCAAGACGTGTTTAATTTCCGCCAATTGGGGGACTCTAATTCACAAATAAAAAAATCAATAAACAAAACGATTGCGTAGTTTACAGAATAAAATGGCGTCCTGAGCCGCCTGCATCCATCGACTCCCTGCGACTGCTCTCTGGTCACTCATCAATCTCAGCTCGCATTCTCTTGTTTTTTTTTTATTCAAACAGTAAAATATTCTTTTACAATTATGAGCTATCAATAAACCTTTTAGCTCTCATTGTTGATGACATTTATGTGTCCTATAAGAAGTAATGTGTGGTGATGATCAACTCTTATGTGCTCTGTCATTTCGTTGCGGCTATTATTAACATAAAATGATTCTGTGATGATGTAACAGCTTCCATTTATGTAGTCTCATTTTAGCATGTTGTTATGGTCAAGTTTTGCCTGATGTTGCATATTGATAGAGTTTTTATTATGTACGTGTTAGTATCAGTTGACATTTTACGTTTTTTTGCCGAACTACATATAGAGGTATATATATTTATACACACATAACCAGCTACTACTACATATCTATGTATGTATGTACATATATATATATCAGCATGTTAGTTGATTAAACAGTCAACCTCTAAGTAGGTTAGTACCTATTTTATATTATTCTAGTTGGTTCTATTATAAAACAATATGAGTAGGTTTTGGACGTGTACCACGGTTATATATAACGTTTATTTAATGAAAATAAATTTGACAAATGCCTAACATACAATAAGGTACCGTCTGCCACCGGGTTTTATGTTTTTCAGTTTCCATGATAGAATTAACCAAATCTTTTTTTTTGTACAAAATCTTTTATTGATTGTAACTAGACAAATTTTTGAAAAGTACCATTGAACCGAATAATAATACGTACGTATTATGATATGGGTTCATGGAACATGGTTAACTTGGTAACATGGTAATTTTACGCGATCAGAATGAGACGGATTTTTGTCAAAGTCAACATTTTACGGTACCTATCTACATATATAGGTACATTTCTTATACCTAAGATCAAGCAGCCTACGTTTCGTACAAACCCCACGTTATCTTATTGCGGCGGGACCTTGTCAAAGTAAATGTGCGATGAATGTGTTTGCATGATTCTTAGACAGTATAATATTATAAAAGCGGAAGTAATTGTATCTGTCTGTTACCTTTTCATGCCCAAAGGGCTGAACGGCTCTAAAAGCAATTTTTCAGGAAGTTTTTAGACGGTATCCCGGGGACGGATATAGGCCACTATTTATCCCGGAAAAAAGCATGCGAAGCCGCCGGCAAGAGCTAATTTGAAATATGCTAAAGATGGTTGTTTGATGCTTCCATCCACCCTACTTGGGCCGCGCGCGGATCAAATTTTAAATAAGAAACGTGGTAGTACATAAATAATACCTATCTAAAAATAAATACCTACAGATATCTACGCATCATTTCCACGTTTATTTTAGGTGACACAGAACGACGATGTGCCAGTTTCAATGCAAGATAAACGAGTTATCTAAAGAAAATAAAAGCAATCTCCGGCACTTAATGTTATAAGGTAACTGACCTAATTCGACTGAGGGAACTTAGAACTTCACCTTGGGGATTCTAAAAATATAAATTGTTCTCAATCTTCGCGGAAACAACTTTCAATTTAGCACGAAATGTAACATCGTTTAGTCTGCTACCGTAAAAACTAGTTGCTGACCGCGGTTTAGCACACGTTTTTTCGTAATCGTGATAGTAGTTGATAAATAGAGTTTGGTATCATTTTCTCGCGTCTTACGTCAGACGTGCCTATTCCTAACATTTAACGCAGGACTAATTGCCAGTGTCTCACAAGTGTCACACCATAAAGCTTACATATATTTTACTAGAAATATTATCGTGGTTTGACGAATTCATTCCGATATGTAAGCAAGCGAAGCACGCGCGACTCGAACGGCTCTCACCTTGAAGAAGTCCCTCGTAAAGAGATGAAATGTTCTTCTATGACAATAAGGTTCGTAGCTTATATCAGTAATGAACCTTACATAAACATATGTATGTTAAACCAGGTCAAATAAATGTATACAACATTTCAGTCCAATTTTAAGCGTTCAGAAGTTTTGCGTGAAAAACTTACAAATATCCATCTAAAAATATAGAGCGCTAAAGTTGAACATGAAACTTTTTAAAGTATATTTCTGTGGTTATCAGTGAATAGATGGTGCACTTTTCTAAAATAGCACGGGAAAATTTGGCACCACAACCGGTTCTTTAGAGATTGCGGCGATATTTGTTTCGAACGCTCTAATAACATAATAAACAGAATTAAAAAATGATTTTGCTTTATGAAAGAGACTCATATGTATGGTGTATATGGTGTGGGTACTGGAGGTAATGTATTTAGTCAATTAACGAGGCGATGTAACCGGAAGAAGTTGCCAACTAGTTTGTCATTGAAAATAATGACTTTGGAATATTCTAGCAGATACTTAGTTCCATAAACTCCAATTATCGAAATTAGATTAAGTAAAACAGCTTTGTTATTCTACCTTCGATATTGCATGAAAATGTAGAGCGCGACATGAGAGAATGTGTGGAAACTGTTCCCGTGTCTTCATAAGAAACATTTTCGTTGTTGTGCAATGTTCTTCTTTTCATTTCGTTCTAATCTATGTATATATACAATGCTTTATGGTTTGATATAATAAGTACATACCTTCCTTAAGATAAAGCGTCCTTATCTTTAGGATATACAGCAATATATCCGGAAAATTGTCTGAGGCACATTTTGTGCAATATTGTTCCGAGCAACGGATCCTAATCAGAAAGTTGCGCAATCATTTCAATGAGTCAACAGGTCACATGAGTCCATGCCCCAGTCGCTATGGAGCCAATTGATGAATTGAACCCTCATTATTATTTACTGCCGTTGTACTTTCTCTAATGATACATGCATACAGCTGTGCTCTACATATTTTTCTGTCCAATAAAGGGTAATATTTAAAGTTCGCCTCGGAACATTTTGTTATAGCCGCAGACAGGATATTTATGTGACAACAGTGCGTGAAACTGACTCTATGTTGCTTTACTACACCTTACCACAGATAAGGTAATGTCGTACCTATTATCGAAAATACAGTAAATAACAGGAATTTAATCTACGGAAATAATGAACGAATCATTAATCTACGAGAATAAATGAACCATTGCCTTTTAACTGTTGAATTTAATACGGCTGTTCGTAATGCCGTTTTATTCACAAACACTTCAGTTAGAGTACAGTCAGTAAATAACATACAAAATTTTCAAATAAATACCTACCTTCGACATAACGGTGATAAGGGTAGCCATTGCGCCTCGCACTTCATTGGATGCAATCTCTCCCAGGTACATAGGAGCCGCCGTATAAGCTATCCCGTAGCCAAGACCGGAGATCAGCCGGGACACGTAGATTGTGGGTACGTTGCCGGCCAGCATCACCAGGATCCAACCGATGATGTAGGGGACTGCGGCCAAGAGGAGCGTCTTCTTCGTGCCGATTCTGTCTGCTAGGTATGAGGCGGGGATCGGACTGGCAGCTGAAATATTAAAATAAGACATTTCAACGCCAAAACGTGGTGGCATTGTAGGTTTTTTTTGTGGTAACACGCTTCGTATTTATGGAATGGTTTTGGGGGATTCGCTTTGTTTAAATATTTTTGTGATTGACCTCACTTTGAAAAGAATGATAAAGTAAAAATTAAAGAAAATCAATTAAAAAGTATCTTTTTGCAGGAAATACAAAAATTTTCGTCGGCGTCCTGGAAAATCTGTTACACTACGTCTACAATTAATTGAGCAAAATGTACATAATATGTATGTATTTTAGATTAGGTTTCGTATTCTTTTCTTTAGATGTACCTAGTATTTTAGTTTATCAATAAGTACATATTTTCGAGTCATTATCCTGTAGCAGTAGCTATTTCTGGACATGACCCTATTAAAAATGCGAAGTGTTTATGACCTCATAGTCATATTATACGGTTGGTAGTCAAATTGGTCAAAATTTGCATTCTTACGGACGCTGCTACCTAGCTGGTGATGAGATTCGCCGTCGCCGTCTATTCTATACTTTTCCTGAGACGTTGTTGTTGGCTATAGGTGCGTTTTCGTGAGAGGTTGGTAAATTTTCGTGAGAAGTTGGGAATGAGCACGTCTCTCGTGAGAAGAGACTCATTCTACGATCTACGATATCCAAAAGTCAAGATGATCCGTTTTAAGGCAGTTCTCTGACCCAAACTAGCGCCGCCACCTATTTTATCGTATTATTACGTTAAACGAATATTCAAAAATGGTTTTATTTTGTATAGTTAAGGAAGAGATGCGAATTTGCACTTTTTGGCCACGAAACTCAGTTTTCGCATCTCCTCCTAAGCTAAGCAATATAAAACTATTCCAGAAACATCAAAAATGAGCTTATGATAGGCATCACAAACGGGCCAAGGGATTTTTGAAAATTCCTTTGTTATACGTAATAATCCGATAAAATAGGTGGCGGCGCTGACTTGGGTCGGTAGTCCCTAAAACTTTCCAAGATAATTCGAAGCTCTTACCTTTTTTATGGTCAGCAAACCATGCCAATTTATTCAGCTCTTCTAAAATGTATTATTATCTAGAGAGTAATAATCTAAACTGATTGTCCTCGTTCATATTTAGGTACACACTCAACTCGGAGTGGACGTTAACCACAGATAGCTTCTGATGGCCTGTAGTATTAACCTCGGGGTGCAGTGTCGATGCATCGACATAGTTAGCTATTGTAAAGTACCGATCGCTAACTGTTCACGAAAACATTAGCTTGATATACCGATGTTTTTGCTAAATGCAAATCTTCTACCAATAAAAAGGGTAAAATCGTAACTTGAGACGTCGCAAACTTATCAAAAAACCGCAATCATAGAGCGGATAAATGAAGTACGAACGCATTATTATTGTTAACTACCCGCAATTTAAGTAAAATAGATAATAATAACCGGCCGATCGCTACATATTTATCGGGCTGTCTAATTTGCTCGCAATCACATTCGCAAAATCGTAAAGTTGACAGTTGTTTTCGGTACGGTTGCGACAAAAGTCGATAGTCATCGGAACTATAGATTTTTGTCGCAATCGTACCGAAAGATCTATTTTAATTTAAGAAATTTGTATTGTATTTACGGAAATAGTATTCTATTCGTTTGAAACTTGATTCTTGTGGAGAAATTTAAAAATTCTTAAATTGTTACCGGTAAGACTTTGCGACCGATGTCGGTCGCCTTGCGATCGCTATCTACATATGTCGAGACTGCATGCTCAATGCAAAGTCATTCGGTCCTGCGTCATGATTCTGGTGCCGTATCTAGAATTTACGTAAAGAAACGTATCTTTGAAGTTGAGTATTTAGGTAGGTACGAAACTTAATAAAATATATTTCAGCTATCACCTTTTTGCACGAAGGAAAAATAAAGAAATAATGACCTTGGAATCGAAAATCTTTTATAAATACATAATACATTTTGGCAACTAAACCTAAAAAATATTTTTCGTCTACTTCCCATTATCTATGCTAAAAAGTCTCAAATTAGTATTACCAACAAACAAAAGAAAATCAATTTTTAACATGTTCTTGAATGACTTTGATATTTTATACCTGTCCATAATAAAAGTCACATAATCATAGTTTTGATAACACTATCAGAGGATTATTGGTATTAGAAAATAATCCACAAAAATCCTGCTCCACTGTAACGTTCAATAAATTGAATTTCAGTCGATTCTTTCACTGCCACTCAACCGGAATCTAACCAAATCGGATCGTTCGTTTCTAGATAGAAAATGGAAGATAAAAAGGATATGAATAGGTCTATGCTGCTCTTTTTGTTTCACTTCATTTATTACATTGCTGTATTTTAATTCGTTTTGTAGTACGGTTAAGGTTGTAGCATACAAGAACAATTGCCACTCCGCTACCGCACAGTTAATAAACGAGCAGTCAAAGATAGACCTAAACTCGTAATCTTAAGATATTTTATATATTGTGGTAATAGCATAAATAAACCGGCCAATAGCGAGACGACTCGCACACGAAGGGTTCCGTACCATCATACAAAACTATTCCGCAAAAGAAACTTTAAAACACATATTTATTGATTGAAAAAAGCAACATGCCCACCTGACCCACACAAGTACTGGCTGTGGCCGTTGCTTAACTTCGTCCCCGTAGGTTCATCAGATTCACTCTTCGGGTACGGAACCCTGAAAAGCAGTCACCACGCAGTAAGCGAGTATGCGCAACCCAGCCCCGCGTTGGCTTTTCCAGCCAGTGGCCAGCAAGCTGTAGCTACGTGTTACCACTCGTTTGAAGCAAGTTTTACGATCATACGGCTCTTTACTGATCGACATGCGTGGACACGTGGACAGCGAGCAGTTAGCTGCTAGTTGTCGCCGCGCCGCGTGGACAGCGTGCAGTCATCGTGATTGTGCGGTGGCGGTGCTTTATAGATGTGCTATGTCCTTTACATCCAAAGAAGTTACCAAGTTTACATCACATTAATATTCAGTTCTAGTATTTCTAATGAAACTAAAGGCCTTTTGCTTGGGAAAGCTCCAATAAGATCTGACTAGATAACTAATATTGTTAAGCCAGAAAATTATAGGTACTAAAGGACAAAATTCTTGCTTGGAAGAGATTGTATTCTGTGATAACTAGCGACCCCCCCGGCTTCGCATGAACCGAAACCGCATCGAAATCCGTTGCGTAGTTTTAAAGATCTAAGCATACATAGGGACAGACGGAGAGACAGCGGGAAGCGACTTTGTTTTATACTATGTAGTGATAAGCCGTCTAATATTCCTTATATTTTTATTTAGTTCTGAAACTATGTTCAGCACTAAGGTTATAACGATGTGTAATATGTTATTTGTACTCATTTAAATAAAAAATACTCTATTTTTGGAATATCGTTACAAAATTTAATGTTTATTTTAAGTAGAACAAATGATTACGATTATCAAATAAAATTTTGAATTGTAAATATAATACAAAGTAATGATAGTTGGGTATAAAAATATCAATAAAACTCTGTGTTGTTCTTAACCGACTTCAAAAGGAGGAGGTTATCAATTAATCTGTATGTTTTTTTTAATGCATGTTACGCGCTATCTACGCCAATTATGGGCTGATTTTGAAAATTATTTCACTATTGTATACTAAATGATCCCGAAGGGGTCGCATAAAACTTTTATCCCCAGGGGATTAGTATTTATCGCGCAAAACTTAAAATAAGTGTAAAAGTAAGGGAATCTGAATTCGTTTTAACGTTTTTTAAAACACGTCATATTATTAGAGTTTAGGGTTACCTACACACATTTTTTACTCGCTACCATCTCGCTACGTTGAATCTTGAGTTTGCTACGAACCTGCAACATTCGTCCTACGCTACGAATCCGCTACGCATTCGCTACGAAACAGCTTATACTTATGCATATAATTCAGCGTAGCTGTTTTCGCTATGAAATTGCTACGATTTTCCTCACTACAAAAACTTTTCCCATTTCGTAATTCGAAATTACAGTATCGATTTCGAAGGTACAATAATTTTTTTTTGTGGTTAAGGCAGTTTCCACTCGCGGAAGGACAGATCTGGGAGCCTCGTCTATAGATACGTATATAGAATCAGCATTTTTTGCTTAGAAAATGCAAAAATGGTGATTTTTCGAGTAAGAGACGATGGAAATAAGGCGTTACCTGAACAAAGTATCATAATGGAGGCGATCCATGAGCTCTGGTCGGGGGAGGTCTCGATGGGTGATTCTTTGCTCAGCAGAATGGGTAATGTCGGCGAGGTCCATCCCACTGTGGTTCCAGCTGCCGCTGTGATCAGGGTAGCTGGAATAAGAAAACAAAGTTATACTTTATGTATATTAAATTCTGCTAGCGCCTTCCCTTGCACTGTTCATATGGAAACGTTTAAAAATTATTTATATCTCATGGGAACTGATTTATGGGATAAAAATGCCTACGAATTATTCCAAGCCAAGAATTACATCTATGGAGTTTTTCAGCCCGATGTATTCAATAGTTTAGTTTAGTACAAACTTTCGCATTTATAATACTAGCTGCTGCCTGCGCCTTCGCCCGCGTTTTATCGGGATAAAAAATAGTCTATATGTTATTCCAGGTCCCAAACTACACCCATACCAAATTTCAGGCCATTCAGTTCAGTAGTATTTGCGTCAAAGAGGAATAAACATCCATACTCTCTAACTTTGACATTTATAATATTAGTAGAATAGTGTGAATTTATAAAGGGCACAATAGAGCCATAAAACGCCCCAAATATGTTCAACTGGGTGGTCGATTTGGCGGCGTGTTGGCAACGCATCCCGGTACAGAGTGAAAGGTTGCGAGTACAAGTTCCGCCTGAGTCGATAATCTTTCGGATACAAATGCTTAGAAGTAATACTTTATAAGTGACACTGCACATAATGGGAATAATACAGAATGGAATAATGCAGAATGGAATAAAAAATATGCGTCACGCCTACATTATACCGTCAAGACTTTTATGAGGCGGAATATTAACAAAAAAAATCCAAACAATTCACATTGCATCATCTACCAAACTACAAGTCATTTTCAGAATAGCTTATATTGTATTACATCGGTAATGAGAGCCCTAAATAAATGTCATATATACTTTTTATACAATAAACAATTTTTAATTTTTTATATTATATTTTATTTTTAGGTGGGTACATTAATACCTAACAACGGATACTGAAACAAATCTTATTATAAATTAAAGAGCAAGTGCAATGATGCTATTTCCTCCAATTTATCTTTTCAATAAAGTTTCAATACGATAACTTTTACTTCTTAGAGCGCGCGACCACTGCTACTTTTTGTAACGATGCTGTCGCACGTTTAGGGTAAACTTGCCTGAATGGTACTAGCGTTTAAATGTACTTGGCCTATGTATCTCAGCTCCCGTAATTGCTATAAACGTTTCTAGCGGTACAAAATGTAACTAACAGTCGGCCATATTGCCACTTACTTTTTTGATGTTTTTTAAATTGTTGATTTCTCTACTGTTTGTAAGATTACTGTTAATTTTGATGCTAGAAGTAATAAACATAGAGTTATATATAAGTTATTTCAATAAAAAAATCATCTAACTCTCTTAATTTCAAAATTACAGAAGATTAGGGGATACAAATTAGGCAAGTTTACCCTACCAGTCGCGCGTTTGCATCGCTACAAAAAGTCGCCGTCTTGGGCGCTTGCTCTTATACGACATGACAACGGCTTTCTCCTAGATATGAGTGACAGTTATAATTAATTCTTGGTCTTCCCCTTCCTCGTCTGCCTTCTAGTTTTGAACCCACTTCAAGAATGAGGTTCTCAATTCGGCGGTATGTTTTTTGTATGTGTGTTAGGCTGATCTCAAGGTGGTCTCATAAAAATGTTATCCCCAGGGGATAGGTATTTATCCCGCAAAACTTAAAAACAGTGTAATAGTAAGGGATTCGAAGTCGATTATTAGGTTTTTGAAAACAATCAAATTATCACAATGACTGGTAAAAAACAGTTTCCATGGCGACAAGAGGTAGGTTCAGGAATATGAAGTCGATTTATCGTTTTTTAAAACACGTCGAATTATCCTTCTTTTACAAAGCTGTCATCGATGTCCAATCATTCTCCCTCCTCACTTTTGAACGGTGTCCATCAAAAACCTTAAGATAACGATTTAAAATATCATTCAACAAGGAATAAAATGTCATGTAAAATTAATTCGTTTACGATTTTAGGCTTCAAGATAAAAACTGGATAAGCCTCTAACATTTTACAAGGTGATTTATATCAGTCTACGTGCCTTTATTCATTTATTGTCCATTACGTAAATGTACACACACAATCCTACGCTTCACGGATATTGATCGTGTTAATTATGTGAACGACTGTACGATTCGTTAGAAACCAGATAAGCAAGGCAAAATCTGCTTTAACGTAACATTTTGCTTTATTTTTTTGCGGTCGGCCAAATATTTTTATTAGGCCAATATATGGTAATATAAGGTAGGTTCTCAGACAATTTAAGACACAGCATAAAGTAGTGTTTAATTTATACAGTATGTAACAAAAAGTAAGAACCACACTTTCAGGGGTGGTTTAGACTGGGCCCTGGAACCATAGAAATATATTATAAAACCTCGACATTCAGTTTTTGAAAAAATAAATCTATACGAAATAACCACTAGACGATACTAAATCGTTAAAATATTTGTATATAACCTAGAAATCCATAAATTAATGTTGTAATTTTGTTTACATTATAGTTTATCATTTAAGAACTTTTGTATCATTAATGTCGTTATTGTATTATTATTACTATAGTAATTATTAGTATGACCTACAGGTCATATATAATAGAATAAATAATAATACAGGCCGTTATAAAACAAGTGTTCGATACCATTAGCATTAAAAGTCAAGATTTTTTTCCTTAGATGTCTGGTTATTTCTTTAGAGTGAACTACGTTGTCCATATCCAACGGAATATTACAAGTTTATTGATGACCCAGGTTTTATCTGATATAATTTTATGTTACAAGGCTATTGAACTAAAAACGTAAAGGTAAACAATAAAAGGCTGTAAAAGAAGTTCCCAGATATGCTACTGTTTTAAAAACAAAATAAATATTTAGCTCAGATGTTATCAGAATGGTTATCTCATGATCCAAGAAAATAGGTCTGCTCTTCCAGGAGCGTCTCCAGGTGACGTCACTATCCAGTTGCCACTTTATTTAATCAAAATGTAGAAGTTAGGAAACGAACGTGATAGCTGATAAGGGTCAATTGAAAAATCAATAAAAAAATTACAATCGTCAATTATTTTTGTTAAATCAGTCAAAACAGGGTTAGTTAAACACGAGTCAATGTGATAAATAATTGGTAAATACAAAACCACATAGTTTTATCAGATTCATACAGGAGTTCGGGGAGTTACGATTTTACGCTACTGGTAACACCAGGAAACAGATTCGTCTTCTCATTCGCCGATGGCGTCGATGACGTAGCCTGGAGACACCCACGTGACCATCGTGTCTCGGAAGAGCGTACCGGTTTTCTTATACCATGGGTAATCTCATGGAAATCAAAGCAAAATGTATACTATTCATGGCAGTGTGTCAGCTAAGCTTGAACCGACAGTGTGTTTATTTACATTTAGATTGACATATAAAAATACCTAGATTTACCTAAATATATAAACTTTACAAATGTACAATGCATGCAAAACAAATAAATTACGAAAATCTTTTGTGGTTCAAGAAATTAATCACCAATCCTTATGTAGGTGTATTTCATTTTTATAGACTAATCTTTATTCATTATATGTAAAAACAACATCTATCAAAGTGGAACCTTTGCTTACGGCTTTATATTTTTTCAAAGAACCTTTCAAGCAGTTTTTCTACTTTGCAATTTTTATTTCTTCAGAGCTGACATCTCCTTTGTAGGCGTAAAGACGACATAAATAAGGAAATTACTTAGTTTATTACTAAAGTGTATTCAAGTGTGCTATACCTATGTCTCTATGTTGGTCACTGCGAGAAAACACATCCTTCGTTAAAGTAATCATTGTTGTCTTCCTTTTTTTCTGCTGAAACATCAAAGTTAATAACTTACAGAATGCTAGCACTGAACATAACGAGACAATAATAGCATTATGCCACCAACAACTTTTGCCTTGGAAACAGATAGGTATAATACCTACTAGTTGTTTCTGTCCGTGGCTTTGCACGCTTTTTCCCGGATAAAAGTAGAAGTAAAAGCCTTTTTCCCCAGGTTACCGACAACAATCTATGTATATACTCTGCAAAAATTGGATGGATTTGCAACCTTTTCTCAACAAAAGTACTGAACAAATCAGGCTGAAAATTTGCGTAAATTATACGTTATTCTAAAGCCAGAATGTAACTTTTATTAGATATATTATTTTTATATATAAAAAACGCATTTGTAGCTGCAGCCAAAAGCTATTTTATAATATACCCACCTATGGAGTTTGAATCAGTCCATCTTTGCATCGAAATCTTCCTGAATTCTAATTCTAACCTTGATTGCAAATAAAACGAGATGTCATGGCAATATTGAAGTGAAAATTAATAAAGGGGAATTTAATGTGGTGTCAGCAATGTCGCCTGCGAGGTTATTAGCTGAGGATGGCGATAATGTTTTTTCGCCACAAACGCTGACCCGCCTGTCACGGGGCTTCATTAGGGCCTACCAGTGCTACAAAATTATCTGTCTTTGCAGCGACGTTTGTTCCTATTTCTGATCAGAATGTTATAAATAGCCTACAATGTCGCACAGCTAAGGCAAAGGTTCCTTTTAAATCATACACACTTTTCTATGTATTTTGAGCCACTGAGGTCAAGTCTTTGAGGAATACAATTTATGAAACATAACTACCTAACAAAGAATAAAAAGAAAAACTGTAATTTTATTAAAGGGCATTAAGGTATATTTTATACCACAAAATATATCGTAAGGACGCGATTTCGCGACGCGCCGTCATTGGACGCGAGACAGACCGCAAGAAATAACGTGCTTTGTTATGGCTTATGTACTAAAAGGTGGCCATAATCAACAGAGGGTGCAAACAGGCCGAATGGGCGATGATTATACTCGTATATCTTATCAAAAGTATGGAATCAGTTGCAAAAACATATTTTTCATACAATAGTGCTTTAAGTTTCATAAAAGACCCTGTAGTAGTTACTGATTTTATTAAATTATTGTGAAGGATTTTTGCTGAGTGGTGTAGAATGATGAAGTCACCTCTACAGACAAGTTGGTGGCACCCAGTCCTACTGACCTTTTGCTTATGTCAGCTTTAGCTGAAGGGCTGCGTCGATTTTTCAAACAAATGTTTTCGTTGATACTGTAATAATCTCACGAAAATTTTGGCACCACTCTCATTTGATATGATCGTTTTGTTTACAAGCGCAACTGAAAATGTTTTGGAAATTTTACTTAATACAAGATGTCGTAAAGTGAACCGAAAATCCTGAAATAAATATCGAAACTTGAAGAGGACCTAGCCCAATCGATTGCTACATATGTACAAACGAGTACTAGAGAAAATAAACAATTACGTTTGTAATGTAGTAGCTATCGGTTAGCACTAGGTAAAGCTAATAAAAACATACTTGTGAGATAGGGGCATGATATTTTTTGTACCGAGTGCTCTACTGTAATGCTGTTATTTTCCAACGGCTCAGGTTACTCACCTCGGAGCAAATTTTGGTTTGTTGAATTTGAACCTTCCCTTCAAAGGAATAAATATCCATGCTTAATATTCATGCTGAAAACTCAATAGGCAGGCAGGTTAGTATGGTATTTGTCGAACGTATCGAGTTGCGTTAAGCATTATCAAGGTCTTCCTACTTATTAAATTGTGGTTGTGTTGTGACTCACACAAAATAGACGTATTTCTGTAAAGACAAACAAGAAATAAGTATTTTATTTTTGTGGATGAATAAAAGGAGGGATTAGGAAAAGCATTCCTCCAACAGTGGGACGTGTTCGGCTAATTGTTATTGCAATATCCTATTTCTGATCGAAGCTATTCTCCTCATGCCTAAAGCTGTCTTCATCTTCGGCGTGATTAAATACCTCTCGCACTCAGGATTCTAGTAACTCCTTCGCTTCGTTCGTGAATTATTCTAGAATCCTGAGTTGCGTTCGGGATTCAATGACGCCCGTGCATGACGTAAGACGCTGCTTTATGCCCTCGGTGCATAATCTACTAGAGGTACACAATGCATTAGTCAGAATCAAATCTGTAGAACATCTGTAAACATGTACCGTATTTATCCAGCTTGCATTAATACATTGAAACATTTGAAATCGGAATTCGGCATTGAACGGATGTATCAAGGTTGTGAAATACCTATACGTCTAATACATACATTGATATACGTAAAAAAACCTGTAGAGCAGCTGGCTGTTTATTTTTCTCTTCTTTTCTGTATTATAAATCTATATACTTAACTACTACAGGGTCACGGGGTTCACTCTTAAGATAAGTGGAAGCATTTATTATGCTTGCTGTTTGTTTTAATTTTTGTCCTGTTATTTACTATATTATTATGATATCACTGTGTAGGTTAGTAAGGGTTACCTACTTAGGTAGGTAAGTCAGATATTTAGGTCAAACCTACGACAAAACGTATGATTTGTGGATGACCTAAGTTTTCCCTTTCTTGATCTTACTGAGTAACAACTTGACAAGCTTGAGAATGTCGGGATAATTGGTTTGCGCAAATATGACCATGTTTCGGAATTTCGTAGGAAGCTCAAGTGGTTACCTATACGGCTTCGCCGTAATAGTTACATTTCTATCTATTCTCTATAATATGTTATTTCTCTCTTCTGCACCCCCATATCTCAAGGTACTTTTCACGTTTCTTCATGATTCTCTCTCTTTCACTGCACTCTTCAGAAATTCTTATGCTCCAAGTCCCTACTCTAGTTCCTCCTATGACTAATCATTTACTGTCCGTGCTGTACAGCTTCGGAACACATTTCCAGTCTCAGTAAGGCGTTGAAAGTCATCGTAAAGTCACTACCAATATTCAAGAGTATGGTAAAGGAACACTATTTCTCCTGCGGTCACTGACCACACCCTAGTTTCCCCTAATAAAAAGTAATTATGTACATATGTATTTATGTCTTTATATAGTAATTATTAAGTAGTTGTGATGGTACAGAATCCTCAGTGTGCGAGTTGACTCGCACTTGGCCGGTTTTATTATTTATGTTTGTATGTTACTGGATATCTCCGCCAATTGTTTTCTGATTTTAAAGATTGTTGTGAAATGGTTCCATAAAAATTTTAAATTGACACAGAACTTTTTTCAAAAATATCAACCAACAATACAACATCATGTTATAATAATTAGTAAACAATAGGTTCCTGAAGTATATTTTCCACTTGGGGCCTCGTTTGAATAAAAATATTGGTCTGTTAGTACGACCGTACTTAATGTCCATTGTTCAAATTTCCACAAAGGCCTATCACAAACAAATAAGAAATACCTACGAAAGGTTCTTATATCGACTGTGAATAAACGATTTGCCTCCGAAACGGTCCAATTGTCGCTTATAATGGCTGTTTTACTTTATGAAACAGATTAAATTTAGCACGCGACACCCTTGTTAGTACAGAATTAATATATTTTTGATTTTCATAAAAACTATTTCATTAAGGGTTTTAATTGAAAATTACTTGCTCGTGTCTTTCCGAGCGTGACAAAGTAAAGAAAGGTCGTAGCCATTCGCAACTTTTTAGCTGTCGGTCGCATAAATTCGTAGTAAGTAGCTACCTACTCGTCAACCAAATTAGATAACTATACTCAAGCCAAACTCAAGATACAATAATTCTAAGTATAATTTAATGGGTAATTATCGCGTTTCGACTTTTCAGCAGGTTTACACACTGTCATGGTCACGGGATGACTGGAGTACTGGAGCGACCGCCTTTTGTAACTACCCTCAGTTGGTTTTCGAAATTAGACGTGTCCATATGCAGACTCGTACGACACAACACTAACAGTGTCCACGACGCATTGAGAAACCGGTCTATGAAAAGTGAACTTCTTGATTTCACCAGGCACAGAGTCTGAAATTGTGTTCAAGATTGAAACTAGGATATTTCTTAATTTCAATAGCTTCTCGAACCATTCTCATGTAGATAATGCCATTCATTACAGATGACTTGCAGTTTGTGTATTTTAATCCAGTGGTTGGGTCCCCAGTCCACTACGTGCTCAGCTATTGGCAACTTTGCGCGTTTATTTGTCGATTGTTAAGTGTTAATCGCTATTTGCTATGTGCTCTTTAACACGTACATGTACCGCGACTGTGCGTTTAGTCTAGCTAGCATATGTAGGAACAGGAACGCCCGCAGCTGCAATAGATCTTGTACGATACCCGTTTTTAACATAATATTTATATTATTACATAATATTTATTAATAAATATTAAAAATATTCAAGATTTTTTTTGTAAACATGCTTTTACATTCTAGTTGTTGATTATTCACAGATTTTGCACCACTGGTCCTTTTGAGATCTTTCATACAATGCTTAGTGGCGACAATTAGGTATACCTATAAGTATTTGAGGCCGTGGGGCCGCGGCGTACGAATAACGACCCCTCCAACTCAACCCGTGGATGTCGTAAAAGCCGACTAAGGGAACCTACCAGAGGAAGGGCAGTAGCTTCCTTCTGAGTATTTTTTAAACACCAACACTGCGATCACCAATCCGCCTGCCAAGCGTGGTGATTATGGCAAATCCCCCCCTACATGGGAGACCATCCACTCAATGGACCGACGACATCGTAGCGGTCGCAGGGAGTTGATGGATGGAGGCGGCTCAGGACCGCTATTTGTGGCGTCGTACGGGGGAGGCCTATGTCCAGCAGTGGACGTGTATGGGCTTATGATGATGATGATGATGATAGGATAGGTTCTCTTATCCCTTCTTCAGAAAGAAACATAGTGGTTTTTTATCTTTGCTAACACACACGATATCTACTTATACATAATGCTAGACAATCCACACAGCATCATCTAGCCCCAAGCTAAGCAGAGCTTATGTCATGTATGATGACTGATGACTGATATACCTAAAACATCTCGAACAAAATATTCGCAGATCGTAAAAACATTTGTTTCCCAAGGTGGGAATTGAAACCGCAAACTTCTGCTTCGCAGGCGACCTTCATCCACCGCGTATTTTTTTGAAAATACTTCTACGACTTGTTCTTTAAAATAACAAATAGGGGAAAAAAATTAGGTGATACGAAGTTCACGGGGTCATCTAGTTTATAATAATTATCTACGTAATGTAATATATTAAGTAGATATTTCAGTTACTACCTGCTATCCGCGGCTTTGCACGTGCTTTTCAAATAGTATAATATGTCCGTATCTGGGATAATGTTTACCTCCCGCCAAATTTCATTAAGATCCGTTCAGCCGTTTAGGCGACAAAAGGTAATAGAGAGACAGAGTTACTTTCGATTTTATAATATTAGTAGGTATGGAATTAGTACCTTCACATGTCTAGTCACCTACCCATAGCACAAACTCTGCTAATTTCGGTGATATTTTGTGAATTGTCCAGCATATAAAAACATTTATGCAAAATTAGTTATACGACTGTGTATCGTAAAAGGAAGTGATTAAAACATTTATTTGCAAATCAGGGTCAACTCGATGCAAAGGTTTATATTGAGTGTGCTTGTCACATAATTGTAATACGCGATCTAATTTATTTAAAACAATCAACTTCTGGTGCATAGTTACATTAGGTACTACGTTTATATAAATCGGGAATACTGATTATAATAACAGGCCATGTCGCGTTTTTTTTCTTAAAAAAAAAAGTATATGTTTTAGAGTGACACATGATACTAATATTCAGAACATAGTAGATAGCTCTATCTACTATATGTTCCGAACATTACTTAAATGGCTGTATAGGAGGTTACCATGATTTCAGTTGTGAACCATCCAATATTTCACCGATTTTACAGCGTGACCCGCTGTGACATCAGCGTTTCTTAGGCTACTTTTATTTTAGCAAATAATTATGGATCCGCGTAAAAAATATAAACTTTCAAAATTATGAACTCTACGCGGCGGAAGCCACGGGCACAGCTAGTTAACCATACAATTTTAACTATTCTTGACAGGATTATCTTAGTAGGTACCTAGCGTTGACCTTTACGACAGGACAACCAAAACAAAAACTTATAAAGATTAAAGATGTTTATTTGCCAGAATATATGTTACAATAAAGGTCTTAAAATTATAATACGTCCAGCTATATTCTACCTAACATAGGCAAGCAAATGTGAATTTTTAATTACACTTTATTAAAATTACAATTTATTAATTACAAATATAAAATGAATTAATTAATAACAAATTTTAAAATAAATATAACTCAATGTCAATGAATATATTCGAATTCCTCTCAGTCCCTGTAAATAAAATATTGATTCAAAGAATAATAGTTTAGCAAGAAGCAACTTTTTCAGTTTTATATTAAATAAGTTTCCAGATAGGTTCTTTAGATCCTCTGGTAGATTGTTAAATATTTTTATTGTCCAATAGTAGGATTGGCGCGCGGAGCTCGGAGAGGCAACATCACTGGCGGGATTCTGTCGGTGTTGCTGTGTCTTACCAATCTCAATGTCAAGGTCGAGTATTGTGGTGTCCTGAAGATGTCTCGTGGAGAGACGAAACTAGTAGACAACTTACTTTGATGAATACTATCAGAGAAGGTTATACGCGGAATTGTTACTTAATATTTCTTCATTCTAATATTGTGCAATGGATTTCCGCAAAGTAACGCCTGAATCTATTATTTATGTAGTAAATAATCAACTCGTAGTGCATTGATTTATTTATTTACATAATTTTGATTGTTTTAAATTAAGTAGGTACACTATTTTATAAGTTTTGCGGGACAGTTACTAATCTCTCGGGAAGAATTTTTTTAGAATACATTTTTACGGGACCCTCTCGTGATCATTTTCGTTATAATAGCGAAAGAAACACCGAAATTGAGTAATCGACGAATGATGGACCACAAGACACAAGAGATTCACAAACCAAAAAATTACGTCAACTTTATAACACGAAGCTGTGCGTTTTTGTTAGCGCGATTCAGCCTTGGTTAATTTTTACTAGCGACATCTAGGGCGTGCGTCGGAACTTAATAGAATAATAAACAATATTATGTTCTACAGAAATCATCTAAACAACGAACATTACTTAAAAAAGGTAATTGTATGTATGTTTTTTAACAGCTAAACATAAAACCTCCTCTTTTGAAGATTTCAATTACTTTATTTCTTTAGGCTTACGAAATAAGCACTTAGACAAGTCAAGTCAAAGTTTAACCTACCTTTTTATATAATAGAAACTATTATCACATACGAAAGAAGGTTTTATTGATTTTCTCTTCACTTTAATTTTTCTCTTTTGGAAGTGAAAAAGAATCCACTAGTAGATTTACGAGTATACACATATTACTTAGGTGTCTGTCTAGTAACATGTGTCTATTTTGAAGTCCGTTAAAAAGAGGTAAGGATAGTAGGTATTACATTGTTGTTTCTTTTATTGATAAACTCTGCCACGTGCAAGTTCATACAAAGAATCATAACGACAGATACAGGGAACAAAAAACAGATTGTCTCGAATAACGACAGATACAGGGAATAAAAAGCCAATTGTCTCGAATTGAGACAGAGAATTTGATCTGTTGTTTTTAACTCAATCTGCGGATAAAAACTGCACACTGAGATCTTTTTTCTTTGCGCACTGAAGAACATTTTAGGTAGGCATTATATGGTTGCCACTTTTTTTTTGAGCAAATAGAGTATATTTGCCTGGTAAGGGGTTAAAAAAGTACGCCATGTATTTAGTACAACCTGTTTATATTGTTTTTTTTTAATTTAAGCCATTAACTGTAGTATTGAAATAGCAAACAGACAAAAGATATAATTTTTCAGACTTAAGGTGAAATTTACCAAAATGGTTCCGTTTCGTTACTCTCAAAAATTTCTTATGTTTATTAAAATTAACATTAAAATTAAAACATGAAAGACCAATTAAAGTATTTTCACGTACTCTATTGATCTCCTAATTATGTACAACGTCCGTACAAGGAGTACGTTCGCACGTTATATCGAACAATACTCTATTATAAATTACGGGTGGCAACCCTACACTCATAAATACCACTGTTTGTATTTATTCAATATCTACTCGTATTTAAAATAGGTTCTTTCAACTTATAACAAGAAATTATACCTACCTACCCATTAATTTACTATCGATGTCTTGTTACATACAAAAACGCACAATATTGAATACGGAAATAATTTCGGGACCTTATTATTAATTTTATAATTTTGTTTAGATTATTTTCTTTATTTTTGTCAAATATGTCTTTGATTACAATTTTTCTGAGTGTGTATTATGAAATGTGGTACTTAGGTACTTTTAGAGAATTTGAGAATCTGTGTGCATAATAGGTACTTAATAGGTAATGTAATGAATGAAGCAAGCTTGGGTTAGGTAAAGATATGGCATATGGCATTTATGGCATATTCATCGAGTAGGCGCGGCGCCTAGTGATCTAGTTTTAATGTTTACATTGTACCTACCTAACTATTTAGTAAGCGAGGAAGTCATGTTTTGAGCTGGTTAGGTTAGTGTTTAGAAAATATTATTAAGGAAATGTTTCGATTTTCTATGCAGGGCAGGTAAATAACCATCTGTAAGTCTGTAGGTACCTACGTACAGATAAAAGTTTATAAAACATATTTTTTGTGAGTCCATAAAATGTTATCTTCAGACCTTTTAATTTGGTAGGACAATATATTTAGCAATAACTCACCTGTTATTTACAATACGGTATAAAAAGTTTAAACGGGACAGTAACCTTATTATACTTTCAATTTATTTTCAAACTACCGACTTGTTTGAAACGAATCGACTAATCAAGAAACATGGACATAGATTTGATGGCAACACATACACAAGTAAACAAACAAACCAGAAAATAAACAAAACACAAACCACTGAGAGCCGTGACGTACTCCCTCCACTTGCGACTGCCGCGGCTACTGCTCATTGCTGAATCTCACACGCACTTTACTAAAATCATTTACGTTCTGTCACCTAATAGTACCGGCACACCAACACGCGCCACGATGCATGCCGCTCTAATATTAGCCCACCACGTGCTACTCGTGTATAGCCGCAAGCGTGAATGCTGATCCGAACGAGCATTGGCTTTTGGCTTCCCTTTTTGTTGATGGTTTCAGCTGTCAATGTGCGTTTGTCACGACCATAGATTATACAAGTCTGTCTGCTATGTGTTCACGCGAGCGCTTCAGATAGTGGTTGGTGCTATTTGCTTTATCGTGTTTGTGTGCGTACGCCGCACCCGTCGGCTCTGATAACGTCATTCCGGTTCGCATGAAACTTCAGACCAAAGTTCGCTCAAGTAGAATTATCTGCGTTGAACATCATCGGAAATTATTTGTAATGTATGGTCCAAAAGTGACGTGTAATAAAACCTTCGCACAATATCTCCATTCACTCGCAAATTGAAACTCTCTGAGTTTCAACACAATAAATGTAATAAAAAAGGTTGATGAAGTCTGGAAGATTTTATCAGAGGCGTTGTATAAGCTTTGTACGGCTTCACCATTACAAAAATCAAAATACAAAAATATAAAAACGTAGATGTGATGTCTGTAATACTTAAACTGGACATTATTTCAAAAGAACCTCTAGAATTTCAACAGAAATACGTTTCATGTTGGCGCGATGACGACGCGACGTTCCAATTGTTTTGTGTTTTTTTTCTGCGTTCTACGAGGAATAAAATTCACGGAAAATTAATTTGCCGCCATTAGATTTTTAATTTGTTAACTATTTTTTATGAACTCATCATAAAACCAACTTCGATTCAATTGTATTTTGGGACGATTTGGGAAATCTGTTAATTTTTCGGCCAAAATCTCTTATTTTCCCAATTGCTCCAGAAATACCGATTAATCGAAGTTAGTTTTTTCATAAGTTAATAAAAAGTGATTTACATTTTGCGGTAAATTACGTTCCCTCTAGTATTAATCCTTGTAGAACGAAAATAAAATTAAAAATCATTAAAAATATTAATCCCTTGTCAACACGAAACGCTCAAACTTAAGAAAATTATAACCCTTATATTATAGGGACTACATTGCACCTTCATACTGGCTCGCCTTTTGTTTTTTTTAAACTCGAAAATAAAACTGTTTTTGGCTGAATAAACAAAACAGTCAATCTAGTTATATAAGGAAAAACAAAGCGTGGATAAAGCCCTATTCCACTCTGATCCACTGAGCTAATTCATGAATTAAATTCCAGTTTTTTCCACTCTGATCCACCGATGAATTCGTTTCGACATCGTATTTCACTCTGATCCACCGATGAATTAGTTTCAACATCATGTTCCATTCTGATTGACCGATGGATAAGTTTTATAAGGAAGTAGCCGATACAATATAACTGGATGGATAGCACCTATTGTTTTCAAAGGGAAACCAACCAGTACCCCTGATAGGCTCTTAACCCTGAATTAAATTGTAATTATAGAAATAAGGACGGAAGTTATGTTGTCGCGAATGTTTCTATAATACCAAGCCAAGTTTTGACCGTATCAAGGTTTAATCCATTTTTAATCAGTTCCAAAAAAGGATAGTAGGTACCTATATCTAGCATTTATATAAAAACTAGCTGTGCTCGCGGCTTCGCCCGCATAGAATTATAGTTTTTGCGCGGTACCCTATTTTTTTAGTTATTCTGCTATTCAAAACAGAGACAATCTACAAATCAAAGATCATAAAAATCGGTCCAGCCGTTCTTGAGTTATAGATAGATAGATAGAAATACTTTATTGCACACTTAACAAAACAGTTTACAAACAATTTGAACAAAAAAAAGAAATGTGACAATTGGCGGTCTTATCGCTCACGAGCGATCTCTACCAGACAACCTTGGATGGATAGGATCGTCGGATTGAATACGGGGATCTGTGCGCATTATTTTAAGAAGCTAATACAAATTACAATACTCTAATCAATACAAATTACAAAACTAATAATTTACAAATCTTACATACAAATACCTACATAAATAACAAGAATACCTAAATACATAAACCTATCCATACATACTTATATATATACATATATGCATACATTTTACTAAGGGAAACTAGGGTATGGTCAGTGACAGCAGGACAAATAGTATTCCTTTACCATGCCCTTGAATAATGGTAGTGACTTTGCACGCCTTACTGATACTGGCAATGTGTTCCAGAGCTGTACAGCACGGGCAGTGAATGAGTTGTCATAGAAGGAAGTAGAGTGGACAGGGACTTGGAGCATAAGAGTTTCTGAAGAGCGCAGAGAAAGAGTGTGAGATTGATGAAGAAAAGTGAAACGTTCCTTGAGATAAGAGGGTGCAGAAGAGAGAAATAAGATATTATAGAGAAGAGATAGAATGTGACTATTACGGCGAAGCCATATAGGTAACCACTTGAGCTTCCTACGAAATTCCGAGACATGGTCATATTTGCGCAAGCCAAATATAAACATATATTTATAAGTGTTCGAACAAACCCGACTTTGTTTTATATACTATAAGACTAAGAAAATTATAGAAAAACGAATAATAAAACTAAAACAATAAAACTAGAATTAAATATTAAATTTAATTCTGATTATTGAAAGTAATCATGCAAGAATAGGTTAGTAAAAAAAACACTAATTACCTGAGAATTGAAATCGGTTAATTAATGTTTATTATATCAATGCAAAATCATTTTCTCGAAATGTTTTTCTGTTTAGTAGGTCGTGGCACCTAATATACAGGATGTTACAAACGATCTGGAATCTTGAATATTTCGGGAAGCTGCCTTCCAGGTATCGTTCGTTTGTAACACTCTGTAGAGTAAACCCTTTGTTACTTAGGTCAAATGTAAAAATACACATGTTTACGTAATATAAAACCACAAGAAACCCAGTCCAATGTAGGCATGGTGTTATTTACTTAAAGAATTAACATTCTGTTAACTTACCTACGTTTACTTTGGTTAGATGATGTTGCCAAATTCTTGTTTACTTTCCTGTGATAACTGATCAAATTACATAAATATGTATTATTATCAAAAGTAGGTTAGAAAAACCTACCTTCCTCAGTATTTCATGTTAACTATGATTTATTAATTCACACTTTGGGTACGCAGAATTCAATTTAATTTCGTGCCTCACGCAACAGATCGTTTGTTGGCAATACCCAACTTAGAGTTGAATGAAGGACAAAAAGGAAACACTCTGTATTCATTCTTATTATTAAAGTGAAAGTAATTATGTCTGTCTATCTGTTCGTCTGTTACCTTTTCACGTCTATACGGCTTAACGGATTTCAATGCAATTCGGCAGAGAGGCAGAAGCTATTCCAGGGACAAACATAGGCTACTTTTTAATTCGGAAAAGCACGTATTACGCTGCGGACAGAAGCACATTATTTCTACAGTAGAACCTTTGTTATCCGAACTAATTGGGACTGAGACTAGTTCGGATAATCGAAATGAGGGTTTTTTAAAACAGTACAGTACATTAAAATATGACATACTTTCATATTAACGTTAAATAAAACACCTGGTCTAAAAAAAGTCCAATGCTCTTTTATATATTTTTTATAATCGCATTAAAATCGTCTTAAAATCGTAAATTTTTCGTTGACGAACGGCTGCAACGCTTTATTGAGTTACCTACCTATGCGCAGCAGCAGGCAGCTAGCAACAAATTCTCAATTCAAAACGTTCGGATAATGGTGTGTTCGGTTAAACTAAGTCAGATTATTTAGGGTTTGGAATTTGAATAATCAAGGTTCTACTATACTTCTGAATTATTTGTCACAACACGAGGTTGGAATTGTGTTGATGAAAACTCCTACGTTGCGTGTGGTTTTTAACCGACTTCAAAAGGAGGAAATTCTCAATTCGTCTGTATGTTGTTTTTTTTTGTATGTATGTTACGCGATATCTCCGCCAATTATGGAGCGATTTAAAAAAAATTTTCACTATTATATTCATCCCGAAGGATCTCACAAAATTTAAAATTTTGTGTCCCCAGGGAACTAGTATTTAGTATATTTTTCCCGCAAAACTTAAATTAAGTGTAAAAGTAAGGGAGTTTGAAGTCGGTTTATCATTTTTTAAAAAACGCCATCTTATCATAAGTTAAATTAACGAGCCATGTTATCTAGCATGATAGTTAGAATATTAAAGTGCAATGCATCTCAATCAGCCTCAATCTGCAACTCGGTATGAACAACAAAATTACCTAAATTCAGTTATTTATTGCAGCTTGGTACGTCCTATATCTATATAACTTAAAAAATAGTATAATCTATCAATTATCCAAAAGATGACATCAAGCGGGATTATCATTTCTCGACCCTGGAAGTTAAATCCGTTCAAAATAAAATTATACGGAATGTTCCAAACTTTTAAATAAAAGTGAAATATTTGCAATTCAAAACGAAGTATCATGGATTATTTAAATGAATCTGATAAAAATTCAGTTTGAGAAATGTAGGAGAGAGTATGGTCAGGTAGGTACCTAAATCCAGTTCTATACCTTGGTAACGGTAGGGAGGTTCCTCTCTAGTCGAATTTCACTGACTGATATTTTTGCAATTATTTTATATTTCATTTCAAACAACATTCAATTTAAACCAATTGAGCTATCTGTAGATTGTTTTCAACAGTCTGCAGTTGGCTCAATTGTAAATACTAGTTTAATTTGTTTATTTTATTTGATTGTTATTTTCTTTGTCACTAAAGAATTCAAACAAATTGTCAAATATATCCTTTGTGAAAAGGCTTACTTTAAAATATAAGATAAACTACCTAGAAAAAAAATTGGGACGGATTTTGCTCCAACTCGAAAAATTACACTTAATAGGCTAAAGGTTTCTTCGTAGCTTCTTTACTTTAGTCTACATGTATACGGAAGCGACCGAAATAAAAAATATCACTTTATTTCCATGTTAGTGTTTAATTTTAAGAATTTGACCTTTTCTAAGTGTATAGATTTTTGGTGCAAAGAACCACTGGGACTATAGTCCCAGTGGTTCTGTGGGAGTGTTCTGTGTACTGCGACGAAAGTAAACTTTTGTTCCAGTAGTCTTGTGAATAGGACAACTAGGACAGACATTGACCCGGTTGTCCTGTACAGAAAATATTGCTCAAGACAACTGGCAATAAGCGTACATAATTAGATCGGAAACGTTGGTGATTTTCAGCAAAAAATAAAAAAAAACTGTTTTTGTTTTCTCATAGGTAAATCGAGGAAAAGAAAAAACAGCTGCGAAGTTCGTAGGAAGTCTCGTGACTTCCTACGAACTTCGCAGCTGTTTTTTCTTTTCAGCATTTTGCATGCTTTCGAATTTGGCCATAAATTCATCGTGTGTAATGTAACCTAATTGAGTCGTTATTATAAAGATTTTGTATAGGTCTACTGACATTGACTTTTGTGGTAAACAGTAAATAAAATAGCACAATTGTTACTGTCAACTGGGGCGATAAAATTCTCAATTACCATGTTATTTTTCAACATAAATAATATAAAATTCCATTCAATAACAGTATGGGAACTAATTTAAGCTCTATTGAGAAATACACCTGTGCAAATTGTTTTACAATAATAAAATATATTTTTATGAACTGGCGCATACATTTTTGAAAATATTAAATGCGCTTTGTTTTCTTTATAACCATATAGTACCTACCATGCCTCAATCTATATACCTATTAGGTACAAGGTCAAACATATAACATTATAATGGAGATATCTATTAAAACATCTGCTTAAGATTTAGTTGTCTTTTAGAAATCTAAACAAGCACTGAACAATAACCTATTAGACCTATTGTACCTATTAGTCATTGCGTAGGTTTGTTCGTGACGTCACCTGTACGGGTTCTAACGGAAGACCAGCGCTGGCTTGGTCTCCTACGGGAGCTTAGCCAGCATTTAAGCTGAGTTAGGACCCTTCTATAACAACTATATATATACCTATTTTATAAGTGTCTTGTTTTACTGTATAAGGTTGTTATAAATAAATGTATTTCTATTCTATTCTAATAAAAACAAAGCATTTGGTAGGTAAGTTTACGTTAAAATAGCCACATGAATAAAAAAAATTACCATAAACCGAATTGTTTTTAGAGTTCCGGACCCAAAGGGTGAAAACTGGACCTTATTACTAAGATCCAGTGTCTGTCCGTTGTCTGTCCGTCCGCCCTTCAGCGGGCTGTATCTCGTGAAACGTACTCGTAAAAGGTAGACAGTTTTAATTTGTGCGAAGTTTCTCTTTTTTGGATTTTTTAACAACTAATAAATATAAAATAAATATTAAAATTTAAATTAAAGGAGACTCCAATACCTACAAAAAATTAAATTGTCTGGGTATTTTTGCTCTACTTTTGTCAAGGCTTTTGAACTGTATTAGGTAGACAGTTGAAATTTTGTCTAGGTAGGTACAACTATTGCCGCTATAGCAAAAATCCAATCAATTTAATAATCAAGGGGTCCAACGTCCACCTCTAAATAAGTACCAATCAACGAAGTTAAGCAACGCCGCGCGCGGTTAGTACTTGGACCGCTTCATGCAGACTTTTTGCTTTTTTCCAAATTTAAAAAAGTCAGTTTTTTGGGGTATCTTTTGTAAAATGGTTATGTACGATGGTACAGACCCCTCCATGTGCGAGTCAACTCGGACTTGGCTGGTTTTATTTTATTCTATCGGGCATGGACCTGCATGAACAAATAAAATATCCAACGAGTATTTCCTTTTTTACAATGCTCCAAAATCTAAAACACGTACATGCAGGTTAACATCCATTAGTTCGAAATTGCATTAAAACGAAATTAAAAGAGAAAATCTCGGCCTTTGTAGCAGTTGTTGCCTTTTTAGGCAATAATGGCGCTTGGAAACGGCAGTAAAGAACACAAACGACCAACGAGAAATCCTTATGTGACATTTAATTTTTTATCCCAGTTTCGTTACATGAGAATGAAGGGAGATATCTAAACAAAGAGAAGGAAATGGAAACTACTAGAAACAACAAGCGGATGTATTATTCGAATAGGTACCTACATTATATACTACTAGGTACATAATAACAGCCGGGGTTGGGGTGAACATGTTCTTGTGCGAAGGCCGCGACTCGGCTAACGTAGTGTAGGATGCCCTCGAGGTAGATGGGATGACGACGTGCGAAAAATTGCTACTTCTTTCATCAAATTCTATAGGTTTTTACAATCGATGTGGCGCGGGGTTGTTGTACATTTGCCACAAAGTAAATTCCACGAAAAAAAGTATGTGTAAATTCGCCACAATTCTATTTTATTAATTTTGGTTATTGTAAATTCGTCACAAAGCCTTTTCTGTAGAGACACCAGAAAAATCAAACAATAAGTAGAATAAAATAAATTAAATGATTTGACACTCATTGCTAGGATTAAATAAAATTCAAAATAAAAACGTTATTAATTTTAACTGACAAGAATTTTAAAAAAATTGCCTTATAAAAATCACCGTTGACGAGTGGCTGATTTGCTAATAACATTAGAAATAGAAAAATAAAATTTAAAAAAAAAACACTCAAGGTAATAAGCCATAACATTACCAATTTATCACAGTAACAATTTTTTTTTTGAAATCTTACATTTTCGTTATTTTCAAGCAGCTGATTTGCATATAATATTACAAATAAATAAAAATTTAAATATAATTAAATTACAGTAATAATCACATTTATTTTAATTTAACCGTATATTTGAATAAAATTCGAAAAAAACGACATAAATTTTGAATGATCAGGATTTGAAGAATTAAACCTAACATATACATAAAAATCAAAGTTCACAAGTGGCTGATTTGCTCATAACAAATACAAATATAAAAGAAAATTTAAAAGAAATCACAGTAATAATCACGTTATTTTAGAAACCTTACAATTTCGTAAATATTACGGATCTCAATCGGGTTATATGCCCTAACATTACAAATATAAAAATATAATTATATCACAGTAACAATCATTTTTGTTTTTTAATTTAACCCTATATTAAGTAAAAATACACAGTTCTTAAGTGGCTGATTTGCCTACAAACAAGTATATGAACTGTAAAAAAGTAACTAGATAACTAACTAACTAGATAAGTAACTAAATAAGACGTATAATTTTTTTTAATAAATTCCGAATTAAAATCTTATTTGCTACACATGTGTGATGTGAGATTATGCGTTATTGAAGTTTGTGTTTTCATTTTTAGTGATGACTTCATTAACATTACCTTGTTGTTTCTGTTATAGTTTTTGTTATAATTTCATTCATAAATATCTTTGTTGACTTAAAATATCTTGGATTCTAAATCGGAGTATAGAATTACTACATTTCCATATTCTGTGATAAAAACTATCAGCAGTCAGCTGATAGTTATTTGTTATTATTTTTGTTGGTTATCTTCTAACATAACCTATAAATTCATCATGAATTTTTGCAATCTATAGATAAGAGCGCTAAACACCATTAACTTTACTTGCGAACCATACTTTCTACGTAAAAATGATGAACTTTACTTAACTGTGACGAATTTACACATAGTTTTTATGCATGTGACGAATTTACTTTCAATGTATGGAGTTTACAAAAATGTGACGAATTTACTTTGTGGCAAATGCACAACAACCCGTCGTTCGGCGGGCGAAGGTTAGTCTCCGCTGCAACGCAGGAGGTTGCGGGTTCGATTCTCGCCTTGGAACAAATGTTTGTACGATCTGCAAATGTTCGTGCCAGTTGTTATTGTTACTATCTATAATAAAAAAACTATCTAGTATTAGTAGTCAGTCATCTAGTACCCATAACACATGCACTTCTTAGCTTGGGGCTGGATGATACTGTGTGGATTATCCAGCTTTATTTCTTTTTACTAGCTGTTCCCGCGGTTTCACCCGCGTTAATTTCAAATTTTACATTTCTAGGGCGTTAAGGTCTTTTTTCCCGTATATCTCCCAAGAGAAACAGATGTTTTACCAGGACAAAAAGTACGCCTATGTCACTCTTACCATTCTTGCAACTAACTCTACGCCAAAAATAAAGTCGATTGGTTGCTTAGTTAGGTCATGAAAGAAGGATAAACAAACACACATACTTTCACATTTCATAAAGTTAGGAAGTTAAGAGGTCATGTGACTAAAGGGCTCATATTCATACCTTTTTTTAGCTAGGTACAACAGCTCTATGTATTTTGATATCATAACGAGCGTAGGGTTATCCAGATATGGTGAAATTAGTCACACAATGGTGGAAAACACAGACAATCCATTAGAAAGGCAGCTTTTATGTTCGTTTTCATTGTCGCCTTGCGTTTCAAGGTGGAGTTCCATAAATTAGCATACTAGCTGACTGAAATGGACTTTTCATGCACGATCACTGTCAAAATGGGGTCATAAATAAAACAAATATAGGCCGTGTTTACGTGGGGCTTACACAAATCATTGTAATCTGTGGCGGTAAATTTTGGCTTATCAATGAATAGTTGCATATTGGATGTGGCTCATGTGGCATCACTGGCCGAGTTTTGTGATGAAAATCATCAATTTTACACTCCAGTAGCTCGTGCAGGCAGACCGCACAAAATGATTCTAATTATTAATTATAATTCGCTGTTGGTTATGGTATAGGTCTGTAGCTGGTTTGTAGGTTATTATTTATTTTATTAAAAAAAAAAACTATTTTCTATGTCGTTTTTGGCCTTTTAAATCCAATCGTTTGTGGTTTTCTAAATCTGAAGCATGAAAAGAGTCTGTCTTTTTATTCTTTGTGCAGTCCATTTTGGTGTTTCTTATATGAAAAGTTTGTGCTTGAATAATATCCTATTATTAATATTATAAATTTGAAAGTAACTCTGTCTGTTACCTTATCACGCCTAAAAGGCTGAATGGATTTTAATGAAATTTGGCAGGGAGGTAGATGGTATCCCGGGGACGGACATAGGGTACATGAAAAGCGCGTGCGAAGCCGTGGGTAGCAGCTAGTAACTAATAAAACTAAAATTAACGACATCAAGTGTAACATGTGTACATACGATGGAAATAAATACAAATATATAGGTGCATTTAAATTCTGATAATAGACTGTCTAGACTAAAAGATTTTCGTGGAACCTTCATTTTTTTTAACGAAAAAACTGCCTTCACCGGTCTTCAAATTAACTAAGGCTAAGTGAAACACAAAACGCTGAAATGCGAATCCTTAAAAATATAGCATAGTAAAGCAAAAAGCCTCTATGTGCTTCTTACAGAGATATAAAAATAACACTTCCCCGGCTTTGCACGTAACAGTCGTGTAAAAGGGAAACTGTAACCGTAAAAAAGTACGAGCATTTTGTACTAAAAAGGAAAATTCAGTTTCATACAATAAAGTGAACTGGTTTTGTTTTATGGAAAGCTGCGTTTCCTAGGAATGGCCATAATTCGATCTGAATCTGAATCCAATAGTCGGGGTAATGCAAGGCGTGCCTGCTTGCCTCTACGCTCTACTGAAGGTAAACCTATTTAGCTATCTAGTATCTACCTAGGAACTTCGGGAAGTGCCTGGGCGTATCTTAGATGTTCTTGTAACATGAAAGAATCTGTCTTACATCAATTACTTACATCTAGCTTTGTTTGATCACACATTTCCTAGACAAAAAAATTAAGTGAAGACAAAATCAATAAGTCCTTATTTGTTAATTGATAGTAATTACTATAATTAAAGCTGTTTATAGTATAAAATGTAAATAAAACAAATAATGCTGGACAATTCACCCAGCATTATCTAGCCCCAAGCTAAGCAGAGCTTGTGGGTAGTAGGTAGTAGTAGTGTGGGTAGTAGTAGGTACTAGATAACTGATATACTTAATATAATAGACTACATAGGTAGATATTTTTTTATTATACATAGAAAACATCAAGAACACCCTGAACAAATCTTTGCAGATCGTACAAAGATTTTTCCCGAGGCGGGAATCGAACCCGCAACCTTCTGCGTTGCAGGCGGACGTTCGCCCGCCGCGCCACAGAGGTCGTCAGAGGTCGTGACTTGTCTAAGTGCTTATTTTGTTAGCCTAAAGCTGTTTTTAAATATGTTAAAGTTAGGTTCTCTTCTCACCTTAAACATCTTCGAAGGTCACTGAAAATCAATTTAAATAAAATACACATTTATACTAACACTTAAAACCGTCTCCGAACTAATGCCTGTTATGTCTATGTCTTATACATACATTGGTATAAGCCAAAACACTGTGCTTATGTCTCGAGTTGTGAAGTTTTAATTAAGAGAATCTAAACTGATATAATACAGATTACTTCTTTAGCTTTTTCTTATAGTAAATTAGACTTTCATTTGACCATAATTTCACCTGATGGAAAGTGACGATGAGGTCGACGGTATATTATGAAGATCTAGTCATACATTTATTAATAACAAGCGACAATTCCACAGATAAATATTGCAGCCAGTTACTAAGAACATCGCTTTCGCGAACTAAACCTAAGTTAGTTTGTGCACAAACACTCTCTGAAAACTCTTTGTCCACTTTGCGCTCGCTTCCACTGTTGAATTTACTAAATCTTCTAACAATATCTGTAATTTCCAAGTCATACATTGAAATAATGGTGAGGTGCTCGTTATGAACAACAAATAATACAAATTCCTCAGAATTTTTAATGGGGTTAATTATTCTAATGTGCCCGTTGAATTTACGTCCGTTCTCATTATTTGCCGCAAATTGTAATCAGCAAGGTCGCTTGGTTGTGGTTTGCGTTTGTTTTACTTAGAGAAATGCTATCGGTATTTTGCCAGGCGTTATTTGCACGATCGTCAAGTGATTCGTGCTTTAAATTTTATTTTAGTTCGTATCGATCATATCCCACACTCGATTTTATATTCATGATAAACAACCGATTTGAATCCGAATACGTTTGAAATCTCAATATTTCAACGTTAGCTTTTCTCGAGTGAAAAGCAATCAAAAGGCAAACAGTTCCTTCGGAAAGCACTTTCTAGCGCTTCAATTGGATGAATGAAATAGAACGAAGTACCAACGCGTCTGGTGAATAAAGTAGTACATTGAATAAAGTAGTTACCTAGTAATAGGTTATATAATAATATATATTCACTAACATTAAGTCCTACTAAAAGAATCAAAGGCGAAAGTTTGTGGCATTGTGAAGAAGTTAGGCCGAAAACAACGCAAACAAAAAATAATGCATGGTGCTGAAATTTTTACACAAAGATCTGGACCTAGAATAACATGAGTATTTATTTTATTCCTTTTAATAGGAACTGCTTTTATAGGATATGTCATAGGCTATTTTTTATTCCATAAACAAAAACGCGCCGGAAGAATCTAATTGACAATTTTCTTATGTAATGGTAAATACCTGATGTAATTTCCCATTTGCATTGCACATAATATTATATGTACCTCTTTGAGAGCGTGGGCTGCTTCGTTGGTCGGAAGTAAACATGAAACATGGGGCCGCACTTCCCTCAACTGAAGAGGGAAATAATATTAGCATTGCTACTCAAACGTTGAGAAGCCAAAGAAGTTTACCCTTGCCTGTACCTGAGTGAGTACCTATCTAATAGAGCTTTCCGTGATGCCTTATAGCGTTTTCATCAAGCCAACTTTAAAATGAGTTACTTGAGCGAAGGGTGTGCTTGTTGGGTGCGTTGCTTGTGTTTGCTTGTGCGTTGCTTGTTGCTTGTGTGGGTGCTTTCATATTTAATGTACGCCACAACATTTTTGTAAGAAAACGTTTACGCGAGTAGATAATATGCACGAGCTGCCATTTGTGCCCCCCTTCTCCCTTCCTCCTTGATGAAGGAAAAGTTATTTTATTGTAGAACTTAGCATCTGCTAATAGACAACGGCGCTACGTTGATCTCGCGTACCTTTCAAATTTAAAAAAAGGTTACGTTACAGATTACGTTACGTTTTTCTATAACAAAGTAGAGGTATATTGCTCATTCTCCGAAACTAATCGACGTATGTATTGTAAATTTCTCAAAAATGGAGATGATGAGTTCTACCTTGTTACTTTTAGTGATCTTAGGCTTCCCCATAATTTTATAAAAGATGATAATTATTATGTCATAGAGTTTTGTAGCACGTGCTACGAAGCTACGCTGGATCTGTGTAACAAAAAATAGGTTTCAAGAGGCAAATGGCCGCCCATACGAAAAATTCCCTTCGCGCAGCTATCTCTCGCCCAATTGTCCTGATAACACTTTGCTGGCAGGTTACCTTATAAGACGTTCACATTGAACGTGTTAAATTATAACACGTCCACATTATAAAAAATAAACGTTAAATAACTACGTATTTTAACATGTTTTGTTACCTAATCTGGACGCACCTTTATAATACTAACGAGTGAGTCGGTGAGTTAACACACTACTTATTAGTTTATGATGTTCAGGTTGATAATTTATGGCTACATAAGCTTACATAGAAAAACTTGGTAATAATAATAATGTGTTCAAATCGCATAAGTTTAATAATATTTATAATTATAACACAGTGAGTTTAGATTTATAACGTAAAAACTACACATTCAATTGTATAAAACTTTTCCTATTCCATTGAAGCCTTGAAGGAAAATCAATAATGCTGATGAATAAAGGTCTAGTAATGTGAAAATTTATTCACGGTAACAATATAGCCAGACGTATTGTACCTGAGTGGAAGTCGTGAGGACCCTTTGTGAGATCCTGTATCACCGGACGTCCGTCCGTCACGCCGCCTATAGCCTTCAAGCACCTACCTCCTCCAATTTATCTCACCCTGACGTGACAGGACTTTCATTTACAAAACTCGTCGCAAATCCCATTTCGATCACACCGTGAACTTTGTTTCCTTACCCAAACAGAACACTTATTCAATGTTCGGTAAAAAGATTCTTGAATTTCTTTTTACCAGACAAACTGTGCAAGTGGAATACTTTATTGGTCCTGTGCCCTGGGCTGGTGCTTTGTTTAGCTTTTTTACCTACATGCTTCGGATTCATTTTATTTCTCTATCACAAAAGATAGCCTTTGTGTTTTTTGCGCAACGACCTGAAAAAATGGTCCATTGGATTATTTGGTTGAACTATTGGTTGCTGTTCGGATTATTCCGATAACAGTGAAGCCTCGTAACTAATGGATATTGGGCATGATTGGTTGAATAAAAATGTTGGGTAAAATACAACGTGCTTTTATTGAGTTTTGAAAAGTAGACTCGCACCACACAATCATAAAGTACATCGTAATTTTGATGAAAGGGGTTGGAATATTTTTGTATGGAGCGTGGCATTCACATATACACGTATTTGTTTCAAAATCGAAATTTATATATTTGGCATATACGAATAAAAATTCCATAACATAATATCCGAAAGCGTTAGATTTTTGAGATATTCACAGATGAAAATAACTATTGCTCGAATTAATTTTCTCATTATACGAATATCTCAGAAACCTAACGCATTAGGAAATTACATTATAGGATATTTTTTATTTGTTTAAGTGCCCTTTATCTTAATATATTAATATATAGTATATATTATTCATTGTGCGCTACGATTTCGGAAAAAAAAACAGTATAGTAAACCAATAGACTTAGGATTTTTTCACTACGGGTAAACCGTTGTAAGGGCTAAAATCATCAAGCTCCTTATACATAAGGGCCCTACTGAAAACCAGCGCAGTATTGGACAATTATTTGCACAATACTGCATAACGCTGAGATAGGGACCCTTTTTACCCCCTTTTTTAATAATTGTTAGTTAATAGAATTCTATATGTTAATTTTAGACTGTTTATTTGTTGTTCTTGTGTTTTAATTTTGTGGGTAAATAAATAAATTTTATCTTTATCTTCTATACAGGTAATAATAATATTCCGAATTGCATACAGGCCAGTTTTCATATAATTAGAAAAACACAACGTTGTCATACGCTGGCCGCTCCATTCGTTGGGCAGATAAGCCCGCGGGGCGGCGCGCGGCGTGCCGGAAGCCTGCTAGATTGCCTTTGTATAGTTGGGAACATGCATAACACACGAAAGCAAGTTATCAACCAGACGGAAAAGAGCTATAGGGTTGTAATTTAACGAAGCGTAAAAGCCGGGAAATTATAAGAAAATACCAAATGTTGCCAATAATCCAATGGAACGAAATAACTACAAAGACTACAAAATAACCAAGTATGGCTTATTCATTAGTGTGATAAGCAAGAATAAAAGTAGAGCATTATGTAGATTTTTTGCTAGTCATTAAGAGTTCGTTGGAATCTGAGACACTTGACATTTTGAGAGCAGCTTCCATTATGTTGTAAATGGGGTTATGAAAGGATTGCCCGCTCGAAAACTGAAATGGGAGATTTTTTGTAAAGGTTTAAATTTTTATAGAATATTTTTGTATTTCGACGTAGACGAGTAGGTGGAATGGAGTTTGGTATTTATTTGTTATACTACTCAACGCCGATATAGAACAATTTTTATTTATTTATTTTATTTAAAGACGAGATTTTAACACGAAAGAAGCTTTCGGCGAACACGGACTTGATATCAACTCTGTCTGGGAGTTAACTACGACTGGAACATTGTAGGTGGTATTACCAGGTGAGGCCACAGTGGAACAAAAGCGCCACCTGCCCGGGAACTGCTTTAAACTTGTCTAACTAATTCCAAATGCCGTATCAAGTCGAAGTTCTGACTTTGGTATATCAAGTTTGCGTGATTATTCAACGCGCGTCTGTTCCAGGCGTTTTCATTATCACACCTTTCATTTGATGTGCTGTTATTTGCATGAATTGTTGGTAAAATGTTTGTAATACTAATAAATTATGGCTGAGTTTGCTTTAGAGGCGCTAGTATGAGTCTGTAAAATTACTTGATAAAAGTTTTCGTTTATTGGTTAAAATTACAGGTCAGCGGTGAACCTGTAATTTGTTTTTTAATTGTGCTTCTAAAATGCAAGTAATTACTTAAAATCATTCGAAAACTATACTCGAAGTGACAGATTTGTGGCAAATAGTCACAAAAGTCACGAAATAAAGAAGAAGACTTCGTATGAAAATATTGGATGGCGCTGCAAGACACTACTTTGAAGGAAGGAGTCGAAACTTTTATGGCTATCGTAAACCATGCACAACCTGTATTAAGGACTCAGAGCTCCACTCTAAAAGTAATGAGAATGTTTATGCCGAATATGCCAAACGTAAGCTGTGAGTCTGGCGTACTGAAGTACTGAAGATTGCTACGGTCGGTGCTTCAGTACGGGAGAAGCAATTCAGGCACTTAGCCCAATTAGCTTAAGGGGCTGACTAGCTTGACACTTTCTTGGACAAGGCAAACGAGGGTTTGAGTTTTCTTGTTCGCTCGCAAGATTTTCAAATTTTAAATTTATTCACATAGAATACATATGGGAAGAATAAATAAGTAAAGTTAGTCGTAAAAGTACATTGAGTCAACATCACCATACTCTTTTTTAATAAAGCATCATCATCATCAGTCCGTACACGTCCACTGCTGAACATAGGCCTCCCCCAAACGACGCCACGAATAGCGGTCCTGAGCCGCCTCCATCCAACGACTCTCTGCGACCGCTATGATGTCGTCGGTCCATCGAGTGGGAAGTCTTCCCACACTCCGTTTCGCATTGCATCGCGGTCGCCACTCGAGAACCTTTACTCCCCAACGGTTATCGGTTCTACGAGCTATATGACCTGCCATATAAAGCATATGAGTGTCAAATAAAGGTAAAAAGATAACAAGCAAACAAAAATGATTTAGGTAAATTCTAAAATGTATACTATCGTACCGCTCATTGTGCAACTCTGTCATCTATTTTCCTGTATATTTGTATTTTCTTGGTGTGCAATAAAATGTGTATTGTATTGTATAGTATCAAATTGTCAGTTTCCATAACAAATCTTCTAAATTCATGACTAATCTCGAGTACAGATTTGAAAATCTGAGATTTGTAGCTCCCAAAAACTTAGGTACATAGTTTATCTACCTATTTCAAAGCTAGGTCCCGAGCATATACTACATAGGTACGGGTAGATTTCTAACATACTATGTATATATAGTATATTCAGAATAATTAACATGAATGTAGCAACTTTGCCAGATAATATTGCCAGTGTGATCAGATAAATTGGAATGTGCGGAGAAACGGACACCATAAATCGTACCTTTTATGAGCCATTATATTGCCGATAATTCACCGCCGATGTTCCTACTGATACTCACTTTAGAGTCCGTTTTATGTTCTTTCTTTTTAGAACTGCTTGAATGAAAGAAAACCCAAGTCAGATTTCTTTTTGCTGGAACAAAAAGTTTACCGAACCCAACTGAAAGAAAAGTCAACGTTGTTTTGCTATAAAAGTCAACTCTGCGAAGTCTCTATTTCTTTTCTGTTTTCGTCCATGGCCCCACACCTTGTACTAACATATATGTAGTACTTTAATTATTATTATTCATATGGATTATATCAGCACAAAGAAAATTTCTTGGTAGTGAATATTTTATACAGAAAGCTCGCGTTGTTCATGTGAAAAATAACGATCAAGTGTATGGTACAGTCAGCGGTCAAGACCACTTGATAATAAATGATCCATTAACATTTTTTTTTTTATAATAAGTAGGTAATCTAACATATTTAAATATGTATAGTTCAACTGTTGTAAAATGAAACCTGTATTAAAAATATTATGTAAGATAATCGAATTGAAAGCGAAATAATAGTAGATTGTTTTACAAGGGACTAAACCATCCCATTATATACGAGGTTGTTATACTCCCGAGCGTAGCGAGGGAGGATGACAGGCAATTTTATTTCGGTTCTCTGTGATTGGGATGTGATAATATTTTGAGTTGATTGTTGTGGAGTAAAAGTTGGAGAGACTCGACTCATGCTTGAGTTTCCTGTATTATTAAGATCTGAGTGCGGCTTCAGCTGAGTTGATATATTCATCCAATCCCGCGATGTAGATGTTATTGATTCCTTGGTACAACCTAGGTACATAATTTAGGTATGTAGGTAGGTATCTATTTATTTAGTTTGAGTAGAGTACATAAGTAGGTTACCTTCGTTGCCAAGTATTGTTTATTTGGAGCGTTATTTAAAAATGTTTCGATTTCTTGTGTGACGACTAGATTTTTTTGCCTTGTATCCAGTGGACAATTTCTTCAGTAAAGCCGTTAAATTTACATATTTTTTAATATCGACGTCGTGTTTCGTTTGTAAGGTCATTCTTAACATTGAATATATGCTCCAAAGCGTCGACGATTTGAATTTTTTCGATAATTCATCAAAATAAGTGAGAAAAACCCCTTCTGTAAAAGAATCCACACAATTCTCATCTCTCCATTTCATAAAATTTTCGTAACTCTTTAAATATATTCCACGTGATTTTGTCGGCAACAGATTCATAATTATTTCTTTGCCCTTTTCTTCCATTTGCATATTAGCATCTTCACTATCACTTGATGACATTTTTCACGTTCACAATTTGGAAGTAAAAGTCAGGAAGTTAAACGTAAAAGTTTGTGATTTGGAATGAAGAAAATTCTAGAGATTTAGCGCCAATACCATCTTTTTTTTTAAATCTCTATTTAACCCGCAACGAAACAGTTCGCATTCTACCGTGAAGGGAAGAATCAACCTTCATAAAACATCACCAAGACGGTTCTATTTAAAAAAAAAAAGATTGACGGAGCACCTAGAAGTCGAGTTTTTATGTAAGAGAACGAATGCTTTGTACGGGCTGATGATTTTAGACAAAAATTAAAAAGAAAAAATACTTTTTAGCCCCAGGCAGGGACGAGGGAAATTTTCGGACGTAGTCGCAGTAACAATAAAATGAAGCACTCGATAGTCAGTCTACCCTCTGTACGTACGCTACACACTCACATATTGACATCAATAGGCAGTCCATCGTCTGCCATTACAGCTTTAGACACCAACAGATTTACACCATTGTACAAAATGAGAAATGCCTTCTTGTGTCGTCAGATGTTGCCGAAAACACAGTCGTTTCGTCAACAAGAAACACGGGATCACATTTCACAGGTCAATTTCCTAGTTCATCAATTTATCTCTTCGATTTGACGCACTATTATTATCAACAGAAAAATCACAATAAAATGACAAATCTCGCCAGTGCTGCCAACATGTAGACATAAAAATTTCCCTGTAAGTTGGGAAACAAATTGAATCCTCATATTTATTAACCTTAAATTATTATTGAGGTAGGTAGGTACTTTAAATAGGTATAGCTTAATAATTTTGGTTGTCTATGTAATGGTGTTCAATATTTTTTAAATAAATAAAATTTTACTTATGTTGAAAAAATAATGTAAATATAACAACAGCTTTTACTTAGAACGAATTATATTATATTAATAATTTGAATCGTTTTCTATTTATGTGAGCTAATCTACATAACGGCTGGATCCATTTTGATAAAACTTTCACTGACGGCGCGTATACATAGAACGTCCGTTTTACGGGATCCTGTATATTGGATCCGTCGCTACTGGAAGTAGGTAACCATTCACACAGCATTTACAGGATCTGTTAAATCGGATCCGTTTTATCGGAGTTAATATTCACTGGTAATACTCACAATTTCACTGACGTGCATCACCGTGCACCGACGTGCACTGCCGAGTACCACCGTGCATCATTGTGAACCGCCGTGCACCGTCGTGATACTAGCTGGTGCCTGCGACTTCATCTGCTTAGGATTAGTACTACGAGTAGCTTATTTTCTTGCGCGGGCGTAGCCGCGGTGTGGTCAGCTAGTCATCAATAACTTCGGAATACTGTCATGTATGTGAACTAGCTCATACAACTACATATGTACATACGCCATCACGACTGTGTCGGGTCGTGTAAAACGGATGCTGCATATTTTGTCGGTCCAGTATTTTTACGGGATCCGATATACTGTATTCTGTGTATCTTAACTAATCATTAATTTATTGTTTCAAATTGTATTCATAAATAATTTTTAGGACAAGGATCTTAAAATCATGAAAATAATTGGTATTTTTTTCTTCTGTTGGCAACTCTCTAAAACACTCACACTAAGTGACATTCCGCCATTGCTGTGCATAACTTTTGATTCGATAGAATTCCGTCCGAAAATTTTACTCGTCGATGGCCCGAGGTATTAAACTCGAGTTTTAGGTCCGCTAAGCTACACTATTTTGATACACTTTTTCAGCAAGAGAAGTGAAAAAAACATTTGTATGTGTTGGTTTTCAAGTGTTTTTGCCAACTTCATTTAAAAAGTCTAACAACCATCCCCTCCATAACGTTTGTACATAATGTTCTGCATTGTATGTTTAATCCGTGTCATTATATTCAGTTATTTCAGCAAAGGGCAAAGGGAAGCCAATAAATCGCCCCCAAGAGGCCATCAAGAACACAACACTTAATGTTTGTCTCGTTCTAGAGCGATAACAATGGACCAAATCGTCTATTTACCGTAGGCATTTGTACGCATACTAATACCGAAAGGCGAGCAAGTGTAGCCTTGTTTAGGTAAAGAGGTACCTACTTATTTTAACTATAGTGGTGGGTTTCTCATTGGTTGCTTTAATTTTGTTCAAGGATTTCTGAGGGATAAGATCAATAATTTGCTGACCTATATACATTATGTATGTAAGTCGGTAACTTAACACTTAGGCTAGATAATGCTGTATGAACTGTCCAGCATTATTATTCGTATTAAACTACTGGCTGCTGCCTGCGCCTTCGCCCGCGTTTGATCGGGATAAAAAATAGCCTATATGTTATTCCAAATCCCAAACGATGTACACCACATGGGTATACTACCCATACCAAATTTCAGCCTAATTGGTTCAGTAGTTTTTGCGTGAAAGAGTAACAAATATCCATACATAGTAGTATTTTTACATTTCAAGCGACTGGCTGCTTCCCAACGTTTCGCGTGACACGTGTTCCGTCGCAACGTCTCACGAAAGTCAGAGCCTCGTGATTTACAATCGAAATCTTGTATTTGTCTATCTTTTTCATTATTGATATCCATTGAGAGCAAAAGATGATATAATATTATAATTTTCAATGACAGCTGTCAAAATGACAGTTATTGTAATTTTTTAGCAAAACACAAAAGTGAAACTTCTCGTAAAAAATCGAAATCAAAATTTCATTCGAATTTTGGGCGAGTGGTGTTTTTCAATTTGAAACTTTTTGTTGTGGCGACATCGCCCCAAGTTTTCTAATTTGCCTCCAAATCAGTTTTCAGGTCAGAAACAAATGTTTGATTAACTTTTCAAAACGGAATGTAGGCTAATAGGATCTTTTTTCAAAGTTATTTGAAGATTTATAATTTTTGACATTGACTGCATGAGTACCACGGATGAAGCATCTTCAATATTTCTCAGATTCCTGATACCTATCTACTGATACCCACAACACATAATGTGAAGTACAAAGAAATAAGATGCATACCGTGAGCATTTTCTTGTTTTATATAAACCCTAATTAAATAAAGCAAACGTTTGTGTGTCACAAGCTGGAATGAGGCAGATCCCGGCCCGGCTGGGATTATCTGTTTGCGACTCTGCTTAGACCGACTCAACCGTTATTAGGTCTGCGCCATGAGATAGCTCGCCTGAAGATCATCACTACATATTTAAAAACAAAGTCCTCTGCCGCGTCTGCCTATCTGTTCGCGATAAACTCAAAAACTGAACGGATATTCATGCGGTTTCACCGATAGAGTGATACGTGAGGAAGGTTTCAGTAAATAATTTGTCAAGGATTTATGTAAATTGCTTGAAATATAACGATAATTGCTGGAAGTGTCGGAAAAAGTCAAGCTGCCTGGGAGCTTTCATCGACAAAACGCTGCCCTTTGAAATATAACAAAACAATTCAAGGTTCTTTTATGGATCTACAAAAAATCCGCGATGGCATATACATACATATCTATCTTTTAAGAATAGCTTAATATACATATTCTATCTTAAGTTGTAAAGCATGGAAGCATAATATGCTCTACTATCCGTGCGAAGCCGGGGCGGGTTGCTAGTTACAACTATCTATAATAAGGATCTTTGGAAAACTAGCTGCGCTTCGCGATGTTACCTGCGTTTATAAACATGGGTATTTTAATTATTTGACCACACCACGGGTACGCTGTTCTTATCCGGGATCAAAAGTATGTTTTAACCAGGGTTTCATTTATTCATTCATCATTCAAATCCGTTCAGGCGTTTGAGCGGGAGAAGTAACAAACATTCGCCTAAAGTGTGATTACCTTCAGTATTGCACATAGGTAAAACAATCTTCATTCTAGAACAAGTTAGTTCACTAGACTTGGATATGTGAAACTTTTTAACCGATTTCAAAAGGAAGAGGTTGTCAATTCGGCTGTATTTTTTATGTATGTTACGCGATATCACAGCCAATTAGGGTCCGATTTTGAAAAAACAAACACTATTGTGTACAAAGTGATCCCGAACGGGTCCCATAAAATTTTGATCCTTAGGGGATTAGTATTTATCCCGCAAAACTTAAAATAAGTGTAAAATTAAGAGAATTTGATGTCGGTTTATCGTTTTTTAAAACACGCCATATTATTATTATTTCGTGATGCGTTCCGGTAATATTTTGGTAAGAGAGAATTAGATCAATGTACCTATAGGAGTCAAAAACACAGGTATCAATTTTGTGTTGCTGATTATGAATTCTAAAAGGCCATACAATATAAAACCGAAAATGGTAATGAGAAAGCAGTCACGGCGAGCGATTACTCGCCTAAGATCCGATAATGCCGTCGTTTCTCTTCCATAATCCTGAAAAAGTGACGTTGCCCGAGTATTACGGGAATTGCTACAAAAACGATTTTCTGACTAATATAAATAAAACCTTTTGGATTCCTGTTTTAAATCCATTCCTGTCTTGAGAATTCTCTCACGAAGATGAATCGTGGAATGTGAGATGCAAGGCTGCTATCGGCATTTTAGAATTTATTGCAAAACACTTCAGATGGGATGTCTCAAGATACGGTATAGAAACTTTTTACATGTTTTTCTTTAAATTTATTTGAGGGCTTTATCGCTTAGCGATAACATCACCCGTAGAAACACGAAAGAAAATACACAGAAACATAAACAATTTAAAACAAAATCATACTTATTGTTTAACTAAACCTAACTCTAATAACTTAATCAAGATCACAATATATAGACAAGGGTCGTATAATAGGCCATTCAGATATCCTATATCCATTACGTGATTTTTATCGAAGCAAGTGGATCTGAATGTTGCAATCCGGACACATTTACATGATGCATCAACAATTTGATGCAGGATACCGATATAAGACGAATTTAATTAATTGAAATATAAATCATACAAAGATGTGTGTCTTCTGCTTTTACTGAGGTATATCTATATTTTTTAAATCTATGTAGTATCTATAGATTTTTAGATTTATGGATTTGCAGATCAGTTTAAGTTATATATTGCATAGTACACCAAATTGTACCGCCATAATACATCCACCTATATCTATTCTCTTGTGCTCAAACACTGCGTCAGTCAAGCACTCATCATGAATACAGAATTATATACAGAACAAGATGCCATCATCACATCACACACTATTTGTTTTGTTAGTGCTTCGTTTTTCTGGTCGTCTCAAGAGGTAATACTGAAAAGCAAAGCTTTAAGCTGAGTTATTGCCTTTTTGACAAGCTGCAGCACACACATAATTTCACTAATCCGTTCCTAATTTTATATTGTTTAGTACCTACATAATGTACATGTACCGACTTTTTGTCTCCGAGCTTTGTTCCACCCATAATTTCTTAGTTTTTCTGTGTTATGATAATATGTATGATGTACCTAATTTAATGTGATCTTTGTTTTGTGTGTTGTAGTTGTAGTGTCAAATAAATATTTTATCTATCTATCTATATATTGAAATGGATGTCGTAATCAAAGGTAACAATTATCCAAATGAACCTGAAAACTCAAACACACACCTGCGTTATGTATTTGCTGAAATAACTAGGGGTGTTAGGTACATAATCAGAATGCTATTAGCCCAAAACAACGCGAGCTCATTCAAAGTGCTTTATTCTTCAGTTTTTAATTCGTTTTTTTCCTTTTGTATGTATGTTACGCCATACCTCTGCCAATTATGGACCGATTTTGAAAATTCTTTCATTATTGTACCTGTAGAAAATAATCTCGAGGTGGTCCCGTAAAATTTTGATCCCCAAGGAATTACTATTTATCCCGCAAAACTTAAAAAACAATTAAAAGTAAGGGAATTTGAAGTCGGTTTATAGTTTTTTAACACGCCAAATTATTTATTATTCATACAATTTTTTAAGAACTCTCATGGAAGACCAAATGATCAGATGAATTAATTAGTTCATCAGTCATCTATTACTCACAACACAAGCTTTGCTTGCTTTGGGCTAGAAGATATAATTAATAAATAAATAATGCTGGACAATTCACACAACATTATCTAGCTCCAAAGCAGAGCTTGTGTTATGGGTACTAGGTAACTGATATGCATAATACAATATATTGCATATATTGATATTATTTATTATACATAGAAAACGACCAGAATACCCTGAACAAATATCTGCAGATCGTACAAATATTTGTCCCGAGGCGGGAATCGAACCCGCAACCTCCTGCGTCGCAAACGGACCTTCGCCCACCGCGCCACATCGGTCGTCTGAAGATGTTGTGTGGATTGTACTATTTATATAATTTTAGTAGAGTAACGTAGCTACTCACCGGCAATAACACTTCCCTATGGGAAGTAGTAATAGACAGGACAAACATCTTCCAATACTTCTTCATGGTAATGATGAATGGGAGTTATTTTTGAAGGTACATGCTATGCTCATAGTTGTGAATTATAGGTTTCTACCGTTCTTTTCTATCTGGTTAAGAGGAGTATTAAAAAGAACACGAAATTGCACGGTTTCCTCGTCAAAATTGTTTCCGTTCGTTGCTTGAAAGGTACAGAGATGACGGTGATGTACGGAGACGACGGCTGATAGAGGAGAGTGGAAGAAAATACATGTGGTGCCGACCTTGTCAGTTTTTCTTTTTATTTATGGTTAATTTGCTGTATATTACTCATCTGTTCTAGCAAATAAATATTTTTTTACTTACTTTTTACCATTTACTTACTTACCTCACCTAGTGTGGGGTAAGAACCGCAAGATGATGTGATTTTTATCAAAGAAAGTGACAGTGAAAGAAAGAAAGAATAAGAGTTTATTTGAACACAACACGACACATTACATACAAACCTTAAGAGGAGTATTAAAAAGAACACGAAATTGCACGGTTTCCTCGTCAAAATTGTTTCCGTTCGTTGCTTGAAAGGTACAGAGATGACGGTGATGTACGGAGACGACGGCTGATAGAGGAGAGTGGAAGAAAATACATGTGGTGCCGACCTTGTCAGTTTTTCTTTTTATTTATGGTTAATTTGCTGTATATTACTCATCTGTTCTAGCAAATAAATATTTTTTTACTTACTTTTTACCATTTACTTACTTACCTCACCTAGTGTGGGGTAAGAACCGCAAGATGATGTGATTTTTATCAAAGAAAGTGACAGTGAAAGAAAGAAAGAATAAGAGTTTATTTGAACACAACACGACACATTACATACAAACCGAAAACAATAAAATAATGTGTTACATTATGGGAACAAAAAGGTCCCTGTCTAATCAGTAAGCCGCCACACTACAGTGGGACAGTTTGAGTACCGATCGGCTGATACATACTGTTTATTTATCTAGTTATATACGCATACGCACAGATGCAGATTGTAATCAAGGTTTATCAGCATAAACCAGGCTAAATTGACAAAGGCGCCTAACTAGCCTGGGCCGGGCCCTGCAAAGACCACAAGCACCAAATTAATAATGAATTTGGACCGGTCTGCCTTTGATATGCAAGATTAGTAGTGCCAATCACATTATACTGAAGCAATGTTTGCTGTAATTTGCATGGACTTAGTGGATCGTTTTGGATGTTGTTGTAAAGATTACCCTCCACAAAGGTTAATTGGAGCTAGTGGCAGCGGCGATATTTCCAATTTGATTAAATAAATTAATGTTGTTGCAATTTTATAAACTGCTCGATATTTTTACAGTACTAAATTATTTATAATAAAATTAAAATTTTAAGCTAAAAAAGTTTAAAATTAAGGTACGTCACAGAGTGAATAGGTGTCTTCTAGATCTTCGTGATACATCGTCAGCCACATTGTCACTTTCCATCAGGTGAGATTGTGGTCCAACGAAAGTCTATCTACATATATACCTACTATAATAAAACTCATTAAGTCATTTATTTATCTGTAAAAATGTTTTATTCTGTTGATACCTATTTTAATTAGATTTGGATTAACCTATCTCATTCTTCTCGCGGGGGTTTTTAGGATTAAACTAGATTTAGAATAACCTAACTCATTCTTCTGGCTATTGTGGTCAGCCCGAGCTACGATACGACCGAAACGCGTCTCGGTTCACTGTGTTTATAATGTGCCGTAAGGCAATTTATATTTTAAACGAGTTTTGGGTATGAAATAATTAAAATTTACAGTAATCTGTTTCATTTCAGTAGCCTTATTGATAGTCAAAACGAGTACCTATGTATGAAACATGTAGGTCCCACGTGCTATTAGAATGGGATGGAACCTAATCAAACTAAAATATTTGAAAATCAAAAACTCACTCTTACACAATTGTGGATGTAATAGTTTAAAAACAAAAGAAGAAACAAAACTTAATTTAACATTTTTTTTTCGCTCTTCTATTAACAATATCATCATCTTATTAACAATATTATCGTTAACAATATTATCGTTAACAATATTATCATTGACATTATTATCATCTTTATTACTTAGGATCCGTGTACCTAGGTACTTGCCAAGACAAATCAAACGAACCCAAATAAAACTGGATCAGTTTACGTCGTTTTATGTCAGACTTTATTGCAACCTTCCGGATACATCATCAAATCAGTCTCATATAATCGTAATAATGCATTGTCATCCGATTTACATATGCATGCCTTTCAGCTCAACCGGTAACAGTAAAGTGGGTGAAATTCAATTGCAAGATTTGATTGCGGACGAAATGAAATGATATATTGTAAAAAACCACAAAATTCTCTATAAAATAGCTTAGTTTAAACCTCTCACAGAATTTTAAGATTTATTAATCTCTTAAAACATTTTGAGCGTGGGAAGAACGATTGTATCTATTAGTAGGTATTTGGTAGCTACTCAATTTTCATAAGTGCCTATCCCATTCGAACATTTCTAATTATCTTGAGTAATTTAATAGCTCTGTGAATCTTAGATTTGATAGGCTATTTTTGAAATAATCTTTTAAAATGAATATTGGCACACTAATATTAATACGAAATTTGAAGCTAAAATTAATATTCAATAGATTTATTTTATTAGAGAACGAATATAATTGATGGCACTGCATATAGAGTTGTTTGAAGTTCGAAAGTATTTCCCAATGCATTGAAAACTTATTGAAAATGAAACTTCAATATAGACTGAATAATAAAGTATAAATATTTATTCTCCAGAATCGATTGTGAGGTGCTTTGCTGGACGTGAAATAGCGAAGATCCAAACAGAACTGCAGTAAAGCTTAGAAAGATTTTACGAGAGTAGGAAGCTTCGTTATAAATTGTGTCGGTTGACGCTCCTTCCGTCCGCTCGAGCTGTATCTAGAGTTTGTTGCAAGTTTTTATGACAGCTTCCTTTCTCCTTTCCTGAAACATTGCAAAATGCATTCGCGCGCGGATTTTACGTGCAAGGAAATTTAGTTAAAGCCGTCGGAGGTTTGGTGTTTATGCTTTGAAATTTACGGCTTTTATCTTACAAAGATATTTTTAGAGAGGCGCGGTAAGGTTTCCTTACATTTATATTTATATAGATAATGATTGAATGATAAAATGATAAATATATATAATTATTTAATGATTGAAATAGTTTATTAAACTAGTTTCTGCCTCGTTTTTTCTATGGAAACGTTTTAAGGTTATTTTTATCCCATGGGAACTGATTTATGGGATAAAAAGTAGCCCATGTGTTATTCCAAGCCTAGAACTACCTACCTAGGACATTTCAGCCCGATCCGTTCAGTAGTTTTCCCGTGAAGCAATAACAAAAATCCATATATCCAAACATCCAAACTTTCGCATTTATATTATAAGTATGATTTTGTAAACAGGCTTAAAAAAAACTTTCCATCCTGAAATGAATAAAGTTGTTACTAAATATTTTTCGCAGTCATTATAAAACAAGCATAAGCTTAAAAAGCTTCTTGTATGCTCACCTTAATGCGGGGGCATATTCGGCGGTTTGAAAGGGTAATTATGTTCAGCAAAGAGGTTGTTGCTAGCTCGTTACAGCTTACAGGCTTCAATATGTGAGCGGAAAATGATTTTTGATGAAGCAAGTAAGCCGTTGTTTCTTCAAGGTAGCTTAATGTAGGGGCGTTGCTTAGGTATAAAGCCTACGTCAAATATCATGAGCAAAGTTACGTGATGTTTTTATTAGAAACTAGATATTTAAAGACAATATGAAACAGAATGTAAAAAAGCTAGTACGAGTGGCGTATCTCTTATTTTTCGCAGGGCGCGGCGGCGTAAATATAATACAATACTGGAATTAAAAAGACTATAAAATTGTCCAGTTTCCGCAGCCAAACAAACAGACCTTGTGTTATGGGTACTAGATAACTGATTATACTATATTATATTAGATCACCTACTTATATGGATCATAGATACGTACGTATAGAAAATACTCAGATTACCAGGAACAAATGTATGCAGATCGTACAAACATTTTTCCCGTGGCGGAAATCGAATCCGCAACCGTCTGCGCCACAGGCGCCCCTTTGCTGCGCTACGAAGTAATAAAATAACTATAAAATGCTGTGAACACGCATTATCTAGTGGAAGAACTCTACCTACCTAATCAAATTGATCATGTTATAAAAATAAATGTTTAAACCAGATTAAAATATTCACGGATAACCAGAGATTAAATTTACTATCTGGCGAGCTTGGGAACTAATGTATCGCGTCTTGTTCGTTTGCATGCATAGGAAATATCCATTAAAACTTGCAATTGACTCGAATACTAGCAGTAAAGTTAGAATTAGTTTCACCAACTAAATCATTAATCTTTCAAAAGTAGAGCGTTCTTCGGGCGAACGCGGAGGGAGCGTACATTAGGTACAGTCAGGGATAAAAATGATTGCACAGTGCCAATACCGTAAGCGTTATTATGTGTTGGTAAACATAAAAAGGAAGCCTATTAAGGAAGAGTATAGGTGGACCTATCCACTCTCGCTCAATACAGATTAAGAAATGGCTAAGTGTCACAGTTTTTATCGTTGATTGTCCCTGCTTTTCTCATATAGAACTTGCGTAGGTACTTTCAGACTCAAATGAAAAGTAACTTTGGTTTCGAAAAGAATGATTAAATAGTTGATTCTTGTAGGAATTGGAGAAGGACATCGTAATAATATATTTATAGGGCAGAAGCCTTTTTATGACTTTTATTTTATAAGTAGGTATATTTAGTTTTATTTTGTTCCAATATATTATTCTTTCTATTGGGTTAGGTCTAACGGGCGAAACCATAGATTTAAAAAATTCTAGTTCTATGGTTTAAACAGTAAAATTTATTTTATACTAGCTGCTGCTCGCGCCTTTGCCTGCGTTTTATCGGGATAAAAAATAGCCTAAATGTTATTCCAGGTCCCGAACAATCATCATCATCAGCCCGTACACGTCCACTGCTGAACATAGGCCTCCCCCAAACGACGCGACGACGCCACGAATAGCGGTCCTGAGCCGTCCCAAACAATACTCATACCAAATTTCAACCTAATCGGTTCAGTAGTTTTTGAGTGAAAGAGTAACAAATATCCGTACATCCATCCTTACAAACTTTGACGTTTATAATATTAGTAGGAAGTAGGATTGGTTTTAGTTTTTATAACCATGTCGGTTTTCAAAGCATATTCAATGTTATTAATAAATAATTAAATACTCTATGCTGAACAACGGCAAATTGATCGTGTTGAAATAGTGCGTAAGTAGCTCAGTTCTACAACTGGAATTGAATATTGATAGATACTTTTACCGAAAACCGAACGAAAACGTGTGTATTGGTGGTAATATATATATATTAAAGGTAATTTATGTATTAGTGCAGAATAACTTTGTATTAGTATTCGTGGATGTCCGTTGAATATTATTTGTGGAACCTACGAGTATCAAAGGACGGTGAGGATACGCGGAATTGTTGATTGAATTGGAATTTATTTGAAGAGATCATAGGTAACTCTTGGAAAATGATAATATGTTTTTCACACTCTTTGCACGAAAAACGTACTTAATATATCATATCACTGGAACAGAAAGCAAGTGATTAAGTGATTATAATATTAATTGGTAGTATTTATAAAATACACGGAAATATCGATTTTTGACTTGAAATAACAATTCATATGCTGCACCTACAACTTAGCCTTCATAACAAAAAATGGTGCAAATATTATGCTTAACCGGAATACACCAAAATTATTCGATGGCCGGCACTTTTGATTTTTGGTTCAAAATGAATGATGTCCTTTAAAACACACACCCTTGGGATCTCTCCGGACGACCTTGACCACTTCCAAAGTTTCATCATCAGCCCATACACGTCCACTGCTGGACATAGGCCTCCCCCATACGACGTCACAAATAGCGGTCCTGAGCCGCCTCCATCCATCGACTCCCTGCGACCGCTACGATGTCGTCGGTCCATCGAGTGGATGGTCTCCCATGTAGGGGGGGATTTGCCATAATCACCACGCTTGGCAGGCGGATTGGCGATCGCAGTGTTGGTGTTTAAAAATACTCAGAAGGAAGCTGCTGCCCTTCCTCTGGTAGGTTCCCTTAGTCGGCTTTTACGACATCCACGGGTTGAGTTGGAGGGGTCGATATTCGTACGCCGCGACCCCACGCCTTCGAAAGCTTCCAAAGTTTACCACTTACTAAATCGTATTGTTCTTTTCCTGCATTTTCACTCCTTAAATCCAACTTTTGACAGATTCCTAAAAAGTCCATTCCGCACCTCGTCATTGTCTCTTTCTAACTGGTTTAATAAACATAACTAACTCCTAAGGAATAATGAGATTGAATTCATCAAAATATGCATCAAGTTATTACCAACCGTACAATGAGATTTTCTTCGAAATTCGAACCAACCTCTGTTCAGAAGGCGGAATAAAAAACTAATACCGCGAAACATTTTACCAAAATTTTACTATTTCTTGCCTAAAGTGTGAAAAGAAGATTATTCTCCTCGTGCATACTCGTATGTAGCTGTCTTCGTCGTGGGAGTGATTAAACACCTCTCGCTTTCAGGATAGCTAGTAACTTCCTCGCTTCGCTCGTGGGTTATTTATTCTAGAATCCTGACTTACACTCGGGATTCAATTATGTCCGGGACGTAAGACACTGCTTTACACCCTGGGTGCATAATATGCTACTATAATAAGTAGCTTCAAAAAACCAAGATGTACTGCGGAGGTTGCTGCGGAGGTTGCGGCTGCGGCTGCCCGTGCATAACTATCTACACTTGCTGCACCAAGATTTGTTAACGGCAAGCGATGTGTATACCCAAACCCGCAGACGAGTCATGATGTTGCGATGTCTGTGTGGCCATACCTTCGTCAAGTATTCGTACTGTAATGTGTAAAAAAATAATTATATAACGATTAAAGTTAAGTAGGTACCTAAATTAATGTATGTTACGTTAGCGAATTCCGTAGATTACTCTACCTACATATTAGGAAGGCGAAATTTTGGATTTTGGAGGTTTATTTGTTGTTTATTCACGCCAAAACCATAAAACAGATCGGGTTGAAATTATGCATACAGATATTTTTAGACAGAATACTTTTATACAGGAAAATCTATAACTTAGAAAAACTATAACTTAGACAGCTGTAACTTGGACAGAAACTAGTGTTTATAACTCCTTGCATTCTGGTACAGGGAAATAGTGGTCATTGGCGTCAAATAAGCTTATATTGTTCGTAACAGTGTCTTCCCAGCAAATAAATTTCAAAGCCAACTCTTTTCTGCATCAAGATAAATGATGATTGATGTGCTGTCGAGCTTATCGAAAATCGCGCATCGCCATCCCGTGTGCTTTTAAGTCATCAAACTCGAGGTACTTGCCTCGTGTGATGAATTTATAAGCGTTGGTTGATTGATAGGTAGGTATTCAAAAAATCTTATGAATTTCATCTTAGTTAAAATACATTTCAATATAATGCGACATAATAGTTGCTTTAGGCATACTGCTATGCTCCTGGTCTCTATATTTTAATTAGCTTACTACAAAAATTTACTGTATTATTAAAAACATAGCGAGTTTTTACTTTATGTTAAAAAAAAATCTTGCAGTTTTACCCGTTATACGAATGACGATTAATAATGCCTTCCTAGCCGAATTTCGACCACGGCGGCCAGTCTCAGCGGGGACTAGCCAGGGACGCAGGACATATTATAGTACAAAACTGATGCCCTCTCTATTCCCTCACTCTCATAACTGCCGATGGAACGGCAGGCCGACATGACCGGGCAGAGGTCAGGTGCAGGACCAACTTCTTAACGTACTTTCCGAGGCACAGGGGTGTAACAGCGTCAACTACCTGACTCTGTTGTTTTTTCTAGCTAGTAAAACGCCTTAGCTACTTTTAGCACGACCTGGGATTTGAACCCAGGATCTCATTATCAGCGGTTGAACAAGCTGACCGCTAAACCAATGAGGCAGTCATGCATGACGATTAATAAAACACGAACGACACGGAGCTCACAGTTATAAATGTAGCATGAAACCTAGGTATAATCTAAACGAAAGATTTTTTTTTGTGAAAGGTACAAGGGATTCGTTTATACCAAGTTCCAGATGCCGCCAGTTTCCAGGCCTTTAAATGGTCACAAATCGATTTCATTTGATTCGCATTCCGGTTGCCAACGGCGAGAGGAGGGTCCTAGAGTTTAACGAGTTTTTCTTCGAGTGTGCCGAGAGCAATTATTTTATTATTATCACTCCGTCTTCTATTAAGTGAATCCACTTGTGAGCTTTAATTGTTCTTTTGATATTGCGACGGAATTGACTTTCCATAACTTTTGAGAACGTTTTATGAATTGAAAAGTAAAACTGGGTCACGGTAAGATTTCCGCTGGAAAAATCTGTACTTGCAATCAAGTTTCAGATTAATTTTCGATGTTAAGAACCACGATATGTGGTTTTTAAGTATTCATGGGAAATTCGTCGATTTCTGAAATTTCGCTTCTTATCGCTCGACGTTGTGTAGATAGCTGAACAACAGCAACGTGCAGAATACCAAAGCATTATCGACTTCTTCCCGAAGTTCCGACAACTTTATCGGAAAAGTTACCGAAGTGCAGCCTAGTGAAAGATTCAGCTAGTTAGAAAGCCTGAGAGGATGAGGAATCAATAAGCAGCCATTCATTAAGGGGAGCAGCTTACTATTCATTATTTTAACGAACTGAAACTTTAAGCACAACCAGTAGCTTTTCTTTTGAAGTCGATTCCCACGAGAAGGAAAGGTTTTATTCGTTTTCTGCAGCTATTGTTAATACAAAGCTTGTCTTTAGTATGTGATCCATTATTATCAACGAAGCAATACGTCGATAACACTACATCTTACAAACCCAAGCCCAACTTATTGGGTATCCCAATAAACTACAGTTCGAAGGTCCAAGATAGCTTCCTATTGTTCCACATGTTTCCCAAGGCGTTGATTCAACCCGTGCTTCATCAATTTGCATCTGTCTCATATTTCGACCTATTTTCGAGTTCGGAAGCTACAGTTTCGAGGCCTTTTCTTTTGCCCGAGTTATGTGATCGAGCTCATTGGTATTCCGTCCTCGATGCCTCAACTTTTATATTTGATAAAATGGCGAAAGCCGCACAATTGACAGCTGTTGTTAGTATATGACCTAGCTCTTGAACGTTCCGAATTGAACCTTTCGCGTCAGAATCTTAATATAGATTGATTAATGATTAATTAGGCAACAAATAAGTACAATGAATTACAACATGTCAAATCATGCATTTTGTTCCACAGAAAATACGTCGAATTCTCAAAAAATATTCTGTTAATAGTAAGGTAATGTTATATATGTAGATATTTACTTTATGTTATTAAATATAAACTACTATATTATGTAAAGTAGATATATGCATATATGTATGTATTTTAATATATTTCTATGCTACCTACATAAATATTATTTTCTGTTTACACGCCACCGTCTATACTTTTTCGATCACTTCTTGTTCATCCTAAGGTTGTCTGGAAGAGATCGCTCTTAGCGATAAGACGACTCATTGTACATTATCTGTTTTGATTTAGTGTTCTGTGTTTTTTTATTGTTTGGTATTTGATAAAGAATTATTGTATTATACAGTGGTATGTATAGAATAATAAGTCACACAAGTCGTGACTACTAGGGTCCTAGCACTCACGCATGGAAAACAATTTCGCTTTTACTTAGAGGAAAAACAAAGACCCGTTAACAAAAGCAGCTTTTCTAAATGAAAGTCACGAAATAAACTTACCAAGACTTACTTCGTCTTTGTCGTCAAGTACCTACTTATTACCGGAGAAATAATTTAAAAAGGACATTTTAGCATGAGAATAGTTAATAGGAACAACGTAGGAAAGGAATAAATCGTAAGGACTCTGAAGGGGAAGCGTAAGCGTAGTCATCGCCTACTCTTGCTTTTACAGTAACGGATAGTCTTCCTTACCCCCATACAAACGTAATTTCCGCTTCATTTGGAAACTACTTATGTCCCCGATCTTATTGAAATATTCCATAAGTAATCGGATTAAAAAAAGATATGTTTGTAGCGGTTTAGTTTTTCAAAAAACATAATGTTATTTAAATGAGAGCGAAACAAATTTTGACCACCAAATCGAGTAATTTTCAAGCGATTTTTTATGCATAATAGACACCTCTATTCGAAAATATGTCGCGTTGCAAACATCCTAAATATATTCAACATAATAATACAATACCTAATCAAAATATTTCTGAAATCAATCGTTTATTCAAAATGAATCGGAAATTACGAAAAAATATCAAAAAATGGTGCCGACACCGAGCACACGCACACAGCCACATGACAGCTTCGTATTTGATGGTTAGACGCACTTTCTCAATAATAGCGCGCCTCATTTCATTCTACGTGAAACAACAACAAATTCGCATGGGCCGATCCGTTTCTGTTTGGGAGAAGTCCGTAGCCTTCTTAAGAGATTCTTTTCCTATGTTGTATATTCTAGGAAGATATTTTTTTTTTTTATTATTATATCTGGTTTTATTACAATAAAATTTTGTAAGTAGGTTAATATTTAACTGGAGGTGGTCGATATTTTCAACATTACCATCAAGGTAAATTCTCGTATCAGATAACTTTTGTCATGGGTACTTATACTGTACGATTATCAATGATTGATTAATTTAGTAACCGGTAACAACATAGTTAAGGTAAAGGCCCGAGAGGGGTCCTAACTACTTACAAAATATCAATATTTAATTCAATAGAAATAATTACTATCTATTCAAATTCAATATTAAATAGCAAATTAATTTATTAAATCCAAAGAATGATTCATTAATGTTATTTATGGTAATGAAATAAACGGCAGGGGAGGGTAATAGGGAGGGTTGCGGGTTCAAGTCCCGTCGCAGTCGGAAAATTTTGGGATCCTATTAAAATTTCTTAGAAATTATCCCCAGTGTGAGGCTTACGCACTATAATAGCAAAACCTTAAATAAAAGGCTTTTTATTTATTATATAACAACATAGTTACATTTGCAGCGATAGCCGCTTTATATTTCACGCAATAGGTACTTTACGGAATACATGGGTTCCCTTCCGAGCGCAATACGAGCGAACGTAAAATGGAATTACTTACACAGTAAGCGATGCTTACGTTTTTACGGTCCAAAGATCGGAAGAACAAAGTTATTTTTATTACTGGCTCGTTTTACAGCCGTGGTAATGGTGAAATTTAGAAAACTGGAATGAGACGCTCTCGTTACACTAACAAGGTTCAACTACATAGAAGAGAAAACCTTTAGGGACTTACTTACCTATAAAAGTATAATAATAAAGAATAGGTATGAAAGTGCATACTTACATACGTATTCATATCATTTATTGTGATTTTATGTATACAGGCATTGGTCTTAGGAGTACCTACACACACACACCTACAGTCTTAGTGGGTAGGTACACAATGCATTATAATAAACCAGTCAGGGTGCAAAAATTATTTGGGGTTCGCTCTATTTAGATTAGAGATTAATCAATTAATTTGCCTAATCAACATTCCTAGTGCTCAGAAAAAGGTAAAATAACCTGGTGTCTTCACAGAAATTGTTTTTATTGACATCAATGTACATGTCTGTGTCTCAAAATCAAGTTTATTTTCTGTGTTAGGACTACTTTGGACCCAGTGGACCAACATGGAATAACTCAAAGATCCCACTCACCTACATAGCTCGGTGGCGTGGCGGGTGCCAACGAGCTATGTCGGCGCCTTAGGTGTGTAGACTGTAAAATACTATCATGGATTTTCATAGAACTTCAAAAGCTTTGATAAAAATTACTTTTTTATTTTTTATTGTCAATAGACCTTCGTTTGAGCACAATCTCACATGATGGAAAGTGACGACGTGGCGGACGGTGAATCACGATGGTCTAGAAGACACCTATTTACTCTTGTCTTGAAGAGACCCAGATTGTAATTGGCCGGAAAAGCAGAGGCAGGCAGCGAGTGCTAATCTTTAGCAGTGCGAATGATAAAGGTGGAGGAAACCCGCTTAGTACGAGTGGATGGTACATCCGCCAGATAAGGATGGTATTGTGCCGCTATTGTCCTGCTCGTTCTGGAGTGTAAGGGAGATAGTGCGATCAGGTCATGAAGTTCCTGGGAGCATTCACCGAAATGTATCCTATAAAAGATCGCGAGACTGTGCGGCGGTGTTCGAGCAACAACGTAGCCCTTCAATAATAACTGCGTAAAAGCAATGCGGTGAAGCGTCAGAGCATTGACTATTGATAGAGTCCCAAGAACCTTTTCCAACTATTCCTCTTTTACCGTCTAATCGGCTGGAATACTTACATGCGAGGACACGGACTGGCAAAACATTCACGATTCACAGAAATAAAAATAGACAGAAATTACGTACCTAGCATTTTTAAAAACAAAAGTAATAAAATATTAAACGTACATATGTTTAGAGCATAAAAAGTATTTATACTGTATACCTAGACAGCCTGAAGGAATCTTCATCTGTAGTAATATTTAAAGAGGTAAAGTTTGTGAGTTCGTGAGGTTGTAGGATGTTATCTCTGGATCTAATGAAGCGATTTTGAAAATTCTTTTACCAAAAGAAAGCCACATTATTTGTGAGTGTCATTCATTATATTAACAAGTAAAAATGTTTACCGCCCAACAATGTGGGCACAGGTCAGCTAGTGGTGAAATAAACAAAAGACTAACGTGAATGTAGGGAAATAAATTTGTTAATTGATACGATTTGATTCATCTCAACTCAACACGCATTGCGTTTTGACGAGTCGCGTGCAAAGATTTAAATCTTTCTTTGGTCGCGTAAAGTTTCAATGCTGTGTTTTCATTTATTTCGTCCATACCGCGCTGCTTAGGTAATTCTAGATGATAATATGATTGACTTAAACAAAAGCGTAAGGTAGTTTAGGTACAGTTTATAGAAATCACCTCATTTACAACCGACTTCAAGGAGGAGGTTCTCAATTCGACTGAGTTTTTTTGTATTTGTGTTACGCGATAACTCTGCCAATTATGGACCGATTTTGAAAATTCTTTCACTAGTATGGTATAGAAAATGATCTTGAGGTGGTCGCATAAAATTCGATTCCCAGGGGATTCGTATTTATCCCGTAAAACTTAAAAACAGTGTAAAAGTAAGGGATTCGAAGTCGATTATTTGGTTTTAAGTTGACATCAATCAAACATCACAATGACTGGTAACAAATAGTTTCCATGGCAACGAGCGTAAACAAGAAGTTTACTTTGAAAAACAAATTTGAAGTCGGTTAATAGTTTTTTAAAACACGCCAAATTGTATCTAGTTCCAAACCTGATATATAACGACGTTGTTACTGAACAAATTTTACAGGAACGAAACACAGAATTCCAGAATCCTTTTAAAGTCCCAACAATTTATCTGTTACAAAGGTGAAAGGCTTAAGGTAAAGGCTGAGTTCAGTCATCCGTGGGAGTCAAAATGCAAAATTCAAGCAGAAAATCTGTTAATTCTCTTGGCGTTTATCTTTTCTAATCTCTTTGAATGGAATCCTGGCAAGTCTCTTAAGTAGGTAGGTCCCTAAGTTAAAGGACACGTCCAAACCGAGGGTTGTAGATAGGTATTTGACTTGTCACGAAGTAAATTATTAAATCTGTTACCCTATTGGGAAATTAATGCAAATTCAATAAGATAAGTTTACGAAATACCTTACAAAATTGAGGCGCACAATATTTGAAGATTTGTTGGGCATTGACTTTGTGAATTTTGTACCTATTAACTTGCTTATAAAATACAAGCTTCGCAGGCGTTGTTTCTATGGAAACGTGGTATTTTCTATCCCATGGGAATAGTTTATGGGATAAAAAGTAGCCTATCTGTTATTCCAGGTATAGACATAGTACATCTATGCAAATTTCAGACTAATCTGTTCAGTAGTTTTGGCGTGAAGAAGTTACAAACATATATCTATCCATCTACCCATCCACTGTTAATGAGATCCTGGGTTCAAAGCCCGGGTCGGGCCAAGATTTTTGGTATTGGGATTTTTCTAGAAAAATTCACAGTAGCAGCCCGGAGTCAGAAAGTTGGCGGTGACACCTCTGTGCCTCGGAGAGCACGTTAAGTTGTTGGTCCTGCGCCTAAACTCTCCCCGGTCATGTCGGTCTGCCGTCCCATCGGATTATAAGAGTGAGGGAATAGAGAGTGTTTCTGTGTCTGCGCGCACACTTGTGCACTATAATATGTTCTGCGCACCTGGCTAGTCTCCGTTGAGATTGGCCGCCATGGCCACTATTCAGCTAGTATCTGTTAGCATCTGTATCCATCCATCCAAACTTTCACATTGTGTGATGTTATAATGTGATTTTTCGTAATACTTTTAAATGAAAGCTATTTGCTACAATCGCAGTGTCAGTTAGGTTTAAAATAATGCGATTTAAAAAAATGGCGAATTTGGTGACGTCGTTCTTATTTTTCCAAATTATGATAATGTAAATCCTTCTATTGGCTGTTAGTGATATGTATAAGATAAGTTTATGTATATTTTAAGTGCTTAAGTGGGATTTTGTTAATAAATAAATAAATAAATAAATAAAATAAAATAGAAGAAAGCACACCTCAGGATACAGCGATCTGAAGTATAATAATGTCGCATAATATTTTTTATGTTTTGCTGCTAATAAAACTTCAGGCCCGCACTTCTAATAAAGTCAATTTAAAAAGCACCTGCCGAGAGTCTGATTTCCCAAGGCGCAAAACTTCTCAGGAATTTGTTATATTTTCACATCAGTGCGTGTCTAAATCATACATACTATCTTTTGAACTTTGATAGAACATGAAATACAAACAAAAAGTAGTAGTAAGGTTCGGAAAGTTTGTTATTTTTACCCACTTCTTATTTTGTTTTTCGCGCATTGGGTATTGTGGGTATTTGGTTCGCTGGAACTCTTAGTACCAGCTAATTTTTTTATCAAATAAGGTATCAAAACTCGTCTGAATTCCAGTTAAGTATATCAGCCTAATTTATGGGGATTTCCACTAACCATCTTGCAAATAAAAGTGAAAAGCAATGGTCGAAGCGGATTTTTTAAGTTTTCAATTAATAACTTGTATTTGTAACCACGCCAGAGGAAGGGCAGCAGCTTCTTTCTGAGTATTTTTCAACACCAACACTGCGATCACCAATCCGCCTGCCAAGCGTGGTGATTATGGCAAATACATGGGAGACCATCCACTCGATGGACCGACGACATTGTAGCGGTCGCAGGGAGTCGATGGATGGAGGCGGCTCAGGACCGCTATTTGTGACGTCGTGTGGGGCAGGCCTATGTCCAGCAGTGGACGTGTATGGGCTGATATGATGATGATGATGATGATTTGTAACCCTCTACGCACGAGTCTCACTTGAACTTACTAACGGTTCCTGTTAAGACTTAATTTGGTAAATTAGGACTCCTATCATGTTGAACTCGAGTTTGTTCAGCTTGTCTCAACTTAAACTCATAATTACGATCAAAGTTAGAAAAGATTTTCAGCTGATAAGTTTAAAGTGATGTTCTACTGAAAGTTCTAGGGTTTACTTTTGAAATTTTAATACTTTTTACTGAAACTCAACTCGAGCATCATGCTCTGCAGAGCAGTTTTTGTTTTAAAAGTAGTGGGAAAAATAATTCAAAAAACTAACTTATGAAGAGTTTTCCTGCTATATAGGTTAAAATTATTAGTATAAAATTTTATACTTATCAATTACTTTTTCTTAATTGATATGTTTTTCTGCAGTTGGTTTGTCACAACGCCAAATTTCATTAATTTATTTACTGACTGCTCAATTTCCAGAATCAGCTAACCTCTCATGAAGGTAAAACAGTCATTACAAGTATATTGAATCCTATGTGAATTCGATCAAAACTCTTCAGCTTTAGGTGGAATGCGTTAGAATAAAGCCAGCACCACAGATAGAACCGACGGATGGAACACATAAAAATTTACCTATTGACTGCATGGAGCAGTCAATAGGTAAATTTTTATGTGTCCAGAATCCACTAACCTTACATCAAGGTAAAACAGTCATTAACACTCCATCGAATACTATGTGAATTTGATAAACTCTTCAGCCTTTGGTGGAAACAGAAAAAAATCAGAACCATAGATAGAAACGAAGGATAGAACACATAAAAATATAAACATTTTCAATAATTAATAATTTCCACAAAGTCAGCAAATGGACAGTGCCACATACATAGATCACAAACGGCCAATTACACTGCCGGTACCTACAATTTGTGGTTGGGATTCAACTACCTAATGCTATGTCCAACTAATCTGTGGTTAAACCGCCAATTAATTGTAGCAGTATGGCAAACAATTTATAAATAAATTATTCAAGTCTAATATATTATGCAATCTTGATACGACAAATTATTTGAACCTCTGCTTGACCAAATTAAGAGCCACAGCCCAGGAATGGAATATAATTTATTATTGTGCGGTGATGGCTGACCTGAGGTTGAGAATTGTAGATACTGTCAGATTTTAGTAAAGCTTGCTCATATTAGTCGAAAACGATAACCTTATGTAAAAATATATGTAAAAAAAATACAGCCTAATTGAGAATATCTTCCTTGTTTCTAAATCACAAAATGACTTCATTCGTAATCTCCACGCTCGAGTTAATTGAAAACGATTCTCCTAATTACAAAGAAATCACAAGAAGTTTTATTCCGATTTAGATTTCAAAGATTGTAACCTACAAGAAGACCAATGACCTCTTTACTGAATACTATTTAGCATCTCTGAATGTCTTTATGTATATACATATACATACTCGTATGTACTCGTTGGCTAAGCCCGCGCGCCGCCGCCGCCTCTGCCGGTTCGCTGTAGAATCGTAGCACGCGCTACGAAGGTCTACGAAATAACATTATTTTACTGGCATGAAAGAGGGAAGGGTACGGAAAATAACATTGAAAGTAAAGAATAAATGTTTGATGGTACTGAAAACCGCAGCTCGTTATGTCTACTCGTTTCGGGGTTAAGAGGAATTTAGTGTATAGTAGAAAAGTGGGTGCGCGTTGAAGTCTTTTTGTATGCTACGCCGGTCCGTCGTAGCATCGTAGCTCGTGCTACGAAGATCTACGATAAAATATGTTTTTCGTTTCGTCGTTCGTTTTCGGCGAAGGAAGGTTAATTATATCAGACGAGGAGATCAAAATTCCCAACACAATGGTGAAATCAACAACTCTCTTCGACGCGACGTCTATTCGAGTTTTGTCATTTTAGGCAGTTGTCCCACCGTGCCGTGATGAACTCTCGTTCTAGCGAGTAGAGCTAGGACGTAGAAACGAGTTGGCGAGCAGCGGGGAGCGAGTGTTTAGTTCCGATAATTTTGTCGCTGGGCTGTTAGCGAGTATGCGAGTGCGATGAGCGATTACTCGCGCCACTTGCTCGAGTCGCTGGTTGGTCTCTAGGCGTGAGTTCTGACCGCCAAGCGAGAATCGCTAAGCGAGTTTTATCTTTGATAGCTGTTGTCGCTCAGCATCAGACTAGTTGAGCGAGTCCTCACCGGCAGTATGACAGTCAGCTATATGCATCTCTTTTGTTAACACTTGTATCTATTGTACGTTTTGTGAGCGATAAAATAGCCGATAGTCGCTTCCTCGCCGGCGGTGGGATAACTGCCTTACGCGCGAGTGACCACACGCGCAAATAGCCAATCGCGCAAGTGTCTATTGTGCAAATGTCCTGCCTGATACCAAAACAGCCTATATTCATTCATAGTTTAACTCAGCCTCCCCCAAAATAGGTGCCACCGGCTCGCTTATAGATCACAAAGCTTCGTCCTTTTAAAAAAGTAAAACCTACCTACTTAAATTATACTAAATTATCTTTTTGAATTCCAATCTACCTAAAAATATATAAATAACTATGAATTATAACATGCCATCCTGTCCTACAAACGGTTGAATTGGATTTGGTTTCGATAAATCCATTTTAAAGGTGACTTCGTTGAAAGTGTTCGTCCAAACATAGCTACCGATGTTTGACGAAAAACGGTGCAACCTTTAATTTAAAGTAAAATTTTCGTCGGATAGTTCGATTTATTGTATCGCTTTAGCTCTCCAAATCCATAGAGTTCGATTGAATCGCATATATTCTAGAATCGTAGTATCCAATTTCATTCCCCACCCATAAACCCTAAACCCTAAACAATCTAATAAATAACGGACCCAGTTTATTGGTCACATCGTAAATGAATTTTAATGCGGTCGCATGACCGCCTCAACACAAAACTTTTACGTTTATCTTTCTGACCTGTCATCAAAATAAATAGGTAACTGTCGAGCTTTCGTAAGTCGACAACTTGAAAGTTAAAAGTTGGTAAGAACACTTGTCTTGTAGTACCTAAACCGATCTGCAATTATGCGTCCTCTGCTGAATGTCGAACAAGGACTCCACAGTAACCGTACCACAGTAACCGTACCACAGTAACCGTACCACAGTAACCGTACCACAGAAACCGTACCACAGTAACCGTACCACAGTAAGCGTACCATAGTAACCGTACCACAGTACCTTAGCTTCCCAAGCATGGTATTTCACCAGGCTTGAAAGGCTGAGAGCTTGAGAAGGGACCTGCTGCCCTTCCTGTGCTAGATTCCTCTTACGACATCCAAGGGATGAGTTGGAGGGGTCGATTCTTAAGCCGCGCTCGCTTCGGTTAGTATTATAAAGAGGGGAAGAACACTATTACATCTAAAACCTCATCTAAAGTGCTTCTTAAAAACACCTATACTCCGATTTAGAATCCAAGATATTTTATGTCAATAAAGATATTTATGAATGAGAACTTAACAAAAACTGATATCAATAACAGAAAAAACAAGGTAACAGCAATGTTATCACTAAAAACTAAAACACAAACTTCAACAACGCATAATCTTGCAAGTGTAGCAAAAAATGCCTAAATTTGAATTCAAAAGTGAACGAGAAATCCATGAATCCATGATGAATGAAAGTTTAAAAAAAAAAATTGTTTTTATGACATATTGGTATCATCGAAGTTCTGTGCTTCGTTAAATATATTCCATCAATATTCCTTGGGTATTGTAACCCCTTTGTATACAAAAAATAAGGTTGGTAAGGTTTTTGAATCGGATTAAATGTTATCGGCAATCGGTAATCCAAAATTAGAAGAAAAACAAAATATTATTTTTATTGAAATAAATAAAAAAAAATTAAGTCCCGTTTTTATAAAATTATAGACGTTTTCATAGATAGACACATTACTACCTAAGTACATATCTTAAAGACGTACATAGGTCTAAGAAAAAGATTTTTTGCTTCAAGGTTAAGACGACCTTTGCTTTGTTATAACTTGTAGGAGTGTTTTAGCTTGTTTCTTATATTATTTTATTCCGCGCTCAATACATTTTTACTTTCTAACGCGCGCGGCAGCGGTTGTCTTAGGGATAGCCCGGCCGATTTGAGAATGCAGTAGCTACCATAAAGTTGTTTGTTATAGGGGCTATTCGTATTTGGTCGGTTATCTTATCGCGATTCTCTCGTTGCGTACGTCGTAGTCGGTGCGTAACGGATGCCACGCCTCCATCTTCAACGGTTCGCACCCTACGAGACTATGCGCGCGCATTCTTCACTTGCGTAAGGGTGAAACCACACAGATTGATCCGGAATCTGGTTATCAGCTGTTTTAGTGTAGAACTGAGCTTTGATTATGCTTTTTATCTGATTGACGTACAAATTAGTTGATTGTTGAATTCAGATTGGTAGGTAGGTAGTAATTAATTAAATAAATAGGAACTAATAGCTCTTTATTAGGTTATGGGTACCATGTAATTTCATTAATAATTTCATAGAAGATATACAAAACAATTAAACCTGCGACTTCAGGGCCCGTACTCGTAAAAATGAAATCGAATCTCGTGATTAGTTTTCGTGCAAACGCAAATCTTATGCAAATGATATAAGAGTTTATTTTGCACGAAAACGAATCAGAATTTTCGATTTTTCTATTCCGATTAGGCCAGAACGTTATCCGTCTGACCTAAGTTACTTATCTAAGGTTAACCCATTATATTATTGAACTGAAAAGTTAAGTACAAACAAGAACAAAAGTCTTAATCTAAGTAGTATTTTTTCTTTACAAAAAATAGTGGGCACCGGCGGCGATAAACTCTGTTGGACACAAGCAAAAAAAAAAAAAAACGGCAAAACTGTAAGTTAAGAACAATGTGTGGAGAACAAAATGATACCTATACAGGAAAAAATACGAATTAAAACAAAATAAAAATATGACCGTGCCTTTACGTCATTCTACATGACATGGAAAAATCTGTAGTAGAATCAGCATCGCAGCGCCACGGTACGGTCGCGGAGACAAACGAACTACGTCACGGCAGGCGCGCCGATCACGCCATCTAGCGGATGCCAGAGAGCCGCCCACCTGCCGCGAGCCGAGCCGCGACGTCCGACATTACTCCGTCGCGCTCGCACCAGTGGCACGTAACAAATAACCTCAAAACGTCCATCGCGAACAACCAATCATCAAAATATTCGTCTCCGAGACATTTATAAACGTGAAAAGCCTCACGAAGTCAAATAACAGTGTTATAAACGTGACGTAATCTGTTAAGATCCAGGATTTATCAGTGCAGTGTTGCCCGACAGTGTTTTTGACAGAAATCGAAAGTTTCCAAAGGACGAATGTCCCTTTTGGTGGGCTGTCGCTGGGCAGCCCCCAAATTCTGTGCCAGTATGTGGTGGTTGTTGTTTATTTGTGTTATGAACGTAAAGACTTTTGAAGCTCTGGCTTCGAATAGCACTGGTGCTGTGTATGACAGTAAGTATCTATCTGTTCCCAATATTTATATTTGTTTTTTTACCTATAAACAATAAAAACCACCATAATCTGAAGGTTTGTAAGATACAATAGGTAGTAAAGCAATCCTTTTCACGGTGAAGGTTGAGTAAACAAGACTAATAGGTAGGTATGATAATGACAGATTGTATCGTATGATCTTTTCGATGGCTGAGAACGCGACTGTTCATCAACGGAGCGGCACTAATTTTATTTATAAATACAAGCACATAAACTGGTTTGTTACGTGATTAACTAGATCTTTTCTATAGGTAATTATAATAAAGGCACTATAAAGCATGTTTTTGTTTACTTCCTAATATTATAAAATATAGTGATTCGTTTGAAATCTGATAAGATAGCGACAGTTTCACACCACCTTTATTTATTTATCTTACATGATAATGGCAAGAAAAGTCATAACTATACGTGTATGAATCACGAGTTTCTTATGGTTATTGCGCATTGAACAATAATAAGTAGGTAGGTACTACATGAAAACAGATCAATATGAAAACATAATAGGTAGGTTATGTTGAGAATAAAATGAGTTCGGTATTCTCATTTTGTGTCATGTATTTATTCTAACTATTTGACAGTAGAAAAGGTACCTTCTTTTATTTATAGAATCCAAAAGAAACTTAAGAAGCAAATTTAATAGAAAAACAAAACGAATGGTCAAAATATACCTACTTGTTCGTAAGATCATATTTCACGTAAAATATAAATAATATTGAAATATATTATTATAACGAAGACGAAACTGATGATTGGTTGGTTCCTATAATTGACTTCTTTTTGCACGATTCCAATTACAGAAGACAACAATCACCTAATTTTACGTTTAAGACGTGTCAGACAAAGTTGTATTAATTTAGGTACCTAAAGGTCAATCAATACGCATTCCAAACCTACTTCTGATAGTGACTGTACAGTCGAAGGTCTATATTACCTATTTAATAATTAAATGTGTCTATCTACTAATATTGTAATTTTAATGCTTAATTAATCAATTATTAAACTTATAAGAATCAATTTTTTGGTCGTACCTGCCAATGAACAAAATACGTTCGCCGAGAAAAGGACTCTTATGTTCTTAACCCTTCAACCCTTCCTTTTGTCGTAGTCGGGTAAAACATCAATTAACCTATTTATAGGCTTCGTGGTGTCCCTTTTATCGAATTCACGTTCAATATTATTCCTTAGGCAAACAGTAAGAATCATGCTATTGACAATTTATCATAAGACTTGCTGAACCCCGCAGTTTCACCCGCGTTAAATTCGAATTTCACATTTCTAGGTGGATAAAGTGGTATTTTTTCCCATTCAGTAGGTAGTTTTTCGTGAATTGAGAACCTCCTTTTTTTTTAAGTCGCATAAAATAATCCTGTAACCTCTTCCAGGATATTTTCTACCTATGTGCTAAAGGAAGCTTGGTTAGGCCGAGAAGGAAGGACATTTTTTTATATTATACGAATATTCCCGTAAATCTCCCACGGGAATTTGATATATTACCAGGAAAAAAGTAGTTTATGCTCTCCATCCTTTCTAACTCTATGCAAAATCAAGTCGATTAGTTGCTTAGTTAGGGCTTGAAGGAAGGACAAACAAACACACTGTCGCATTTATAATATTAGTTAGAATTTAAGATTAGGATATAAATTAGTACAAAGATAATAATGTCGTGGTGATCGCAGCGTTAAAATCAACCCCTCCAACTCAGCCCTTTGATGTCGTAAGATCGACTAAGCGACGGAACCCCTTATTCCCAGTTGTCCTGTGAATTTCAGCCAATTAAATTCGGAGAATGTCAAAGCGAAAAGAATGTCAAACAGCAAATACCAAAAATGACAGCAAATGTCAAAAATTGTAAGAACCTACCTGAGGAAAGACAGTAGCTTCCTTCTGGGTATTTTTAACAGCTCTACTGCGTTCTCCTATCTGCCTACCAAACATGATGATTATAGATGGACAAACCCCCGCTTACGCGGGGACGTGTTAAGCAGTTTCATTTCATTTCATCTATTCCATTGTAGCTAGATATTAATACATACATTTGATGTCGTACTATTCTAAAATATTATTGCTTGTTTATTAAATTAATTGATATGGGCATTAAAAAATACGTTACCCTCAAGTTTCACCTTTCTGACAGCATAACCCATTTTTGACCGACTTCAAAAGGAGGAGGTTCTCAATTCGTCTGTATGCTTCTTTGTGTATGTTACGCGATATCTCCGCCAATTAATTATAAAGCGATTCTGAAAATTCTTTCATTATTATTATATAGAGAATGATCCCGAAGGGGTACCATAAAAAAATGGGGAGGTAACAATTTTTTTTACGGATTTTTTTATTAGTATTTATCCCGCGAATCTTAAAATAAGTGTAAAAGTAAGGGAATTTGAAGTCGGTTTATCGTTTTTTAAAACACGCCATATCATATCGCTGCTTTGCAGAAAGGACGTCATAACTCAAAAAACGTGATTTTGGAGTTGAGTATACACCTAGACTCAGAAAAAAATCTAGTTTTTCCTTAAAAAACGTAATTCTAAGGCGTAAGCTGGGAGCAGGACAGAAAATGTGACGTTGTTGCTCAATCTCATTTTGTGAGGTGTTTTGCGGCAAGAAGGTGATTACTCAGAAGTGGTGCTAGTGTGTTCGCGATGAGTTGTGCATGTTCTCTTCAAGGAAGATATATTTTTGGGTTTGACGTTCTTCGTGAAAAGGTTAGTTGAATTTATTACAAATTTGGTTCAGAAATAATGTATCTAAGTGAAATGTATCGTCCTAGCTCAAAATATTCATATGATTGTTTATGTATTTATTTCGTTCTATCCAACCAGTAATTCAACGTCTTAAATCCAAACTTAATGTTTGGTATTTAGATGACGGAACGATAGGGGGAGACGTGGACACAGTTTTTAATGACCTAAAAATCATCACAGATGAATTTCGGCAAATAGGTTTAGAACTAAATTTTTCAAAGTGCGAGCTTTTTATTTCGGACTCTTGTGTAGACAAAAACAATATCATAATAAAATTCAATAGTTTGGCTCCCAACATTACAGTTGTAGATAAATGTTCACTTCGCCTCCTTGGTTCACCAATTTTTGATGAGTCTTTTCAGTCATTTGTAGATGAGAAAATTCAAAATTTCAACAAAACCTCGAACAGACTTCTCAAAATTAATAGCCATATGGCTTTTACAATTATTCGGTTTTGCTTGTTTGTACCTAAATTTACGTATTCTTTGAGATGTTGTCAACTGTGGAAACACAGCGAGCTCTTGGAAGGCTTAGACAACATAATAAAGAATACTTTATCATCGGTTTTGAATATCTGTTTCGATGACAAGGCATGGTCGCAGGCCTCCCTGCCTGTCAAATTGGGAGGCTTAGGTATCCGCAAAATTTCAAGTGTAGCCCTGCCAGCGTTCTTGTCTTCCGTCTACAGCACTAGTTCTTTAGTGGAAAAAAATTTAAATCCGTCTTTGGTCTAACCTGGAAATTCATTCGAAATTTCGTTCTTAGACGAGGCTCGAATGGCTTGGCATAGTGCTTGCCCTGATGCTGCTCCCCCAAAATCTCTTTTGTCCCAACGGCAATGGGACGGGCCTCTGTGTGAGTTGACACGGAATTGTTTGTTACAAACGTGCTCCAGCTCTGCAGATCGTGCCCGTCTCCTGGCCGTTTCTAAATGGGAGTCAGGACATTGGTTGCAAGCACTTCCTTCATATAATACTGGCACTCTATTGGATCCCGTAACTTTCCGTATAGCAACATGTCTTCGGTTGGGTGCAAGGTGTTGCGCGCCTCATCAATGCCAGTGCGGTACTGTTGTCGAACAGCTTGGTCATCACGGATTATCGTGTACTAGGGCTGCCGGTCGGATATCTCGCCATGCCAGCTTTAACGACATCATCCGGCGGGCCTTTGTCACCGCTAACGTACCAGCTATTCTCGAACCGAATGGTCTGTTGCGTGACGATGGTAAGAGGCCCGACGGCATGACTTTAGTCCCTTGGGAGCTGGGCAGGCCTATTGTGTGGGACGCTACATGTGTCGACACACTTGCGCCTTCCCATCTTTCAAGGACATCCGTGAGGGCTGGTTCGGCGGCAGATTTGGCCGAGGATCTCAACAGGCGCAAATATGCAGGTCTCGACAGAGCCTACGCATTTGCTCCCCTTGGAGTCGAGACCCTAGGTCCGTGGGGTACCGAGGCTCTCCGGGTTTTCAAAAAATTATCTGAGCGCCTGGTCGAAGCGACGCGTGACCCGAGAGCTGGTGAGTATCTGGCGCAGCGCATTAGCATTGCCATACAGCGGGGCAATGCAGCCAGCGTCTTGGGGACGCTTCCGACTGGTATTGATATGGACCAGTTGAGCTATCTGTAGATTGTTTGCAACAGTCTGCAGTTAGCTCAATTGTTTCAATTGTAAATACTAGTTTAATTTCTTTATATTATTTGATTGTTATTTTCTTTGTCAATAATTTATTTCGAGTTATGTCATTTTAGCAGAAAAAAGTAAGAACTGATAAAGTATTGTTATAAAATATGACGATGATGACTGTAAACAAAACAAAAATCAATGATTTTAGTTAAAAGTTAAGTCAAAAAAGATCAATTTTGCTTGGTTATTTTTGTATTTATTGACGATTATTTTAATTTGAAACGTTTTAGATAAAATTAAAAATACATTTAGTGATCGTATTTGACGTTAAATTAGTATTTTTGCAGACTATTTGTTACAAATGGTGAAGCCAGGGCGTTCAAGAAGCAAAAAAATATTGGCTCTAATCGAGAAAATAGGAATAAAGCAATCATCTGATCAAGAATCTACAATAGATAAAATTAGCATGTACTGCTATAAACCACTTTTTAAAAGTTCTACTGGTAATAATTTTATGAATGAATGTATACTTTATTTCACTTACAACATAACAAAATAAAACTTTTTAATTATGACTTTATTGATTAAGACTATCCGTATTTGATTAACTGTATTTTTTATAGGCTATGAAAGGCTGAAAATGCAGGATCCACTTGAGTTTGACATACCAATTCAGGTACCACCCGATTCCACTGAGGTACCACCGGAGTTTCAAAGATATGTTCAAGGGCCGCCTGTACATGAGTTTGAGAGACTTTATTATGAGTTGGAAAGACCTATTTCAGAACAACCTGATATGCAAGATTCCAGTAGTTCTTCCAGTTCATCATCTGATTCTTCTGATACATTTTATGAGTGTACCTATATTTTTATTTTACTGTATTTTGTGCATAATTATCATTTTGTATGCGAGTAGTGTTCAACTGAATTGTTATTTTTTGAGACAGCGACGATTCTGTAAGAGACCACTGTACACGCAGCCAGAACAACTAATGCTTCGACAAAATCTTGCCGACTTATCTAATAGAGAAATTGAGGATTTGCCTAACAACAACAAAAATATAGCTGAAAATGAAGAAACTGAACAAGATAGAGATGCAGTGGAAGATAGAGACGCAACTGTTTCGACTACAAGTCCTCCGGTAAAAGTTGGAAGAAAAAGCAAACGGAATGAGAATAAGTGGAAGAAACTATTAAGAAATCATAGAGAAATACGGGACAGGCTTACGAATTAACTGGCAATAGAACTAAGGAAGAGCCAAAAAATGAAGGAGCCGTGTGGAGACAAATGTCGTTTAAAGTGTAGCTCTATTATGACTGAAGAAGTCATTATTTAATAACTACTGGGCTGTAGGTGATAATAAAAAGCTTGTTCTCAATTGGGGGTAAATATTTCGAAGAATGAAGAAGGAAACTCTGAAAAGATAGCTGATAAAAAATACTAAGAGTAAAAAAAACAGCCCTCGTACCATGAACTACAAGACTTCTTATGCCGAAGAAGAATTCAAGAGGGCCGTTATTATAAAAAAGATAAAAATGATTGAAGTAGATGTTAAAAAGGCGTATGATGACAAACCAGGTGTAACGGAAAGAAAGAAAGCTGATTTGTTGGATTAACTCAATAAAAACTTTATCCCGAGGTTCTACGCCCTATTTTATAATTCTTTGTAAGAACCATAACATATTTTGCGAAGAGCACTACCACATTATTGATTGCACAATAATCTTTGTATTTAGAGAACTTTTATTTTATAAGATTTTACTTAATAATAATAGTCTGATTAAAGTATTAAAGCTAATTTTGCTAGAAATGTAAGGAAGACTGATTAGTGAGTACCCAGCTAAGAGGTTGATTTCATAAGTTTAGTTAACGTTTTCAATGGAAAGAGATTTAGTATTTGGAAGTGTCTATGTTTCAGGTGATTTTTGTTGTGAATTCTATTAAAAGATTTTTATTGAAGTCATTTCTTGTTGTATTAAGAAAATCTAAAATCAAAATCAAAACGACATATTATCATTAACGACCTAAGTCAATATAAAACAAATTTTGTTTTTAGTTTTTCTGTAAGAATGACACATTTTCTACCTTGTTCTAAAAAAATTTTTAGGAGATCATCGCACATAATAATTGCTGAATTATTTTAATAATTATGGGTATTATTTAATTCTCAAGAAGCTTCTTTCAAAAAGCAATAATTCGCAAAATATAATTTTTCAAACTTTAAATACGCTCTCCTGTAAAATCATGTTTTTTGAGTTATGACATCCTTTCTGCAAAGCAGCGATATTATTTGATAACGATATTAGTTAGTATTGTAATAATCTTCAACCAAAGAATCCTTACACCAGTCTTTACTCGAGACTTTTTTATATTTTTTTAGGTATTGCATTCGTACTTTTAGTATGCAAAATTAGTTTATTTTGGTAACTGGTACGTTATATCATACCTAGGTAAGGTGCAGTAGGTACCAATGCACATAAAAGTCTGTTTGTTTTTATTTTCAGGGCGTGCTGCTGTTTTTTGCAATGCAAATAAAGTTTTATAGGATGAACTCCCAGCTCATTGATTAAGTGCTCAATAGTATGATTTTTATATATCTACTAGCTGAGCCGGCAAATATTGTTTTGTAATTTTGCATACTAAAAATCCGTAGCAATGAAATATAACAAGTCTCGAGGTAGTGTAAGGATTCTATGGTTAAAAATGATTACAGTAGGTACTAACTAATAATAATGATACCCCATACATTCAAACCTGTTCAAGCATTTAGAAATGGCGGACTAAAGAAACAAACTCACGCACATACAATAAGTAAATAAAATAAACCCTAAAAACATTATTCACTCTTTTTGGGCAGTGATGTAAAAATAAAAAAAAGCCAAAAGAACTCCGCTAATGGTTTTTGTTTACGACTGTGCAATGCTTGTTCAGAAATAAAAAATAATACACTGTATTTGCGTCGTTTGTTCTTTTTTACAAGAGGGTTAACTGGAATCCCTCGCGAAACTATTGGTTCATCGGGATCCGAGTCTCTCACAGATCCATACCGAAATCCACGATAAAGGACACCTGGTTAAATAAATAGGTCAAATAAATAATCCACGCGATCTTCCATTAAATTGACTATTGTTGTTTCAAGGGTTCTATCTTCCGGTCCAATGGCTTCCCTTTTGGAATACGTTTTCTTTAACAGTAACCGGAGCACTACGTTTATTTGCACAATCATTTTTCAGAGATCTACAAGTAATGTTAACACAATCAGTTAGTATACTAAACTTTACAATGGCAGCTTTGTTGAACTAATATTCGAACGGTAATGTTAAAAGACCACCAATGGCGCTAGTAAAAACGACTCATATTGCACTCTGTAATCGGTAACGTTGAATCAGCACACAGCTAGAATGCTAAGACAATGCTCAAGGCCCTGTGCGGTTTGTGCCAGCCAACATGCATACCTACTCTGGTTACTGCAATCCTACCTAGTATCTTTTAATGTATTTTAAATTCGATCATCAGCACTATCGGGAATATACATACAGAGAGTTGCAATAACTTTTATCACAGAGAGATTGATGGAGACTTAACTGCAATTATAAAGTCACAAACAGTTTACCTTCAACTGGCTTCAAGTGATAATTTGCTACGTTTAGGTCAAAAGGCCGCAATTATGGTTAATACGACTTATTGGTTTATTTTTTAATGCTCTCTAATCTCTATAGTAATTTCAATTATTTTCAATATTGTAATCATGTGCCAAAAGACTGAAATAGATATGCAAACAGCCGAAAGTAGCTAATACAAATATCCTGATTCAGTGCAAAGTTCAAAGCGGTGGTGGTGGCAGTCAGCCAATGTTGAAACGGGTATTTTAGTGATGTTTACTGTTTTGTATTGCCCAGTGAGGTTTGTAATAGCAGGGTGAGATTTACTCCGAGTTATTGTTACTAGGTATCACAATGACTTGTAACAACCGGCCATTGATGCTAAATGGGTGGCCGAGGGGAGAGTATTTAGTTACTGTCTCAATTTTGGCGAGCTAGGGGCAGCTGACGCGACGGCCATAAAAGTCTCGCTGATGAAAAGAGCACAATCCCATTGTGATAGCTATAAAACGGGCTTTGTGCCCGGAGGACTCGTCATTATGTGAAAAATGAAAAAGGAATAGCACTTGTCATAGTCCTGTCCGGTTTTATTAGAGAGACAGCCGTTACATTTTGCGAATTTGCTTGTTGAAATGGATAGGTAGGGTAGTAATTTTCATTTTGTTTTCATTCTGAACGAAAATTCCGACGCGGCACGAATCACCTTTCAACCTCATTCATCAATACATAAACGTCAACGACTACGAGAAAAAACACAATTTGTTGAAAAATATATTTAACAGTCTCGTAAACAAAGAACGATGAAAAAAATTAAGTAGATAAATGTTTATTTGCTGCTGAGAAGGACAAGGTTTCGTGTTCCCAGGTGCAAGGAACCAATCAAAAGGCCAAACCTTTTGATTGGTTCTTTGCATTGCAGCTCTATCTTTTGAACTTAATATCAGAAATGAATGTACAGAAAAAAAAAAAATAACTATATGGATATGAAGATGAGCCAAGCCTACCAATAGACCAAATGTTGCCATTGAAAGGTATTTACTTAAATAATAGTATTTTTTTTGAAGAGTCCTGGATACCTAATTTAAAATTTTCGTAAAATCAAACCAACACAAAACAACAATAACAACACCCTGGAACGTTTAGCCTATCCGTTCGATAACCACTTTTAACGGAAATTCCGACAGGATATTGGGATTATCTTCTTTTGGTTTAATTTCACAAAATAAAACATGTATACTTAGGTACACAAGCTTTCAAAGCATGTGTGCAGTGCAAGCTCTAACACAAGACCTGCTTAGCTTGGGGCTAGATGATGTTGTATAAATGAGGGGTTTTCAATTAGAACTTTAAAAAAAGTAATTGCCACAGACTATAAGATACATGACGCTGTATGAAACTCAGTGTCAAAAATCTGCCAAAAAAATCTGTAAAATGGCACCCGTTTCGTTATTTATTTTATGACAACTGACATTTAATCTTGACTTTTGTTCAGCGCCATCTAGTGTCAAAATAAAAAGCGCGATTGTTTTTTTTAAAGATTGCATTGAAAAGCCCTGTCCTGTATTATGTATGTATGTATGTATGTGTCAAGTAACAAATCCTCATAAACAAAACTTAAAATATTAAAAATAATCACTGTATGGTTGCTTTGCTTAGCAACAGCGGCATTTCACTAGGTCCTTACATGACAATAACAATCAGTATATCACTAAAGATCCCTATCTTTTGTCATATACCTAGGTTCATTAGATTTGGGCTAGATTATGCTGTGTGAATTATCCAACATTATTATTATAGGTTCTTGGTTAAACGGAACACGGCACTGCGCTCCCAAACACAGATTGCTGATGTAGCTCAAAAAGTTGAGAAGCTTATGGAGCTGGATCGGCCATATTTGCCGTATGCCGGAAGACCTGTAGGCTAAGATAACCAGCCAGCGGAGCCCCCAACAGCGAAAGGCTCCGCGGCAGACCGAATAAGCGTGACGAACTGGACCCTTATGACATCAGCTGACTCAGGAGCGAGATGCGTGGAGAGACCAGGGAGAAGCCCAGCAGTGGGACAAATGCTAATTGTAATTTTAAAGGTTCTTTGCACGTTCGCGGACAGAACGTCATTTCAAGCCCTTTCGGTTATAATGGGATGTGTCCATAGACAAAAAAAATCTAGGTCTATGGATGTGACACAACTTGAAATCACGTCGATTTTGTTCCGATACTTATTGCATAATTTTGAAATTTAGCTAAGTACCTACTCTGTAACACGGTCTGTCGTGTAATAGCGTTAATTTTATGAGGAAATCAACAGAACGGTATTTGTGTTCTGTTGATTTCCTCATAAAATTACGTCGTATTCAATTGTATGGACAAATTTTGTGTCAATCTAAGCAGTCCGGAAAAACGGCTTGCTCACGCGAACGTGTTAAAGCAACAATATTCATATCAAATATTAATCCCATTGCATGCTAAGACATGGATAACATAAATCATAATGTTCATTAGACCATTTTATTGCCACCGAAAGATGAAATAAATCTAGCTGAAGCTAACAATGTGTACTTGCTTAAGTCGTTACACTATTCTCGAAGTAGTTGACTTACAAGAGGAACTTGGTACTTTGTTTCTCTTGATTCGCAGAAGTTAGGTTCTGTAGAAATAGAAATAGTTCTTACTTTATTCATGTCGTTCAGACCTACTTGGACGCAGTTAATAACGAAGTTTCGACTCTTCAATTAATTGCAAGCAAAGTTTCACTGTAGTTTCATAATTATTATGCTCACATGTGCAGCAATCACTTAGTTGCAAATTGTAAAGATTGTTGCTAAGTAGGTTCTGTCTGTTCTAGGTGCAGATTCTTGTTTTACTTTACAGTTCCGTGTTGATCTTGTTTCAATAAGTACAACACAATAACACAATGAAATTGTCTGATAGTTGTTCAACTCATAGGTTGAGTTGATAAAGAAAAAACTTATCTGATTTATTTTATGTAGTACCCATGCATATGGTCACATACAGTTAGCCATCCTAGACTAGACTGAATACTCCATTCTCAGATTGTAAATCTGTCTGTATTGTGATGTGTGATGAATGCAGAGCATCACTTTTGTGAGTTTCCTCGCGTCAGATGGAAGCATGATCTCGTTTAAATTTTTACCCAACTACCGGAGGGTTATGATGATGATGATGATGGTGTATGGTTGTATGTATGTATGTAGCCGATTTCTTTGTTCCCACGTAGCGCTGAAACGACTACTTCGATTTCAACAAGTGAGGTATCGATTGATTCGTCTCATTACCCCGATGGTTATAGGCTATATGGTGTCCGACAAAATTGAGGGTCTTAAGAGATAGCTGGGTTTAAATTACACCTGGAACACTTCGATAGCGCAATAAAATTTTGCAAGAGACTACATCTAGTTACAGTTCGAGTCTAATTTAGTTTGATGTGATGAGTGAAGGATGACACTCCCGTTGCCATGGAGACCTCTTGTTTATTTGTTACCATGGCAACGGGTAATCTAGGGATGGGCAAATGAAAAAATGTATCGATATACATATACTGTATCGATATATGTATGGAAAAAAAAATATAGTTAAAAACTAAAACCCGACTACATAAAAGTCTTAAACAAGCGTTCACCTATTGTCCATAGCATTTTCTTTTGATACTTAGGTAGTCGGAGGCCTCTGTTACAAATTGTACCCTAGGTATATGGGGTGGGTAATAATTATTTGTGGAACTCACTTCATTCTAGAAGAAACTTTTCTGCTGGGGTAACGCACACACAGGTGCCTCCGACTACCTAAGTATTAAAAGAAAATGCTATGGACTATAGGTGAACGCTTGTTTAAGACTATTATGTAGTCGGGTTTTAGTTTTTAACTATATTTTTTTATTCCATCTTTTCTTACATTTATAAAGTTTTCTATCGTTTGGATGCGAAAACGTAGTGTGATTGTGAGTTACCAATAAATACTGAAGTTATGAGAAACCTTGGCAAAAGTAAAAAAACTCGCCATGTGTTTCAAAATATCAAATTGACTCTGAACTGAATTTCATAGTTACAAATCTCGTATCGTACCGAATTATTTCATTAATTACTAGACTGTGACATACCCGCCGGACAACCGGAAAGACAGACGGGGACAACGAGATTTTACGAGTTCCGGCTCCGGAAGTCAGAACCTACTTTCTTTAGGGAAAAACGATGCTGGTTCTTCCTGAAAACTAGCCCCCAGCCTTTGTACGCAAACACGACCATCGATGTGATCGTAACAGGCAATTATTGATATTAATTTTATTGGTCGGCCGTTCCAGTTTCTGTGCCTGGTCTAACTGCTCAATTACGGTCCGCTGCCAAGTCCAATGCGACACTTAACGTTGACCTCGCTCCTGTATTCGACCGTTGTCATTAAGCCTTACTGCCTCCCTATGCTAGATGATACTGACGGACTCCAATAACCTATCGCTAGATTGGAAATTGGAGATCGTTTGAATATGTTCACGCGATTTTAATATCTCGCTGTATACAGCTAGGTTCGATTATTGTTTGCATCTCTAGTGCCCTTTTGATGATTTTGCTGGCGGAAACTATTAGGCCTGGCGCGTGCATTTCTCGTATTTGTATGTGGCCCGGATATTTGAGCGACCGCTGCTAATTGAATTTTAATTTTTATTCCGTTGCGAGCTTTGGTTAGCTGTATATTATGATGAATATTTTATTTGCTTCTTGCATTTCGTAGAATGTGTTTTTTTGTCGCGAGCTGGTTAGTTAACAAACGTTCTGTATAGGTACTTTTGTATTTTGTAGCTGTGAATTCACATTCCCACAAAGTAACAAGATTCTTTTCTAGAACTACAGGTGAACGTGTTGTTTAGGAATTACTGTTATCAGGAAAAATAACCAAATTAACTTTGAAAGAATCAATGTTTTGTTTTTTCGTAATATATTATGCAGGATGCTCCTATAATCTTGGCATTTCGTAAAATCACGTCATTGTTATAATTAATTTGATATAGGTACTCGTAAAGCGAGAAACACCGAACACATCTCCGTAGAAGAACCAAAGTTACCGACCTCTCAGAATTAGCAGGCTGAAGTGGCGATGGGCAGGGCATATAGTTATATAGCAGAACCGATAACCGTTGGGGAGTAAAGGTTCTCGAGTGGCGACCGCGATGCAATGCGAAACGGAGTGTGAGAAGACCTCCCACTCGATGGACCGACGACGTCGTAGCGGTTGCAGGGAGTCCTTGGAGGTGGTTCAGGACCGCTATTCGCGGCGTCGTTTGGGGGAGGCCTATGTTCAGCAGTGGACGTGTACGTGCTGATGATGATGATGATGATGACTCGTAAAGCTGCGCTGTTACCAGCACCTTTACCAGATGTCGTTAAAAACAACTGTTACATCATCAAGTAATAACAGAAAACTTTATACTTTTCTAATATTTTTATAAAATTTTGAGAACGCCCATCTCTGCTCGCTGTATCCGGCAAAACTTGGCGCATTAGCGGAACCGGAAAAAGGGGATGAAAAAGTTGACGACAACATCCCAAAGGAAGACACTAAAATCGCACAGCATTTTCGAGCTAAGTTTAAAGTTAACAGAAAATGTTAATGTCCTTAAGCTGGGGCGCTCTCTGGATTGTTATCTAGCATTCGTTCCAGATTGCCCCTGAAACCATGAACCAGACCAGTCGATTTTAAAGAGTAATAAACTTTGGTATCGTTGAGCCGAATCATGCATAAAGACATGTTATCTTAAAGGATTGAGAATTTAAAACAAACGGAAAATGCAGACGTTCCGAAAATGAGCAACTAACGAGAATAGTTAAACGGACCTGTAATTTGCATACAGATTGGCTTTCAGGGATAAACGATCCATTTGTATTCAAACGCAGGAGCCCAGCTCAGTGGCCGCCGAGCATTTATCCAGTTTAGGATTTGGAAGCCAGCTATATCCTCTGCTTATCGATGATCGTCACTCACCTAAGCACTGCTGTTATTTCTTTCAGGGGTATTGTTGTGCTTTAAAGGTGACCTAATGATCTATTGGTTCTATTTCAAAGCTGACTAACCTCATTTTAACATTTTAAAGCTCTTATGTTTTATTTCTTTAAGAAATTTTAGTCTAACTATCTAACCTGACAGACGTCATTATGTCCTCAATTCATTACTGTCAAACAACTGACAGTTATTTGAAACATGCTTAGCAAAGAGTATATAACGCTAAGGTTACATTAAAAAAGTTTATAATAAAGGTAGTCGTTAAGTTTTCTTAAACTTTCTAAGATTCTGTGCCATTTTCTTATTTTTTTTCATGTAATACGTTTCTACGAAGTAATAGAAATCATTTAAAAAAAATATAGATGAAATCGGTAAAGCCGCTCTCAAGTTATAGCGTGACCAGGAGAAATAGGGGTTCATTTTTATATATATAGATATATTTTTCATCGTTAAACTTATACTTCAAGAAACAGAACACGCCTAAGAGAATAATTTGTTTGTAGTAACAAAACCTGAAGTGCCAGAAACCAAAAAAGCAAGAAAAAACTTCCGAATTCCATTTGAATCGAAGTCTCTATCGAAATGTATTTATTTAGCCACAAGATACAAACAATTTGATAAAAGCCACGATTACAAAGGTCTATTGTGGTAATAGTGAGTGAGAAGACAATTACGAACAGAAGATGAGGTGAATGACACGTCTGCTGGCCCAGACAGTCAATAGTTGACGAGGACGCAAAAATAGTCTACATTGACGGCGGATTTTGCTCACTGACACACGATTTGAATTGCCTCTTCTGATTTTGTTTGAATTTAGCAAAATAATTCGCGATATTTTGAATTAAAACCTTGGCTCATACGTTCGGGCTAACATAGATAAAATTAAAAATAAATTGTACTTATTCAGATATATCATTGTTTTATCGTGTGTTTTTGTGTAAAAAAAAGTTAATTCTTTAATTCTTCCAGAGTTTTAAATTAACTACCTACTGTTTACATCATACAATTAAAAGATGACAAGGAAAAGCCATTTGGAAGCTCAGAAATTTCCAGAATTTGGACTCAAAGTTCAAACAGGGTAAATATCTCGCAAGCTCTACACATCGCGCTCCAACGCACACCGACTTCCGAAACTCTTGTTTGTTACACAAATTTTGTTTTAATTATTCGTATAATTTGATTAAGCTGCGAGCAAACAAAATCAAGAATATGAACCTGCTTCGAGTTTTAATTAAATATTTTTTGAAGTAATTATGCTTCTACTTGAAAGTCCATAATTTAAAAAGTTTATCAATTTCGTTCGACGTCTATTAAAGATCAAAAACCTTGTGTTGTGTAAATGGCAAGCGGCTTCACGCATCCAATCACATCCCTAGAGTGGAAACTTTGGATTGACATGTGGGCATGTTCTCGTTCGATCCAATACAGGGGATTGATTTAATCGCCTGCCAACCTCAAAGCATCCTAGCAGGCTCGGTTGATGTAGGTACAATACGAGTAGGTTTCGCTTGACCTGGGATTTTGAACCATAAAACAGCGGTGGCTGTGCTCGAGTGTGATATACAAATGTGTTAGGCCGGTTTGAGGCGGGCGATTTGCTCTCAATGAGACAGACGAGGGCTCTCCACGAATATTGGATGCCGAGCGAACCGCACTCGCGTTATCAACCTAACGACCGCTTTCCGCGAGTACTTAGGCGCCACACCTTTACAATTTTCAGTGGAATTGTTTCCTCTATGTAGATCCTATTATCGTATCCTTTCTTTTTTATGGTGATTAAGTTCAAACACATTGTACTAGGTAACACCCAGACCATAAACAAATGATCGTAACAAACATTTTGAGTAGATTAATAAATAAATCTCCCATAGAGATCAAATAATTTATTATGAATGTAAGCGGGTTAACTACGAACCTTCTTTGGTTGTCAAAGAGTTTGTACGTAAAACAGCGTTCGTACGTAAAAAAGAGTTTGTACGTAAAACAATGTTCTGCAAAATCCATTTTTTTAAATTTAGGTACAGGAAGGCATTTTCATATTCAGTTTTGTAATAAATGCTTAGGTTACACTACATGTTGAGTGGAAAAGTAAAGAATTTTCTTGAACGGTGTAATTAAAATTATTTTCTCATCTCCGTGGTGTTTCATTAAGTCGTCGACTGCAGCTGAAAACACAACCACAAAGCATTCAGCCTATTTGAATACAAATTAAATTCAGCGTTCAGCGGTAGCTTTTATTTTCATTCTGCGACATCATGGCAATTAATTAATTCACTAATTAGAGCAATGTTGCGATTTCCATCCATTACTACAGACAAGGTACCTGCTCAGACTGGTCGGGTACCTGCCGTAGGTACAGTGGCGTTCATCGTTAGCTGACGCCCTGGCAGGTTCAAAGTTTCGTAATTACATCAGTTTGGTTTCTAAATTTGTTGTAGGTATGTATTTACATGTTTTTTAAATAAAACGGCTTGCTACCTTAATTTTACCAAAGATAGGATCTTGGGAAAATATCTTGTTTGAAAATAGTTCTGTATTCATTAGAAACTTACTCCAAACGTAATAGTTAACGTTAACGTTAAACGTAACAACAGTTAACCTTAAACGTAACAACAACAATTAACGCCACTGTACCTTGTCTGTAGCAATGTACTCTAAAACATGTTTCTAAGCTTATTTTATTTTCACTGAATGGAATAACGAATTTTCAACACCGATATCCTGCTATAGGCGTTATTGTAAATTATTTATGGTGGCACCCAATTTTCCCTATGGAGTGGAATCATATCTTGGAAAATATTGGAGCATAAATCAGTTGAGTGGACATGAGATAGCCTCGCCATTGTGTCGAACATTTTGACTCTTGTGCCCATTACTTTATGGACGTTTAAAGGCAATTTAGGATTATGGAAATGAGCACATATAGACACGCTCGCGACTTATTATAAGCACTGAGTTATATGAAAACTTTTGCGTGACAGTTTTCCTCTCTTTTGTGTTATTTCTTTGGAACATCATCACGTGCGGTTGGCAACTTTGAAAAAAGTAAATAGTTGCTTTAAATGGTAGGTTTAGGAAAAGGAATCGCAATTCTATACGTCACGTTTCCGCTCTACGTATGTTCTTGTCTACTCATATCGTACTATATGTATATAGATAGGTATTCTGTGATATCACACACATACCGGTCTAGTGCCAAAGTTAGTCATGCTATGCCATTTTCTTTAGGTATTTTAGTTATAATTATAAGTACCTAAACCTTGCCTTATCTGTCTAGATATGTAGGTTTTTATTACACCCACTAACGAGTTATCAAGTTCGTGTTATCTGCCTAACATTATTTTCGAAAATAGCAAAGAATATCATAAAAATGTATTCACAATTTTGTCACGAAAATATGTTGTTTGTTAGTCAGTAAATAATATTATGGAAATAATAAATTGTCTGGGATGTTTAACGAACCTTCCTCAGTCTTCTCTATTTCAATTTGCTGTACTGCACAGTGAAAATTTCAGCTTCGACAAGTCAATAAAAAAACTATTTACCCCTTTTTTTAATAAATTCTGACAACGAGTAAAAAAAGCGATTTTCCTTTTGTTCCAGCTGTGTGTCCAACCAAACAGTTCCACTGTGCGAACGGGAAGTGTATACCATTTTCGTGGGTGTGCGAGGGAGAGAACGACTGCGGTGACAACTCGGATGAAACTGTAGCACAATGCAAAGGTCAGTGGCAACAAGGAAAACCTTTCATAGCTTTTTGTTTAGATCAAGTTTTGAAAAACTTCAGACGTAGCAGAGAGACAGCAGCGAGTTTTTACTCTATGCTTCCAATTCTGACGCTTATCCATGTTATGTATTGGCACATCTAATAAAGCTTACGTGATTGGATAAGCAGTTTTTGGAATTTCTTTGAGGTTTTTGTTAATAATGTAGTCACTTTGGAGAAGAAGGCAAAAGGAATGATAGAAGACACAAAAGAGTTAAAGCCGAAAAACTCGACCAATATGTCTGATTTTCCTATTTGTTTACGTGCATGAGGTTTTGTGCGTGAAAACACTGAAGGTTATGTGCTTGTCAACTCTCTCACGTGTAGGTTTTTTTTGGCTATAAAATCAAGAAAATTGTTGACACAACACTATCTCTGCTGGAGTCTCTATTTCATTCATCTTCATTCCGTTTTACGGTACGTCACATAATCAAAATAAAACGGCAACGAATTGAAACTTACAAATTATTTTACGTATTTTACAGCATGCGAAACAGAATAAGCAACAGTACCAATTAATATCTCGAAGCAATAACACTGAATACCCAGACGAACAAACGACCGAGTTCGCAGTTCAAGAATTTCTTACATTAATAATAATTAACGTTTAAATATCGACGTTGAAATTATGTTCTGGATCATTCTGGACCGTATTTCGAGTGCCTGACAAAGCGCTGTTGTATTGACTGCCTATCAATGGTAACTTGGAGGACAGGCTCCTTATTTTAAAATCAATGGGAATCTCTCAAGTTTATTCAATTTAATTTCCTGAAGCAATTACGAGATGGCAATATCGATACTTCGCACCCACCCGTGCGGTAGGAATTTGATTAACTTCGTCATTGCTTGGTGTCCTTGTAACCAAAGATTCTCTTAAATTTTTAAAAGAATTATTATAAAATCATGAACTATCCTATCCTACTAATATTATAAATGTCAAAGTTTGTATGGATGGATGTAGCGATGTATGGATATTTGTTACACTTTCCCGCAAAAACTACTGAATCGATTAGATTGAAATTTGGTATGGGTATAGTTTAGGACCTGGAATAACATATAGGCTATTTTTTCTGCCGATAAAACGCGGGCGAAGTCGCGGCCAGCAGCTAGTTACTATATAAAATCCACAGTTTTTCAATGAGTAAAGTAGGCTCCCTACGTAATTAAACAAAATAAATGAATCAAACGTACATATGTATATATGTACATATGTAGTGTTGTTATTGTCAAAAACTACTGAAAACACAATTTTCGGAAAAAGACGAAGTTATTTGCCTTTCTTGTCATTTTTATTAACCGGTGTTCACGTTTGTTTATTTAGTAAAAGAATATAAAGCAATTGTGGCGTCGTACGGAGGAGGCCTATGTCCAGCAGTGGACGTGTATGGGCTGATGATGATGATGATATAAAGCAAATTACATAATAATTGAGTTCATTACTTGGCTTCCGGCGAGGTTGCGATAAATTAGGCTCTCTCTCTTTCGTGTATTTTCTATATAAATAACATTACGAAGCTATCTTATCTCATTAAAATCTTTACCTACACAAATATCTAACTGAACTGTATTTACTTGTACGGTACTTGATAGTGTTATTGGTAATGAAGTTATTTTTTTAATACCTAGTATGATAAGATATCACTCTGTGCCTGTGATTTGTATTTAATTACCGACGGTCGGCCACGCATGACTCAAAATTTATGTTATGAGGAGAGTCAGAAGTACCTAAAAAATTGGATGCAACAAACGTGCTGGCAAAGTTTGCGAATGAGGAAGTTAAGAAGTTTTTATTTAATTAATTTTTGCAATGAAATTATTATTCTTATTGTAAAAAGTACAAGTACCCATTATACCCAAAACTACTGTAGGTATTTGTAACAGCATCATTATGTTAAGCAGTACCAACGTCAAAGTAAAAAAAGATATGCCGTGCTTTAGTTTTTACGCAACATTAGAACCTCGTTGGCTTCTTATTGACGAGACTAAGCGACACAACGGCGCCTACATGCGTGTACTTCAACTGGTTTCAATTGTTTTCGATTGAAGCGTGATTTATTTAATACTGTAACCCGCCCCGGCTTCGCACGGTGCGGTCGGGTAGTATAGCATATTATGACAGCATTTTCGATGAAAGCTCCCAAGTAGCTTGACTTTTTCCGACAGTTCCAACAGTTATCGATATATTTCAATTAATTTACATAAAACCTTGACAAATTATATAGGTACCTAAACCTTCCTCATGAACCACTCTATCGGTTGGTAAAAACCGTATGAAAATCCGGTCAGTAGTTTTTGAGTTTATCACGAACAGACAGACAGACGCGTCGGAGGACTTGGTTTTATAATATGTATTGATATTCTTAGCGTTCATTTCTTTCATGACATGCTAAACTCGAACAAAAATTTGTGGATGAGACAAAAGCGAAGGCGTGTAAAAGAGGTCTACTCATACCTAGCAATACTTTTGTCTTTTGTTATCGGGCTGAGATGATGATGATGCAAACAGAGAATCTAAAATGCTTTAGCTTTGCTAAGCTTGGGGCTGGATGATAATTTGTGAATTGTCCAGCATTATTTATTTGTTTATTCACGGCGAATCTTCAAATCCGTTTTATCGACAGGAATACATGCCATAGTCACGGTAATTGTGTTTTCCTGAAAAGCTTCTCAATGTTGTTACGATATAATATTATCTTAGGATTCCCCATCGCCAATTATTTTAGTAATTAACCACACGTTAATTATAAAATATCTAAATACTTTAAGGAAACAGCAAACAGTAGGTTCATTCGCTACTCGAGTGCTACGAGTAAAACCGCATCAAAGGAAATCGAACAATGTAAAGCGGAGTCGGCACGCACAGTTAAAAGTTGCCGAATCGCTGGCTTTTTGCAGTTTCCGTTGGCTGCCATTACTTCTGTGTAATTTGCGGACGAAGCCGGTAGTCTCTGATTGTTCTCCGGTAAATTACAAGATAATAGAAGGGAGTTTAAAAAGTTTTAGCTAACGTTAGCTAATACTCTACGTATTCGATATGGTGAAGACTGCATAAATGATAGACAAACGAACGTTACCTCTATCTATTCCAAATATTTGACTAGTTGTTCCCCGCAGTTTCACACGCGTTAAATTCGAAATTCACATTTCTAGAGGATAAAAAGGTCAATACAGTACGTAGACTCCTACAATCGAGTTTGTCGTATCGTGATCACAGATTACTGGCTACCTGGACATAATAGATTTGTAGACCAAAGGATACACAACACCATAATAAGATATCAACGGAGTGATACAGTAGTCTGATGATACCTAGAATCTGACGATGATGTAATACCATTTTTAATAAGATTTATCTCTATATATTCTAATTTGACATTAATTTAATTGAAGCGAAGATAATAATCAGGAAATTGAAAAATATACATATAAATAATATGTTAATATGTTATAATAATATACAAATAATATGAATATCTAATTTAAACTTGTATTTACAATTAAGCCAGCATCAGACTGTTGCGACAGTCTATGGGGTGACTCAACTAATCCATATCAGTTGTTAGATGTTAAGAATGCTTAGTATTGTTTGTACACATAAAGTAGAAAGTAAGCATAAGTATGTGAATCTATTTGACGTGTAAATTTATTATTTAATAATAAAATCTTGTATCTTGTGGTACAGTAGCCTGATGATACCTATAATCTAACGATTTATCCAAAATGCTAGTCATAAGAAATATACAGTAGAGCCTTGCTAATCCGGACAGGCAAAAATTAGACCTTTGGCGGATTACCAAGGCTTCCGGATTTTCTGCAATATGTATTTTCATAGGTAATAAAACTAACGTGTTTACATAATCATACTTTCTTTAATTGTTAAAAGATGCATTTTAAACATTTGTCTTAAAAAGTCTGTAATACATTACTTCTTACGACTCTCGACCTTGATTTCAAAAGTGTAGTCTCTGACCCGAAGGAAAATCATAACTTCGTGGCTCTGGAAATAGTTATTTTCAGCCCATCTCAAAGATGCTCCCCACTGCTTCAGAATGTGGAGTTCTGAAGCAGTGGGGAGCATTAAATATACTTTTGAAAGTGAGAACTTCAATGTTCGCATCGTCATTATCCTGCTCTTAGTCTTCACACATTGCAACTCACATGATTTCCCTGTCAGTTAAGACTTCAACTCTTTCTAATTCCCTTTCGGCACCACTGGCGGCAACCCATTCTTGGTCTTCTAACTCGGTAATTTGTGGTTTATGTGCCCCCTCAGCGTGTTGAATAGTTTAGCTTAGGGTCCATCATCTTCTGGTTCAAAGTCATAACAGATAGGAATGCAGGATGTAAATTTTGCCATGACGCCCTCGCGACCACCATTCTTTCGTCCGCGCATTGGTGTCCGGATTACCGCGATCACAGAATTAGCGGGGGTCCGGATTAGCTTTACTGTATATATATTAGTGGATAAAACCACCCTTGGTATTATTGTTTGTTTTCTGTTGCAATAAGGATCAACTAGCTAAAGGTTTGTCTTGATAAAAGTTAGTTGAGAGAAGATCTAGGACATTTCTTATCTACGAGTAGGTTAGTAAAGTAGGTAGGTCCTACGACCTACTTACTTAATGCAAATTTATATTTTTATTGGATCAGAATGTTTACCTCATCCATCTCGCTCGTCCAATCTCTAGGGAAATCCATAAACTGGCCAAATAAATGAAAAACAAGACCCGAACTCTGATTAAAATATAGATGCCTCTCTAGGTTCTCATGTGAAAAGCATGATTCTTGCCGTACTTTTATATATAATAATACTAGACCAGATATGTCTATAAAATTATATTAAAAATCTACTCTACCAACTCAGAACATAAATATTTCCGCTCGTTATATTGTCGTGATTCTCTTTGATCTTCAGTAGGTTAGGTACCCAAAAGGTTCATGAGATCATACCACAAAGAAGTTCGCGAAACATATTTCAAACAAAGATCCGAAATTGTTTTCAACATTATCCTTCGAATTCCCTGAGTTTCAGTCTTCTTTATGCCTGATAACAACACATTCTGCCCAAAACATTTTAGCTACGAGACACATAAAATAGCTAAGGATACCCTATTACGGGCGATAAAAGCAGTGCGATGCCAAGTTAAGCTATTTCGAAAGGTGATTCAAAAGACGATACAGGTAATCGCTTTCCCAAGGGTCACATATCAGTTGCGGCGACTGCTATGAAAATTAAATGGAAAAGTTCTTAGAAACTCTAGTAGTAAGTTGCTACAGACCTACTGTTTTGAATTCATTAGGTACGAAAGACGAAGTATTTAGTGCCAGATTTGCACTTCTCAACCAAAAGAGGAAAAAATCTCAAAGAAAACTTACAAAACAAACACAGCAAAATTTAATTATGAATTTGATTTAATATTTGGCGGAGAATTGAGAAAATTTCACTCATTATTTCGCAAGCCAAGCCATAAACTTCGAATGAAACCCGCCCTTTTGAGCTAAAGTGTGATAAAAGTTTTCTCCTATCTGATGGAGGCGCACGCCATCTTGGAAAATTGCGTAGGGCCTTTATTTCATAATCTTTGGATTTAGTGAGAACCCTTTATTGATAAGATTTTTGTCATGTTGCCTGAGATAGGTATCATGATATCAGCTCTCCATTGTAAAAATATTTATGCACTGCTTTTCAAAACATATTTGCTGACAAGCAGGTTATACTGAGAAGGCAGAAATTAAAATTTTATTTGGTAAATTTCTCAGGTTGTGAAAGTCCGTTTTATTTCTGCCTGACTTTTCAGTGCACCAATAACGTACTTAAATAATTATTTAACTATAGGAAAGTCTATTGACAAAGAAAATAACAATAAAATATGTAATATAAACAAATTAAACTAGTACTTACAATTGAAACAATTGAGCTAACTGCAGACTGATGAAAACAATCTACAGATAGCTCAACTGGTCCATATCAATACCAGTCAGAAACTATAAAACAAATTAAATAATATATTTTTAACTATAGTGCGTTTTGATTTCCCAGAGACATCCGACGACATACATAGGTATGGTTTTATTTTACGCATAATCATAATAAGTCCATAACATAAATATGACGAGAATATCCTCAGATCAGGTAAATATACTTGTACTAGGATTGTCAAACTTCGAATGGGTATTTCAAAACAATTATTATCAGATTTTTACCTGCATCATCCATAAGCGTAACTGAAACTATCATATAATCAACTATCCTTTGACGTGATCGAAAAAGGTTTGTTTTAGATATTATCATTATTCCTTGAGCCAGGCAGGGCATGCAATCACATACTGTAATAAAGTGCCGCATATTCTGAAATCTGGTCACGCACGAACCTCTACATAGCTTTCCTGCCGAAATATTGTGAGTATAACATAACTTTACCTACGTGGATAGTCTAGATTATGTTTCAAGGTGAGTTTTCTTTTAGCTGTTAGGTCTATTTGATTTGGCAGTATTCTGAAGTGGGTAGGTAAGGTACCTATCTGTTTGCAAGAATACTTTTAGCTTTTACCTTATATCCGAAAAAAATAGATTTACGTCTTTACTACGGCCAAATTCAACGTATAAATTTACCTAAATAAGGACCCCATACCCCCGCCCCGTACCACTGAGGAGGGGGGGGGGGGCACTGCGGGTCCCACTGAGGGGCAATGTGGAACTCAAATCATGCTAAGTTTCATTTGAATACATTCAATAGTTTCGGCGCTATGCGCAGCAAAGAAATTTTACTTTCATCCCCTCTCCCAAGGGAACCCTATTGACATCCGGGATAAAAAGTATCCTATGTCCTTCCTCGTAGTATGATCTCAAATCCTGCCAAGTTTCATTTCAATACGTTCAGTAGTTTCGGAGCTATGCGCGGCCAAGATACAGACAGACAGATAGACAGACAGACATGATGGAAAAAAATTACATTTTTGCATCAGTAGCGTTAATAGAGTGCCCTCCAAAAAAAATTATCAAAATATCTTCAATGTACAGAATTGGACCTGTTACAGTTTTATTATAAGTATACTAGATAAGTACTCGTAGGATTACTGACAACCATTTGTCTAGCTCGACACCAAAAAGTCAAATTTGGATCTTTGTGTTGTGAGTTGTTTACAAATATTATATCCTGAAAATACCTCGAGTACTTAGATTTTTATGGCTACGAGGCACAGCAATAGCTCATGTTTTCATATTTTAGCGGAGAAAATGGAAAATTATAGCGGATATTATAAGTTAGTTTATCTAGGTTATTCGTGAGGTCTCTGAATAATAATATTAGCGTAAATAATATGATTATACTGTGTCAGGCTTACTGCGAATTTTATGCGCCATTAGCCATCGTTTGCGGCAGCGTCAGCTTCAAATAAAGTGACAACCCTTTCCCGGGCTGTCCCTGAATATTACACGGTATATTGAATCTTAAAGCGCACGATATAATACCGGTTTTTCCGTGAACTCACGATTTAAATATGAATTGTAGCGTTTTAGATATAGCTTTGGGTAGGGGTGGCACAAGTAATGAGGCAGAGGCAAAACGTACTTTTTTATATTGCGGTTATCGGTAGTTATTCAGAATTATTATCATTACTAGCTGCTGCCCGCGCCTTCACACGCGTTTTATCGGGATAAAATAATAGCCTATATGTTATTCCAGGTCCCAAACTATACTTAAACCTGATGATGGATGGATATTTGTTACTCTTTCACGCAAAAACTACTGAACCGATTAGTCTGAAATTTGCTATGGGTATAGTTTGGGATCTGGAATAACATAAAGGCTATTTTTATACCAATAAAACGCGGTCGAAGGCGCGGGCAGCAGCTAGTTTATAAAATTAGTAGGATGATGTTTTAGTCTGGTGTTAGATAGTTTGACAAATATAGGTAAGTAGCAGATGAGAACTAGAGTACCAGTCTCAGGTCCTAACAAATAAAATCAACTAAGAGATTGAAACACGCTTCGACCGGGTTCCTTAGAAATTACATTTATTCTGTAACTTTATGGTGTAAGTATTTAGGTACTTTCGCACACGCTTTTACAGTTTCAAATAAATCAATTAATACAGCTTTATCTAGCTCCAAGAAAAAAAAAAGTTCTTTAGTTTTGTATTTTTGTAGTGTTGCTACACTTTTCAACAATTCGCTGTAGTTTTTTTTATTTTGAAATTATATATATTTAAGTATGAAAAACATATATAAAAATATTATATTTTGGATAATAGTTAGTACACAATTACCTATACCATTATTTCTGTCATACTCTCATGAGTCCCTTGATGTGCTTAATTGCAAATGAGTGTGATCTTTTAATTTGTCTGCATACAAAGACATTTGTGTCCATATGTTACGCAGATAATAATTTAATAAAAACCTCGTTTTTGGCAAACAAATAAAAAATTGTTTCATACGAATAAGTTTTTCCTAAGAACTTCCATCAGGTGAGATTGTGGAAAAACGAAGGTGTATCAATATAAAAAAAAATTGATAACAACTACGTTCTTAATACTTTTTGTAAGTTTACTAAGTCATGTAACTATCTACCATACCTATATGCACTTTTACGTCCAATCCTGAATGAGCCTCCCCATAAGGGGCTACTTATCATACCCCGTGTCAAAAAACTGCGACTCGAGTCGTGTGTGCTTTAATCTGAGTTACGTTTACGTATTTCGGGTAAGTAATTTACTTTGTGTGAATAACTACGTAATTAACTTTGTGTAAATTACTATCTAATAAGTTAGAGCCTAAGTTTTAGTGGCTTTACCTAAACCTATAAAGTGGAAACCAATCTACGACATTTCCAAGATGAAGGGTAGTAATTGTGGCTATAAAGTGTGGTGTCCCCTGAATTGGACGGCCGATATTAAATTTTAGTGCTCCAAAGTTTTAGGTCTTAAATTTCTTATCGATTCTATTCCCCTTTGTTGATTTTTCAGTTGGAGTTTATCCTCTATTCTGGCTAAATTTTATTAAAGTTTACGTTTGTTCTAGGAGCAGGAAAACGAAATGAATAGGTACCTACCTAATACTTTCCTACCAAAATGTTTACTTTTATTATGCCTTGACTACGTGCTTTCAAATTATATGAAATTACATTTCAGAGTGGATGTTATTTGCAAGATAATATTTATTCTTCAAACAAAACTGATTGTTTCAAATTCTATAAAAATGGTTTTCCACGCTTTCCATCTTCAATTATTTTTCATCCTATTAAAACTGCCCTCGAGGCTTATAAAAGATAAATTGTGGCACTCTGAAATTATTGCCTTGGTAATGATTGTTTTCAATTATTAAGATTAAAATTGTAATAAGTATATCCTTAGAGAGGAATAAAACAAATCTAAGGCCCGCTTGCGTAGCGATATTTAAGTTACTAAAATGTGATTAGTGAATTGTCAAAACATACAAACAAATACGTCAAACCATAGTAGAAACAAAAACCGTGCCCATTTTTTTACACGCATTCTTTGTTTTATTTTAATGAACAAGACTAACGGTATTTCCATTCCTATTTTTGTATAAACAGGAAAATAGATTAACTATATTGTGTACCTACATAACTTTTATACGGCTTTTATAATAGTTGCACGTAACTAATAAAAAATATAAGGATAACAATAAGGAGAAAATATAAGGAAAGACCGTGTAAATTGAAAAAAAAAAAAAAGTTTTTGATATCTTTGTAAATCGACCTGTAAACTATTTCTGATAGTCACGGGCTGAAAGCAGTTACAATTTTACGATATATATTTTTGACATAAAACCTTAGATATTTCGTGATTTTTATCGAACCCCCTCTCCCTTTCGAGCCCCACGTGAATAATGGACGTCCCCAAATCTTACTTTGTATTTTATTACTGTGGTGTACTAACAGTATGTTGGCAGTGGCGTTTATAGGTAACCCCTTACGGTTTTAAAGCCTCGTAATTACATAATATTAACTTGGTAATATTTGTTGGTATTATAATATTAAATTGGTTGTTTTTATGAAGAACAGCTTACCATCTTAATTTTGCCGAAAGCTATAAGTTTTTTTTTTGGCACAAAGTTACTTTGAAATTAACTGGCGGGCTACTACCAATCGATGAACGCTACTGTTCCCAGTAATTAAAATTTAAAAAAATACGGTAAAAATATGGTATTTTTTGCCTTTCAAAATTTTTATTTCTGTACTTTTGCAATATAGTTGGACTTAAGAAAATATTTAATTATCGAAGACAAAAAACGAAGCGTTTCGTTCAGTTCAACTCGCTATAATATCCTACAATAGTACTGAGGGAAGTCACAAAGACATATCGGACCATCCACCAAGTGTCGACTGGAAAACTCATTTGCCACAAGTCGGAAAACAACGCATAATGCATTTCGCCGCGAGCGTGACTGCGTCGAAACACTTAACCCACAAAATGGGTATAGCGGATGCCACACAGAAAGCTCACTTAGAACAAATGAATGTCCGTCTTTTTCTCATTTAGATAGGTATTTGCTTTTCTGTTAACAGACCTCATACTTCCGTAATCCTATGCCAATAAGTTAGGGCTTATTGTCATAGAACCACAGAAGTACGAGCTTTGCACGCTGTTCAAGCTAAAATATACTTTGATGGTATTTAATCTGATAGTCACCGAGGTTGTTCTCCAAATTAATAAGGCAAGGCTTCAAAATAATCGCTTATTTTTGAAGAGATATTTCCCTAAAACAGCGGGAAATTCAATTTATCTAAAACTAGAATTTATAATTCGAAAATATTTTTAAATTAACTATACCAAAGCAAAAACATTAATGGCGAAAGTTTTTTCGATGGAATTATTTTTCAAAGTTTGCGATTCATACTTTTTTCGATTTATTTCTAAGTTGAGCTACTTATAACAGTTTAAATTATGGTTAATAAGGTGGGCAACTATATTATCTAAATAAATAATAGATAAAAATTTCAAAATATTTCGTAGTTGGAGTTAAATATTTTTTTTATAATATATCACTTACGCCGCTTTTAGCGCCGTTCTTTTCTTATCAGTCTCGGAGCAGGTAATCGATAACTTTCGTACGTAACTCAACCTATTCGTTTGCGAATATCCTATTATATATGACTTTTATTAAGCAGATATTGTGTTAAGGGCAGCAAATAACTGTTAAAAGTAAGATGAGTACCATAATTTGTTTACGTTATTCATGGAAAGCACCGACGACGTAACAAATAGTTGCAGATTATACAAATGTAAATAAAGGTTCTTTCTTAGGAAATTGGGCTGAGAATGCTTGTAGCGTGCACGAACCGTGGCATTTCACCGTTTCTTAAGAGTGAGACTACTGTGTGCGATAGTCATACTTTTTTTGCTAAGGGGCTACAGTTGCGCCCTGTTTGTACTCTTGCGGAGTAACAAGACGTGTATTGTCACTCCAGTCACGTTTCGGGGTTGCCGCAAGTAAAATTTTACGCAACTGTACCCTCTCCGTACTATTATAGCGTACCTAGTGCTCTACAGTCAGCAATAAATTTAATTGTTTAGCAGTTGTTTAAATTTTGATACGAGCTCCATGACAGTACTGAATGTAGCGTATTCAAAATCTGCAACCGTGGTTATCGATATCAGTTAGCTTAGACATTTGAAAAAGGGGGGTTGGAGAAAATTACGTTGCACAAGGGTGTAGTGAGATGATCACATGTATTTATTTTGTCGTTGTACGCGCGATTACAATACCAGACTGACATTTTTATCATGGTGTTTTAATTACCAGAATTATAATTAGATGATAGCTGTATTTAGAGACAATATTTTGATATTTTAATTCAATCTACAAATAATCTATAAAAAATACACGTGCGGTAGTCTAACACTTGACCACTTATCACCAGGGGAGGAGGCGTTTAATAAAGTTGCTAAAACATCACGTGATTACTGGACGACATTTAACGACTTAGAAAGATGGAAATAGTTACTTTACTCATCAGTCATCAGTCAAATCGTCATGTGTCACTATCATCATATTCATTCACAAAAATTTATAAACTCTACATCAAAATTCTACATCAAAATTCTACATCAAAATAGAAGTTACCTCTACACAAAGGTTGCACCGTCATAGCCAATACCCTCGCAATCCAATAAGACACTCCAGAATCGATCACCTAGTACTAGTAGGTACCTACTAGTACGAGGTGATCGATTCTTGGTATTTTATCCACTTTATAGAACTAGAACCATTTTGTGAGGATCAAAATAGGTACCGTAAAGTGGCTCTTTCATTTTGTTAGTACTTGAACGGAATAACTTTATTCCAAACATGTTATTCCTATAAAGAATTGACCAGTAAATTGGGGCTTTATTGGAATATGCTTAATTTATAGAGCGCACGTGGAACTTATTCCTAAAATGTTCAATGTGGCCACAACAACTATTTTGTTGTATGTATTATAATCTATATTTTATAACGCTGTAATGAAAAAACGATAAAAAAACTACAGACGAGGTGCGAAGTGTGCGAATCTCCTGTTTTGAAATGGGCATAAAAGTAAGATAAATAAAATAAAAACCATTTATTCTACAACTAAACAATACAATATAATGTCAATTAACTTATTAAAAATTATTATTTCATCAAATTATAGGTATAGGACATATGACAAATTTTAGTAGATAAAAGATAGATGAATTATAAATAAATAGGTAAAAAAAACGTTACTATAAAAAAATAATATAAATAAACTAGATCACTGATATGATATAATTTTCTACCAGTGGCTGCGTTTCACATGATTTCGCTCCTTAGTTCTCTGTGATTTCACATATCACATACATACATATGTAATCTCTGTGATGATATTAACATATCGTAAAAACTGGCAGCTATAATTTAGGACCATTTTCTAAAGTGAAATAAATTCAAGAGATAGCTTTCTACTGAAATGAAACGCTCAAATTAACTTCTTGCAGTGACGAACCGTCTAGCATTTGCAGATTGTAAAAAAATTGGAAATCTGCTCGATTATTAAAACTCCGTACCGGCAGCGGCGTGACAATATTTTATTTTAAAGGAAATCAAGTACAATTACCATAAAACATATTAATATGCGGACCAATGTCCCCGCTGACAAATATACATAACTTTAATGAAATTTAAAGAAAACAATGTCTTCTCGTACTTCGCCCAATTTACATGAAATTTCCTTCATGGAGAACATTTTCTTTCTTTTCTCTGCCTGCAAATGGTAATGAGGGTCGGATATTTCACGACCAGATTAGATTTTGCTATTCTTACGTCTAACCTACAATAGAATCCAAATGAATCTTGATTTTTTATTATAGATACTCAAATCTAATTCCAATCTAATTCTTGTGTCGACAAACTTGCGCCTTCCCATCTTTCAAGGACATCCGTGAGGGCTGGTTCGACGGAAGATTTGGCCGAGGATCTCAAGAGGCGTAAATATGCAGGTTTCGACAGAGCCTACGCATTTGCTCCCCTTGGAGTCGAGACCCTAGTTCCGTGGGGTACTGAGGCTCTCCGGGTTTTCAAAAAATTATCTGAGCGCCTGGTCAAAGCGTCGCGTGACCCGAGAGCTGGTAAGTATCTGGCGCAGTAAATTAGCATTGCCATACTGCGGGGCAATGCAGCCAGCGTCTTGGGGACGCTTCCGACCGGTATTGATATGGACCAGTCGAGCTACCTGTAGGTTGTTTGCAACAGTCTGCAGTTGCAGCTCAATTGTTTCAATTGTATATACTAGTTTAATTTGTTTATTTTATTTGATTGTTATTTTCTTTGTCAATACAATATTTCCAGAAGCAGAATAACGCACACAAACTAAATTCACGGGATTACATAGGTATATAGGTTTTAACAAACGATGTTTGTATAGAGTTGAGTAAAATAATTATACTGAACTAGTCTATTTAAATGAATGCATACAGGCTAAGTATGTACATTGTACAATATTGAGCACGTCAACAACGGATTTTACACAAACAGGCCGAAATACATATTTAGGAAATTGGTTAAATAATGAGGTTCTGTGATCTTTACTTGAAAATTACACCAATAACTCCTAGATGAAATGAATGCCAAAATGCCTATGTATATTCGTTTGATCATTGATTCTCAGCCCTGAGTTTAGTTTTTCGATAGTTTAAAGACCGTCATCATCAGGATATTCCATTTTTGTTTGATATTTGGTACATGGCTGGTTTAATTTTAAGAACTGGACCTGTTCTAAGTGTACATTTATTGTATTTACGGAAACAAAGAAACTTTGACTTTGACTTTGGTTTTGGATACGTAGGTGTAATATAATATTCACTATTGATTGATAAGAAGATTAGGTACCTTACCTAGGTTTATGGAACTTACCGAACTAGTTTTGTCCCTACATCTGTTAGATTGGGTTGTCTTGTTTTTTGTCAATGTTGTTGTTTTTGTTTCTTCTTTTGTTTTAAATAAGTACGCTATGTGTTTAGTTAGATAAGCACACTCGTGCTAAAATATACATTAAATTAGATACTTATAAGTAGGTACCTATTAATTTAGTTTTTCTCATTTAAGTGAACTTATTGTATGTATGTTCTTTGAGAAAATAAATAATCTTTAAACCGAGATTCTAGCGTGTGGACACGAAACAACACAATCATCATCATATCAGCCCATGTATGGGCCACTGCTGGACATAGGCTTCCCCCCGACGCCATAAATAGCGGTCCTGAGCCGACTCCATCCATCGTTTCCCTGCGACCGCTACGATGTCGTCTGTCCATCGAGTGGATGGTCTCCCAACACTCCTTTTCGCGTTGCATCGTGGTCGCTACTCGAGAACCTTTACTCCCCAGCAGTTATCAGTTCTGCGAGCCTGACGTGCCCACTACAAACAACGCAAATCTCATACAAAAGTCTCGATGATGTTTCGATACCATCGAAGAACCAACGAAACCAAACTCAGACCCGATTTTATAAGTTTTGCTATGGTTTGTTTTGTTCACTTTATGAATAGCTAGAACGTGAATAAATCAGTATAAAATTTATGAAAACACTCATGTTGGACGGGAACGAGTAACACAAAATGGCATAAATGAGAAATTGTGGCGTAATTTCACCCTGTGTCTGTCGGACGTCCCTCGTTTATCAAAGTCGGGACGTTTCGCAGTTACAGAACATAGCAATTTTTACTCGCAAACCAAATCATATGTCAAAAATTATAATTGAATCGGATATGTTTCAGCTGGATATTAATTTTAAACGAAACGTTGCGTCGTTAATATGTTTTGTACGTAACATGTTGTCTAGTGAATGATGTTTGTCTGAACAACAAGCAAATGAAACTGGTTTCTTTACTGGATTACGTCTTATATTTTTATGTATAATTTATAATTAATACTATATATTTAAGTATTCTGGCAGAATGAGAAGAGAAGAAGACCTTATTCAGGAACAGGAAGATAATCGATATAAATTCTAGAATAACTTTACCAACCGATTATCACCAAATAAAATTTGATTATATTGGTCAACGAAAGGTCAGAAATAAAACCAATTTAGCTATTGTCTACGAGTATCTTCTTAATACGGGAGCTGAATAAATTTTTGATTACAACTCTTAGGTTCATTCGTATTCTACAGGAGTCTCCGATACGACCTTCGCTACGATCCTGCACTTAGGACTAATTTACAGTTTAATTACGGACTCTTGAGGGGGCCGTACCAGGGTATGTGGGTAACCGAAATTTGTCACTCGCTCTTTAATGGGACTCTCTCCCATATATGGAGCGAAGACAGACTATCTTGTAGCGTGGTACATTTTGGTCGATAATTGAATTAAGGTACACTGAGGTAGTATTTTAGCTTGAGATCTTTATCAGAACATTATTAAGAAGGGTTTTAGTGCTCTGTTAATCAGTTTCTCAGCTTCATTTGCAAACGAACTCGTTTATAGGTTAGGTATGTACCTACATATTTATGTAAGTATGAAGAAGCCTCGTGTTATAAAAGCGATGTTCACGTCTTCTCTAAATTCAATAAACGCTCATCCCCTCAAAATGAGAGTTAATGAGACATTTTCTGAAATCCTTTGAGTCTCGTGAAGTTATAATTATAAACTCTAATCAGTTTACTCCGTGCTGGGCTGTTTGAAATTACTACTGTTCTCAAAATGTGTATGGAGGCTGAAAATAGGATCGCTTTTGATTATGAAATACCATGGAGCTCTATGAAGTATCCCATTACAATGTAATTATAAATTGTAACCTAATAACAAGATTAATGTTCCAGGTAGGAAACCTCTAAATTCAAAAGAAACGTATTTTTGTTAGTAAAATCCTCTAGAAGCTATCCCCAAGGCTATATTTGTCCAAAAAAGAGGATTTAATCACGTTACTTTGAGGAAAATATTTACAAGGCCTTGTGGAGGGTTATTAAGGGGCTGCCTTTAATTAAAGTGATTGTTAACTTCGCCAAGAACAAGCTGCTAAGCTATTTTCGTAATCTTGTGTATCTCTTACATTGAATTCAATACATAAAAGGGATAGTTTTGGCTTTTGCTTCCATTACGAAGATTATGTTGGATAAGACATGACACGAAATAATTACTTTGATCATATTATCTGTAGCAAATAGGAATTTTCTGAGTAAATATCAACTAAGAAATAAAATTGAAAATCTTTACTAAAAATGTTAATCTAGAATGGAAGATAGAGTCAAGACTACTCACGAAATATTTAAAATTAAGCTAAAAACATTTATCTCGTCTAATTCAAGCAAATTGCTTTGAATTCGTAGCAGGTTGAGCCGAAACACCTCGTCACTTTGAAAAATCGTCAACATAAGTCTCAGTCTCCGTTTCGACCGGATATACGTCACTGTCAGTGGTCGGTCGCAGCCAATAAACGTCGCTGCAGCCTTGTGCCAGGTGCCATTGCCTGCCATTGCTGTCAGCTTATGAAACTGTCCTGCCGTGTCGCTTTGTTGCGGTTTTCATTTTAGAGTGAGCCTGCTACTTTTCTATTCCGGGGCTGACATTGACGTCGGCACTATCAATTAATATTTTATTAAGGTTTAATAAGCTCTCGACAAAATAACTCCCTATTGCATCACAAGAAGCACACTAAAATAAATTCCGCTCCTTATTAATACTTCAGGCATAACTATTAATTGGAATGGCCATTTAATAACTTCAATACATCTGAAACTAATAAAATTAGTGATCAAATGGTTGTATTAGTCTTAGTTTCGACCAGTTAAATGTTATTTTAGTACTTAGCCTGTCAGCCAGTCATAAATGCATACAGAAAAGTACTTCCGCGCGGTACTAAATGGACCAAATGCTGTGAAGCCACGCAACTCTAAAGAACACGTGGTAAATGAGTATGTATAATTGCAATTTTATTCTAGTTTTCGCTTCTGAATGATAGAAAAATGAGAACTATGTTTAACAATAGATCCAATCGTACAATTAGGTTCAAAGCTCCCATTCCGTATGCAGCAAATACCGGCAGGTCTCGTATAGGATCGTCAGTCAACGTCGGGAGCCAATAAACGTACCACGTAGAACGTGAAGCGACTCCAACTAGCCAGGGAAATTACTTCTATTCCTACACTTATCCAATTTAGTGCAGCATTACTAGTTCTAGAAGTTCATTGGCAGTGTTTTGGCATTAAAATTCCTATAGCATAATGGAACGAATGCATAGAAATGGCTTTTTGGGTGCAATAATAAGCTAAATAGAGTTTCCAGTTCGTGGAAAAAATATAAAACTAGCACGTCTTCAATAAAGATATGTGTGTAAATAGTCAATTTTCCTCTTTGCTACACCGCCGCCGGTAGCTACGTTGCGTAGAACTTATATACAGCGTAGCTACGGTGTAGCATTACTACGGTGTCGTAACAACAGGGTTTAACCTCACTAACGATCAGATTTAACAATTGTGGTTGGTGCTTTTTGCAATCAAGATACCAACTGGCCAAGGGGGAAAACTGGAACAAAAAAAGGTGAGGGGCAGTTATGGACATTTTAAAATAAATATTCCAGTTTTCCCCCCTAAGGGGCATTTCTCAAGGAGCTAAACTAGTATAACCTAAAATTATTATGTGCAGTTGCAATAAATTACCATTTACTCCAGCAAATTCAATTGGATAAACTCTAGCTAGCGCTTGCTAGATCGTTAATATATAAACAGAATCATGTTCATACTAAGAAACTTCAATATACTTGAGAAAATTTAAAAAAAACTAGAGCTTTGTGTGATTGCGAAAGTTATAAAGAATGTCAGCCAAACTTAGTAGTCGATTTCTGATAAAAGTCGTAAAAATTTCGTTCGTGCGTGCCAAGATTTTTACTTCACTTCACTTGAAAAATCTGAAGCTTCAAGAGACATTCACCCGAAGTGGGTCTTCTATAAATTCTTTAGTAAGGTAAGATATGGTATCGTTCATCTTAGGTTATGGAGTAGATCGTATTAAGCTAGGGTGAACACGGGAAATACATATCTTTATAAAAAAAAACAGTTCCCTTGACCTAAGTGATCCCATTCACAAATTTGATAAAGAAGTTAAATCTAAATTTAAAAGAAACCTATTCTCTGTTCTTCTCAATTTTCCATAACCTATTTTCCTTCTCCATTCTTTATTTCTATTCCTAATAGTATATGTATTAGGAACAGAAATAGAGTATTATATGTATGTATGTCGTCGATTTTCGTGGTAGGTAAAGGTAAATTACAATTCACATATTAAGTATATTAAGTTAGATTAAGTTACACGTACTTAAACTTTGTGTTAAAGTTCACTTATATACCCATTTATTATATTCCTTTGTTTAGTAGAGTCACGAGTAACAAAAATTGTGCACGCTGCGGCGTACCCTAAATGTGGAAATACATTGTTAGAAATTAAGTGATTTCCACGTTGGATGCCCTTTAATAAATAAATACATTTGTTTTTTAGTAGTGCTAGGATTGAGAAAGGAGGGTTAGTCTCAAGAAAAGCCCCAAGAACTTGGATGGATAGAGCTCAATTGAAAATTCTAAATAAATTAACTTTTCCCGTATATCTTTGGCCCGCGCGTCGTTTGTTACTTGCTACTCGTATTTTTAGCAGAAATGAACACGTAAAATTTTTCACTTTAGTAAATCACAACAAAAGGTAAGAAGGTGAGCGCTATTATTCTTCAATTCATATTTTCAGCTCTAGAAAAATGCTTAATAAATAATCCAGTGCAGTAGTAGTTTATTTATGTTTATCTAGGGAGTATTCCCTAGATAAACATAAATAAACTACTATTTTAAGAAGGTATTATATATCTAGGTATATCTGGTCACCAAATAAAATAAATTGAATAAATCCTTTGAAAATCTATTTTATTAGATAAGTATTCTCAGAAAATAATAAAATAGATAAAATTGGATATGTTTGTGCTGGTTTCTCTAATCCTACAAAGGTAAGATATTATTGTGTCAGTAGAATACTAGCAATGTTATACAAAATTAGATATTCTCTTCTAAATAAAATATTTTAAGCCACACCTTGTGTTGCCAGCTTGAAAGCTTAGCCCGAGTTTTGAAACACGCGTGGAGAGTAATTCATGAAACACGTAAAATCCATTCACTGATAGATTTTGCTTTCAAATAGGTTACCTTACCTACACTTTTTCCCGTTTTCTATTTAGCTAAGCTTTATTACTGGCCGCTGAAATACCTGAATTTCATTGGAATTCATGGATTTTAATGAAATATGGGTATTATCATTCGGGTAATATTAAAAAACCACAATCACAACCACAGGATATCACTGAAATAATGAAATAACTCATATGGGGTGTGGATGTGACCGCTGTGCGCAGTGACAATGCCTTGTTTTAATGAAAATAATAAACCCTTAAGATAGCGATTTTTTATAATCAATAAACCTTCGTTTGGCTACAATCTCACTTTATGGAACACGTGACAATGAGACCGATGGTGTATGACGAAGACCTTCGTGAAATAAATAAATAAATAATACAAAAACTGAAGTAACATTACTAATTTCTAATAAAACCTTTTATCTTATTTTGGTTTTGTATTCTCAGAAATTGACTCAATGTTTTTCAAGAATACTCAGTTTTATCCTCACAAGTTGTTTCATCGATTTGAATATTTTGTGGTTAGCCCATCTGTTTTATAAACAAACTTATTTAAAGTGTTGACAAAAGCCACGTGCACGGAATACGGAATACTGTGTACAATGCAGCCTCATTCTCTAAAGCTTCCCTCTATTCCGTTGCGGTAAAACAAAGCTTTTCGCCACGTAACTTTAATCGCGACTTTAGCCCTGAGACATTGCAGCAATGACATAGCTTATTTTGAAAACGGCTACGATTCTACGAGGAGCTTCAAATTGCAAGAAATATTATTGCAATGATTCTTGATAACACTGGTTTACAAAATTTTAACTTTGTCATGCCACATGAGCTATTCTGATGTATTTTAAAATATAAGGTGTTGTATAAATAATATATGTAATAATACTGGACAATTCACACAGCATTATCTAGCCCCAAGCTAAGCAGAGCTTGTGTTATGGGTACTAGATAACTGATATACATAATGCAATATATTACATAGATAGATATTTTTTATTATACATAGAAAACGACCAGAACACCCTGAACAAATATTTGCAGATCGTACAAATATTTGTCCCGAGGCGGGAATCGAACTCGCAACCTTCTGCGTCTCAGGCGGACCTTCGGCCACCGCGCCACATCGGTCGTCAATATAGAGTAATGAAATATAATGTCGTTTAAAATTTTTTACACAATTTTTTTTTTATGTTATCTTTATAAGTAAAAGTGAGATAGTTGACAAGAAAAATAAAATAAATAAAAGATGTTAGGATTTTCTTGAATATTTGGCTTCCGGTTGGTCCGTTTTGATCATCCAACAGTAATTGGTCAACTTCCTTAGACTCCATTCACCTTGGTATCGCTTTTCCATCTTTGAAATGTCCTGATGGAACATATTACATTATGGCAAAACCCCCCTACATAGGAGACCATATCCACTCGATGGACCAACGATATCGTACCGGTCGCAGGGACCCGATGAATGGAGCCGGCTCAGAGCCGCTATTTGTGGCATCGTATGGGGGAGGCCTATGTCCAGCAGTGGACGTGTACCTATAGGCTGATATGATGATGATGATGATGGAACATATCCCTATGCTCATCACTTACAGCCCCCAAATTCTCAGGAAAAAATCTAAATGCGAGTCCAAAAAGTGGGTTTTATGTGAATACAAAGCTATTTTGCTATATTGTATTATAAAGCAAAATAACTTTGTATGCCAATAGAAGCTCATCAATCAAGTCTATGTGGTTGTTACTTTTATGATTTCCCAAAAAAAATTGCAACTATGTTCTTGAAGCATTGCCATGCAGATTTTACGAAAACGTTTAAATCGAATTTTCTTTCCTCGAATTTCTGGTCTTTTTATTAAGTCTGATTCGAGGTCCTACGAAAATACCTTCACACACTTCGTAACACAAAATAGCAACCCGAAACCTAATCTCTAGGCCCAGCTACTAGCTTTGCTATTACCATATCATGGGAATAGCAAACGGCATGTGACGTAATCCTTTCTTCCAATTTATCTATACGTCATTCAATTGGTTGTTTCAAAGCCTGAATTAAGTTTGTATGAACTAGTATAGCTGTTTTAAAAGCCAGCGCAAGCGTACATAATGTGTGTGGACAAAGCAAGATTTATTCGAGGTGCCACACGCCGGATCCACTGCATATAATAGTGGACTACATGATGTATGTAGCTATTAGGTTGCACTAGTTTATTGTCCCAACTTGAAATTGCTTTTGGCTATATCTATATCGGGAGGGTAATGATGTGGGTAAACTTTCACTAATACTACAAATGCGCAAGTTTGGATGTTTGTTACCTCTTTACGCCAAAACTATTGAACGGATCGGGCTAAAATGCATAAGAATAAAATATATTTATGTTGTAAACAAGACTTCCTCAATAATGTAGGTAGGTATATGCTTAGTCCATCTTATATTGTCGGCCTTAAAGGGTTAAATATTATTTAGAGAAAAAACTAAAGCCCTGTTACAGAATTGGGTAAAAAAATGGATAGATGATAGCTCTAGACTACTTCCATCCAGGAAAAACAGATTTTTTTTTTAAATTTACAATGAAAGTAAAGTAAAAACAAAATCGGTCAAGTGCGATTACTGTCACGCCGAGCGTCTTGTTATTTGGCAGCAAATAAAAAACTGTATGTGCGTACCAATAAGGGTTATTTCTTGGAAATATAAAATTGTTTAAGCATAGTAAAAAGCTAATTTGACGACCGATGTGGCGCGGCAAACGAAGGTCCGCATGCGACACAAGATGTTGCAGGTTCGATTCCTGCCTTGAGACTTTTTGTACGATCTGCAAATATTTGTCTCGGGTGTTCTGGATATTTTCTATGTATAGTAAAAAATATCTAAGTATGAAATTATATTGTATTAAAGATAATAGTTATCTATAATACAAGCTTTGCTTAGGTTGGGGCTAGATAATGCTGATTGGAATTTCCAGATTTATTTATATGTTATAAAAAATTGCATGATAAAAAAAAAATATTGCTTTGCAATATTCGGAGATAATAAGCAGCGTAAAAAAGTTCAACGTAATTTGCAAGCTTTAACGTATTCGTTATAAAGATATTCAATTTACCTCGCCGTTAACCACCCGGTAGGTAATAGCAAATCCATGGCTCCAGGGTCTTGTATCACTTAGTGCAGTGATACATACATGATGCAGAGCGACGTGGTACATGCTTAGTCGGTTACCGTCAAGTATGCTCGGATTACCTGATTAATGTCCGTGTCCTGTCCTTGCCTTCCATTAAGCGTCGTCTTGTGGAGGAGGTGATCTTGGAGACGCATGGTTATACTAATCTGTTAGGACGTTATTGTTGTTAACTGAAACCCTGAGCGTCACGTTGTGTGGTTTTGTGTTTAAAAGTGAATGATTTTGTAGGTATACTAATAACGTGAACCTATTTTCTTTGGATGGTAAAGATTATTACCCTTTTAACAAAATGAGTGAACCAATTTTCTTTGGATGATAAAGATTTTGATAAAATGAATCCGGAGTAATTTAACATTTTGATATAAATATAAACCCACCCGATTGAAAATCTATACCTACTTCTTTCTATAGTACCTACTTAAATATTATTTTCTGTTTACACGGCACCATCTATACTTTTTCGATCGCTTCTTGTCAATCCTAAGGTCACCTGGAAGAGATCACTCATAGCGATAAGGCCGCCCATTATATATTATCTGTATCGGTTTTTGTGTTCTCTGTTTTTAATTTTGGGGACGAACAAGGAAAAAGTCCAATAAAGAATATTTGTATTGTAGTGTAAACTCGCAAAGCTTTGTTCATCGCAAAAATATAATTCATAACAGTAAAATTTCATGAAAGCGTTTGGAAACCCATAAGTTTACAATGAACTATCTCACAAAGTAAATTCTACAAAAGCTCAGTAATATTTTGTAAAAGCTTTCCAAAGTTAGCGATAATAAGTTGGTAATATAAACCGTTGGCGTTGTTGGTATTTACACAAAGTAATGACTACGTGGAAGTTTGTGTTTCGGCTTGTAACTGTAATACGATGTATAATTACGGACGAGGATTGTCTTATTTTACATTTGATTATCATTAGAAAAATAATTACTGAGAATAGGAAAACGGTAAATTGGGTAGGCACTTAGGCAGGTAGGTGTAGCGGTCGTCACATTGTAGCGGTCGCAGGGAGTCGTTGGACGGAGGTGGCTCAGGACCGCTATTCGTCGTTTGGGGGAGGCCCCTATGTTCAGTAGTGAACATATACAGGCTGATAATGAAGGTAGGTACATAAGTTACGTCTACTTCAAAGTTTATCGCCTGAAAGCAATAACATTGACTAGGTAGGTTTAAAAGTAAAAAAGAAATGCTTTTATCGATATGTATTAAAGACAAGTATTTTCATAAATTCTGTATTGCCCACAAGTTACAAATATAAGGTAAGTCTCATTATTTGATCCCACATCATCATAACCCGGAGCTTGACCATTGTGTTTACAAAGATATTTTTTGTTATACATCAAAAATACCCAGAACACCCGGAACAAATATTTGCAGGACACACAAACCTTTGTCCAAGGGCGGGAATCGAACCCACAACCTCCTACGTCGCAGGCGGGCCTTCGCCCGCCGTGCCACATCGGTCGTCAACTATCCTCAAAGGATATAATGCCGACAACCTATCAGTAGTATATACAGTTTATCAAGGCTATTCATTAAAAGGAGATAAGGATAATCGCAATCGGTCTCACTGACAGTAGGGCCACTGTTTGCTCATTATCGTGGGCTAACAAGGAATTGGTTGGTAGAACATTATTTTAATTATTTGAAGCTTATCTGCAGTGACCATAATACAGACATAGAAAGTCGAAGTTCAGCAGAGGACGTCTTTCGGCTGATATAATGAATTTTAAGAAGGCTACGAACCTCTCCTAAACGGAAACGGATCGGCCCATGCGGATTTGTTGTTGTTTCACGTCTCAAATGGGGCGCGCTATTAGTGAGAAAGCGCATCTAACCATCAAATACGAAGCTGTCATGAAAAACTAAACCGCTACAAACATAGCTATTTTTCATCCGATTGCGTATGGAAAATTTCAATAAGATCGGGGACATAGTTTCCAAATGAAGCGGAAAGTACGTTTGTATGGGGGCTAAGGCTATCTGTATAAAGCTTTGCTTTCTTGATCGTCGGAACGTACAACACTAACGTATGCGGTATGTGGTGCCGGACATATAATCGTATGAAAAACGTATAGAATGGTCTTTTGGTCCAGCATTATTTATTATTTACTAAACCGTTACGTACCCGCGTTAAATTCGTAAGCCGTAAATCTCCCATGGGAATTTGATGTTTTACCAGGACAAAAAGGAGCCTTTTACTCTCCATTCTTTTAACTAACTCTATGCTAAAAATCAAGTCGATTGGTTGCTTAGTTAAGGCGCGAAGGAAGGACAAACAAACAACACACTTTCGCATTTATAATATTAGTTAGGATTTATAGCTAAAATATTATCGCTCGGTTCGTCTTTTTGATTATGTATTCCCTGCAATATGATAAATTTATCTAGTTACCACGTAAGCGAAGCCGTGTTTAGAATTTTGTAAATAAAACTAAGCTGCTTGAAGCTAATAAAACCTTTGCAGCTTCGTCGAAACTTCTTCCGCAAACCTTTCGTCGAAACTTTGTGATTTATGAACCTACTGCAGGAGCGTTCACACGTTCGCTAATGTCCACCATTTGGTCATAACGGCAAGATAATGCCCGCTTTCAACTCTTCTAAGCTTTATGGAGGCATTCATCATATAGGCAAATGCTGCAGAGTACAGCGAATATGTTCGAATCCACACTAATAGTACCTATAGAAACGAAAGTATTTTTACCTCTAGGTAACTATTTTACGCTAAAACGGCGTAAATAATTAAAGTAAAGAGTTTGTTTATTCATAGATTGTCCATTATGAGTAGGTACATACACCAAACATTCCAATGAACTATTTCATATTAATTCTATAATTAAAATCAAAATAGGACTTCAAATCAAAATAGGAATTAAACTCAAAATAGGAATTAAAATCAAAATAGGAATTAAAATCAAAACTGGAATTAAAATTTAAATTTAAAATTAGAATAAAATAAAATTACTTAATAGAGTTTGCAGCCATTCAACAAAATCCCAACCCAACGAGTGTAAAGAGTTAGTACCCTGTTGAAAGACTGCATGATGGGCGAAGCAAACTTGCTGCCTACAACCTGTAGGATGGTGTTGGTACTGCCCCATGTTCTGCGCAGCAGCGAGGCGGTTTTCTTGCGGATGATGGCGTGAACGCCATCAACCTGGGCCTCTGCAAACATGTGGGAGAAGCGGGGCAGCCCCAACAACATCCTGAAGGCATTTAGGTAAAGGATCTGAATGTTTGGCTGGGAGACGGTATTTTAGGCAATGACATAAGGTTACGTTTTATCTCGGAAAATTTCCTACGGAACTGCGGGCAGAACCTAGAGAGTTCATATAATGTTGATTCAGACTTTATCATTAAAAATCGTTTCTGCACTATACGTAGGTATACCAGTCGAATATGTAAGTATGTTTCTGACAATGATATTGGTTCTCTCCTTTTTGAATTTATTTATTTTATAAACAATACTGATAAGAACTTACATATCTAAACCAAACTCACCGACAACAAAGAGCGAAGAAAGAAAACCCTTGAATACATCAAGTGAAAAAACATGAAGGGCCCAAGAGACAAAACATCTTTTTGATTATTCATTAAGCACTCAGAACGGAAACGAACCAGGAAGAAATATTCAATGAGTCAAGTTAAAAACTCTCAGCGATCTATTAAAACAACAACAGGTCACGGTTCCAGGGAAATAAAAAGTCCAAACAACCATTTGCCTGTCAAAAGACAATTTAATTGAAGTTACTTTCCCATTTTCGCAAAAAGGCTAAGTGCAAAATAAAACATTGTAAATTGTGATGAATTTTATCCTACTTGTTTATATTTTGCGAAACAAAAATTTGTAGCTCCTGTGTTGGTCCCAAACAAATGAACGAGTGCCTAGATAAAGGAACCTAACATAGGCTTTAAGGTACTACTAACCCAAAAATTTAATGTTTTAATATACTAAAAAAAAAAAAATTGTTGATTCCAATTAATTTAAGATCAAAACCTAAATGTGTTCGTTTTTTAAAGCGTAAATTTTTATCACGTACGCTATTTAGTGTGGTAATATAATGGAACCTACTATTAAAAGCAGATCAAGAGAAACCATAAGTAAGAGGGCCGAAAGGTATTCGGTCAGAGAAACATTCCGGCATAACTGCGGTGGCACGCAGAATGTCGGGCTTCCCGGTACCAATCACGAACTAATGCATTCCTAGGCTGACTAAACTAAAGGGTGCTGGTATCTACGACTGGATCAGTCAGAGGTGAATCGAGCTGTCACTTTTTTATCGGTCTAACACTCTTAATAGATTTCAGATTTAACCTATCCTACTTCACTACATATTATTTTTCACTACGTATAAAATTTGACTTGTCTAAGTGCTTATTTTGTAAGCCTAAAGAAATAAAGTTATTGATTCTGATTCTGATTATAAAACAAAGTCCTCCGCCGCGTCTGTCTGTCTGTCTGTTCGCGATCAACTTAAAAACTACTGAACGGATTCTCATGCGGTTTTAACCAAACAATAGTGTGATTCATGAGGAAGGTTATAATTTGTCAAGGTTTTGTATAAATTGGTTGAAATATAACGATATTTGTAGGAAGGGTTGGAAAAAGTCGAAATGCATGAATTCATCGAAAATGTTGTCCATAGACAGCGTTTTCGCCCCATAGACTACATTCATAGACTTAGGATCTAGAGGTAGGTATAATACCTCTATGTTATATACACAGTGAAAGTCGGACGCTTTATTATTCCTTAAAACTGATGTATGGTACCTAACCGATAATCGTTGGAAGTGTCGGAAGTCAAGTCGCCTGGGAGCTTTCATCGAAAACGCTGCCTAATCCCTTTGAGATAGTTAAAACAATGCATTGTGGGATATTCTTCTTAGTCCACGCGAGCGTAGCCGCGGGCGGGTCAGCTAGTATAATATAATAAAATGTGCAACTTTGTGTGTCACCAATGGATGTTACCACGTATCTCCGTAACTACTTATTTATTCGAAATTTGGTATGTAGATAGCTTAAGTTCTATTATAAGACATAGGCTAATCTAACTTTGAAAAATTAAATCTTCGTTTCGCTCAAAACTCAATACGAGGGTGAAGCGCGGGGCGCAGCTAATTTATTGCATATATGTATATATATATACATTTTAGTTTTAGCTTAGGTGGTAATTAGCGCTTAAAGTTAAGTACATGTAAGAGCGCAGCAATTTATTTATATGCAAATTATAATAATAGTTAGGTACTTAGTCTATTTATAGCTTGAAAAAGTAGTAGGAAAAATATAGGAAATGTCAAGTACAAGAATCAAACAATTACAATAATAACTCAGTAGGTATGTCAATTACTTACAGCAAATAGGCAGCCAAATAGTTATACATACTTTATTGAAATTTATAATTTAAAAATTCATCAACAGAGTACTTACATTATACGATATTAAAGACGGATAGATAATACATACTTTATACCAAGGGTCTTCAACCCGCGGCCCGGGGGCCGCATGCGGCCCGCCGGGTCTTTTCTTGCGGCCCTCGGATTCTACAGGAATCATTTTATTCATACTAATTTGAATTTACGCGCCACAATAACTTAGTTAGATACCCCAACCGGTGCGGGCGGAGTCCCGCGTGGTGTGGATGAGCGAAAGGTACAAGTGCGAATGAGTACGCACCATTGACTGCGGGCGGACAATGGTCAATATGGTCATCTCAACGGGTTGGTGCGTGATCTGTCTGTCCGTTATTTTGTTGGTGTTGACTGTGTTTGAGTTTACGTATGATTTGTATTTGCCGAGCTTTATAGTAAAAATGGCGTCAACTTTGGGTAAAAAACAGAAAGTCAGTGATGAAAATCACACATTTCAAAAGTGATCAGAGTTGTATTTGTTCGTTAGCGTTAATCAAAAACCCGTCTGTTTGGTGTGTCAAAAATCAAAGATAGGAGGCAGACAAAAACGCCCAAAAATGATATCATTGTTTGGGAGCACTAATGTGAGCGAGCAACTGTTTTCTCGCATGAAGAATGTTAAGTCCAAAACAAGGACAAGAATTACAGATGCTCATCTGGAACGTAGTCTGCGGGTTGCAATAACTACAAAAATAAATCCCGACATCGATACACTCGTCAAAAATAAACATTGTCAAGCATCGCATTGATCCAAGATTCTGTACCTACTTATTTTAAGATTTTTAAATAAGCAAGGCTACAAAATTCAAAACTCAGAAAGACTATTGAATTTTTTAGACTTGCTTGTTATATTTTGTTATTTAAGGGTAATAAAATTAAATAGAATACTGCGTGACGCGGCCCTTCGGGTGATTTTAAATGGATTACTGGCCCTTGCACAAAAAAAGGTTGAAGACCCATGCTTTATACTTTACCACACATAGAAATAAAATAATAAAGGAATAAATTATAAAAGTACACGAAGTACATATCAAATCGTTTTGGCAATTAGCTATATTTACAGAGATAAATCTATACTTATAATAAAACTGTAACAGGTCCAATTCTGTACATTGAAGATATTTAGAATTTTTTTTTTGAGGGCACTCTATTATCGATACTGATGCCAAAAATGTAATGTTTTTCCATCATGTCTGTCTGTCTGTATCTTGGCCGCGCATAGCTCCGAAACTACTGAACGTATTGAAATAAAACTTGGCAGGATTTGAGTTCATACTTTTTATCCCGGATTTCAATAAGGTTCCCTTGGGAGAGGGGATGGACGTAAAATTTGTTGGCTGCGCATAGCGCCGAAACTACTAAATGTATTCAAATGAAACTTGGCAGGAATTGAGTTCATACTATGAGAAAGGACATAGGATACTTTTTATCCCGAATTTCCATAGGATTCCCTAGGGAGAGGGGATGAAAGTAAAATTTCTTGGCTGCGCATAGCCCCGAAACTACTAAAGGTATTCAAATGAAACTTAGCATGATTTAAGTTCATATTACAAGAAAGGGCATAAAATACTTTTTATCCCGGAATTCAGAAGGGTTCCCTTGGGAGAGAGGATGGAAGTGAAATTTTGCGCGTTGCAGTATGGCGCGCGGGGCAAGGGCGGTAGAGAGCGATAGCCCCCACTGGGGGGCACTGGCAGTGGGGCCCCAGGCAGTGGGGCCCCTTACGCAACCGGATCTTCCCAGTAGCCCCCCGCAGTGGGGCCCCACATTGCCCCGCAGTGGGACCGCAGTAGCCTCCACAGTGGGGGGCACCGGCAGTGGGGCCCCGGAAGTGGGGGCCGCCGGCAGATGGCCCCCTGAAGTGGGCCCCCACATTGCCCCGCAGTGGAAACCGCTCATTAGCCCCCACAGTAGGGGCGCCGGCAGTGGGGCTCTCGGTAGTGGGCCCCCCACATTTCTCCGCAGTGGGACCTCCAGTAACCCCTGTAGTGGCCCCCCCACAGTGAAACGCATAATATACCTAGGTAAATGTGGAGCTGTGTGACGTCCAGTCAATAAAATCTAGGTATATGTAAATCTACATTAATAAAAATAAGTAATGTTTGTGAGGTTGTAGGGAGTAATCTCTGAATCTGCTGAGCGAATTTTGAAAATTCTTTCACCTATTGAAAACCACGTTATTTGCGAGTGTTATAGGCTATATATATTAACAACTAAAAATGTTTACCGCCCAACGAAATGGGCACGGGTTAGCTAGTTTAAAAATAAATAAATAATGCTGGACCGTCCACACAGCATCCTCTAGCCCCAAGCTAAGCAGAGCTTGTGTTACGGTTACTAGATGATATACATAATACAATACCTGGATATAGATTTTTATTGTACATAGGAAATACTCAGAACACTCGGAACAAATATTTACAGGTCGTATAAACATTTGTTCCAAGACGGGAATAGAGCCCGCAACCTCCTGCGTGGCAGGCGGTCCTTCGCCCGCCGCGCCACATCGGTCGAATACATTCCAGATAACTAAATAAAAGAGGACTGGATCAGTCGAAGGTATTCAATACTCTATGAATCTTTTAACGCTACGTCCATATTTTATGCCACTTGAGCCTTTATTTACAGAGATAATAAAAGGAAACTTTTCCATTAGTCGATCGATGGAGAAAAGTATCAGGGGATCTAATAGAACAAACAGAATATGGCCTCTCAGTACGAGCACCTGACAGGAAATCATAAACGAAAAGCCAGTCTTTAAATTCCGATGGGAAATGTAAACTATTTTAGGAACCAGTCTATGCGTCTACTTTCATAATTTGAAAATAGATAATAATCTTATTGAGTGTGCGATTGAACACTGTTTGAGTGATCCAAGTCTCGATACCTAGGTAGTCGTAGAACCGTGATGAAGTATTTTCAAACAGTGTTAATATTTTTTTCATTTCTTCGATAAAAACCAAAGTCAAACTTATTCAGCGGTTAACTTAATTCCTCCCTCTTGAAAAAACATTATTGCAAAGGCGTGATTCGATCACTTACTTACTCCTATGTCACAGCGACCCAAAGTGAGAGAGAGAGAAAGAGAGATAATTTATTTACCCAAAAAAAGTGGATCTTGGCCTCCGTCACCAGACTTCTCCAGGCATTTCGGTTCTGAGCTGCTGCTATGGGCGTCGGCGAGTTCGCGAAGATCGGCTTCAACTTCGTCGATCCATCGATACCTAGGACGGCCGACTACCCCCCCTCATATGCCTTCTTGACAGCCCGATCCTCTTCCATTCTCTCGACGTGTCCTAGCCAGCGGAGACGAGCGCTCTTGAACTCGCCTATGGCGTTTGGTTCGGCATACAAGTCCTCTAGCTCCTGGTTTTTCCGGACTCGCCAGGATCCATCCGCTCGTCTGGTCGGGTCAAAGATCTTACGCAGCAATTTACGCTCAGCCACGAGGAGTTGGTCTTCTTCTTTCAGCGTTAGTGTATAGGCTTTGCACCCGTCATAATAGGACGTATAACGTGATTCGACCACACAAACTATAAACCTACAAATCAGAGAATTTAGGGAATTAGATAAATATTACCGGAGAACGAGTGAAGGGGTTGACCGCAAAGTTCCAGCAGAGCTTAGCCACTAGTTTAACTTTGGCACCGCAAAGAATTTCGTTGGCGCGAACTTAAAGTTGTGCTATGCTAAAATTCACGGTTAGGTAGAATAGGTGTGTGTGTGTTTGGGAAATAAATTAAATTTAACATGTTATCTTTTATTAAAAAAGAAAATGTGGATGGAGCAAATAATACAAAGAGTCTGGCCTAATTTACTGGCTTATGTGTTAAGATAAATAAAAAATATTGTTGGATAATCTTGATTATCTGGATGATCCTTTGTTGACTTTGGGAATAAACCTGAAGTCAAAGATACAGACATTATTATTAGCCTCTCGTGTCTACCTTACATTAATTTTTCAGGTTAATTGTACCGAAACACATTAAACAGAAGTTAGAATGTCTTCGCTCAAGCTCTATCTCAATCTGTTATTATTACCATACTTTTCTACCCTTTTTCAAGTTTTTATTAAGTGCTTTAGGAAAAAGCAATTTCTCTCAGAAATAGTTTGCATCAACAGCCTTTTCTCAGGAACAATAAAGTTTTATTCAAAGACACTTTTGGGAGTCTCATGTTTATTCTGAACGTGGAATGCGAAATGCCTTAGATATTGTATTAAAAATTTACGAACGTCATGGATTTTTTTGAACCTACAATATTTTTCTTAAAGCTTTTGTCAAGATAAATGTATATACATATGTACGTAAGTGTACTTACCTACAAACATTTTAGTGAATAATAAAACATTCGAACATTTGGCACGGGCTGATAATATTTTATAAACCTACACGTAAATTTTGCGTAGAAGCAATTTGAATATGACATGAGCATAGAATTGTTAAAAATGATTATAAAGAACAGTACAGCCGAATTCTGCGAATCAATCGCTTTACTATGACAATGGTATCGTCGCAGAATCGTCCATAGATGATAGATACCCTAGATAGCGCGTGCGGTGCTATTTGCACGGAGATTGATAGATTGGTTTCATCCTTAACACTTAATGATACAGATGGATTGTATTAAAAATTGGATGGAGGTTCTTTCATCAAAGATAAAATACAAATATGTCATTCTGAGCTATTGTAATGGTGAAGCGATAAATTAGTGGAATTTGGCCCCTGTACGCCTTCTCCTTGAATTGAATGAAGCTTGGCAGGTTCTGCATGAAATGTAATAAAGTATTGTCGAGCTCGCATTCGTATGGAAGAACGAATTTAGAAATTTATTAATAAGGCTCTCATTTCGATCAATTCACTCGCACTGCTTCATTTTGCAAAGAATACCTCTGATTATGAAGAAAGTTCTGATTCAAAATTGCGGTTGTGTCTCCCGTTTTATAGGAAATTTGCAAAGTTCAACTCATGATGAGTTTTAAAGTGACAAATATGTTACAGGTGCAAAATTCAAAAACAACATGTAGAGTTTAAGATCCTGTTGTATTAGAACTTCAGTTTTACCCATCACCAGTCTTATAACTTTTCAATCAGAAGTTAGATCGAATAACTTTGTATTCTGGGTCTTCACGCTACTTTTCTATTCAAGTTTCATCAAAGGCCTATCATTAATTCAAGCACGAGACTGAATCGAATAGTAAAAAAAACCCTTCGATAAACTCGCAATTTATTATTCTATCAACGCGAAGACAGGCTCGATCAAAGATCGAGGAATCTAAATAGTTTTTTACTACTTCAGTCAACCTAAACGTGCCTTATCGTCATGACAATCTACCAGAATCTCTAAAAAATATTGATAATCACTAAGCATAACATTTTTACATCATTCGTAGAAGTCTACGAGGGCCTACGAATGTCTACGAGAATCGTAGAGGCTCTACGAAACCCAATATTTGGGCGAGAGAGTTATGTTACTGTCTACTTTCACCCGTGTAGGTACGTTACGTACCTACATATGTATACATAGTGCGACGTTTTATGCCCACTGGCTACGTGACGGGAGCGTGAAAGCCTGTCCCTCGCACCATAGTTGGTAAACGAGTTAGTTAATTATAAGCAAGTACTTGCTTTATTCATCTTTATTTACGACTAGAGTAATCCCGTCATGTGTTGTTTCGACTGATGATTTAGTAGGAAATAAATATAAAATTGAGGATATTATGAGCTATTCAATTTATTAATATTTACACAACTTATGATACTCTGGTATGGTTGGAAGATTTAGCTGCAAAATAAATAATGTCAGACAATTCACACAACATTTACTTACAATATCTATCATTTAGCCATAAGCTAAGCACAGCTTGTGAAAGGTATAATTATTTTTTACATTATTTCCTCTTATTTTTCCTCTTGTTAGGGAAGTTTAACCAATATTTACCTCCACGATTTCACGCAGATTTATCCCAGATGATAAACACTGATGAAAAATGCCCCCCAAAGGTCCAATCTCCGACAACGAATTGGAGTAATTTGCAGAGCTGCGGCCTGACGCTGCATAAACCAGTTTAGCTGTAAAAATAAACAATAAATACATGGGAAAGGGTACGAGGAGGGGAGGTACGCAGCCTCTATCTGTCCCTGGCGGCCACTCTTACGCGGGCCCTTTATCCTGGCTGTTCTCACATTATTTACTGTCAGTGCGTGAATTTTACATTCTCCCTATACTTATCCCATTTCTCCCTGCCCAGCTACCATATCAGATTACCGGTATCCTCCTTCCGTTAAAATTTTGAAGTTTCCTTATAATAAATAAATAAATAATGCTGGACAATTCACACAGCATTATCAAACCCAAGTTAAGCAGAGTTTGTGTTATGGGTACTAGATAACTGACATATATAATATAATTACACTACATAGAGTTTTTTACTATATATAGAAAACGTCCAGAACACCCTGAACAAATATATGCAGATCGTACAAACATTTGTACCCGGGAATCGAACCCGCAACCTCCTGCGTTGCAGGAGGACCTTCACCCATCGCGCCACAGAAGACGTTAAACGTTTGTATGTACATATGTAATTTTACGCTCTTGTTACTATAGAGTCAATTTAAAAGGTCCGCACTTCTGCATAGTATGTGAAAGACGTTTGATTCAATCACGCATACAGAATTTTATATTTACCTAAGTATATTATTTCAATTAGAGGCAGGAAAAACTGTTCTGAAAGCTTGTAAATAATATGAAAGAATCTCTTGATTACTAAGCAATTCTTGTTTTTGTGATGTGTGTCTTATCATATCAAAGTACAGAATAAATCCGTTAGTAATTCTGTCTCTCAAAGATAAAATATCAAAGTGCTTTATTTCCTTTAGACCCTATAGGACTCTTGGACACGTCACAAAATTAAAATTACACAAATAAAACAGGGAAATAAAGTGATCACTTTGATTTTTTGTTCACTTCAATCTTTTTAAGGTAAAGTAAAGAAGCGAACAAGAAAACTTTACCTTGTTAGGTTGTTAGTTTTCGAGTTGGAGCAAAAGTCGTCCCATGCTTTTTTATCCTCAAGATAATCTGATATTTTGTAATAAGCTTTTACGAGTTATTCCTAAGAATTTCTCTGTCTGTAACCTTTTCACACCAAAGCGGCTGAACTGATTCTAATGAGATTTCGCAGGATATCAAACGGTATCCCGGGGACGGTCGTAGGCTACTTTTTATCCCGGTAAAATGCGTGAGAAGCCGCGCCGTGGTTCTGCCCGCGGGGATCCCTAGTATGGAATAAAGCAAGCTTGCTTTAATCAAACATGTGACAAGCGCCTTGAAAGCCAGTCTAACTTATTATAATTTGTTCCAGGTAAGTTTCAGCACATGCCATCAAAGTTGGAACCTAGCGGAATGGTAAGTTACGAGAAACATAGAGCATCTGAGATGTAGGAGATGAGCAATGAAGGCTTCTCTTATCGAGTTGCTTTATTACGAAAGTTGCAGTCTGCTCAGTCTATTCGGAGAACTTAGGTCATCGAACAAACATTATAACGATGTATTTCGGTGACTAAAATACATTGTTATGATTGGAAGTTAACAAGGCATGTTAAATTAAAAAATTTTGAAAGACACTATATCTTGACTCTTTTAAAAAAAAGGCTTATTTCGCCTGTACGACTTTTGAAACGATAAGGTATAATAAGTTACAAACAGATAACGATAAGATAACGATAAGTTACAAACAGATAAGGTGACCTACAAAAATGGGCCTGGTAAACATCTTATATTTTTTCACAAAAAAGGGATTATACAAATGAATATTATAGCAGGGTATTGTAAACACGGCCTAATACAATAAACGAAAAAAGGCAACAAATTAAACAATAAAATTCGAGGCAGATTTCAAAGTGGGGGTGCCTACTGCATGCTGGAGAATAAATGAAACATTTATCAATGTCGAGGCTTTAGCTGGACCGGAGCGGCCCTTACGTCATTGACTTTGAACAATACGCTTCACCCCACCCCACTTATGGAGGCACAGATGCAAAGCGTTTGAATTGATGAAACTCGACCTTACCCTTCAACATTCAATAACCTGTACCTACTTCTGCAGACGTGTTGGTCTACGTTGAATTTCTATTGTATAAACAACATTGAAGATTTCGATATTAGCGAACAACAGGCCCATTTACTAACAGAGATTTGAATTTCGGTACTCAGGTTCCAACAAAAAATATATTTATTTTTAATGTGAAATAGTTAATATTGTCCTCAATATTATAGCTCAACTGTTGAAAAGCGATGATAGGTCCTAGATTGAGAGTACCGCTTACCTGGAAATAGTCTCATTGACATTTCTCTTATAGAAGCCTATCAAACATTATAATAACCCATCTTGGCTAAGTACTCCATTATCTTCTCAATTATGTACCTTCACCTCTACGAAACACGATCCATATTGACGTACAGAGTCACGAAATAAATCATATTTCCAAGAATAGGACAGGGTAAACGTTATTGGCTGTACAAGTTTGCTTTTTGCTTCGAGACGTGAGATGAGAGCTCTCAGGGACTTTTATGAACTTTGTTACCACGTCACGTATTATCTAGGCTCAGAAGGTTTTGTAGGGCGAAAAAGCAGGTTACCAGGGAATTATTATTATTAAGTTTTACCTCATAATAATAATGCGAAGGATTGGCCCACAGAAACACTAGACCGTGAGGTGTGGCGGGGGAATATTGGGGTCTTTGTCCTGTATCCTGCATAATTAATAATCACCAAGCATGGTTTACATAGACGATTATTAAAAGGTTTCGATAAACCTTATTGTTCTGGAATAGCAGCAGCACAAGCGTAATATTTATAGTACATTAGAAAACAGCAACACTAATCAAATAAATGGCGGAAATAACGAGCAAACATGAATAGTTATGCTGCTGGTAGCATGTAGCAGTTTCCTGTCTAATATAAAATACGCTAGGTTTTGTTGGAAGTTTGAATTAGGTTCTATTTAGGGTTTCTACTCGATCTCGAGCATTTTTGAGCAACATCTATTGCAACCATTTTTGTTCTTAGCTGTTTTCTAATGGCAAGAATTTCTCTCTTCTTCTTTGGCTTCTCTTCCCGTCTAAATATCTGATCAAATCTTAGTTATACAATCTACACCTTGGTTAACGTATAACGATCAAATGGTTGACTGTGCTTCTGTAAAACCTTTTTAATTATCTCAATACAAAATAAATCCTACGCATTTTATTTTTCTACAATAGGCTACCTCGGAATTATACCTAATTACTAATTACACACAGCACACAATTGACAAAAACATTACCTTGTTGTCAATTGTGTGCTATACTGTTGTGTGGTATCTACATCAGTACCTATGTAAGTACATAGGTACCTACGCATAATTAATTTAATTAAGTTCGAACATGCATGGCCAGGGCAATTCGCACAGTAGGGTAAATAACCCAGCCTACATGGTTTGTGCAGACTAACCTACTTATCTTTGTTTGAAGACCTGCTCTGTTCTAATAGGTACACGACTCGTCACGGCTTAATAGCGCTCGGCGAAAGTGGAGGAGGGTTCTGTGCAGGTGTAAAACGGTGTTAAAATCTAAAAATCGACTTGTTCGCATCAAGGTCAGCGCTATTAAAGCATGACGCGACCTGAACCTGACGCCCGTCCTAGCACGGGGATTGTTCTCTAGGGTAGAATAAACAATAATGACATCGCATCAACATACATATATACCTACCGATTGCGTTCATTATTGAAGATGAAAGAATGAATTTCAAATAATTTACGTACTCGATGAAAATTTAGTGACGTATTTTTTTGTCTATTCTACCCTAGAAATCCCCGTGCTATGGCGTCAGCCCCCCTAGCATGGAGATTGTTCTCTAGGGTAGAATAGACATTAATGGCATTGCATCGCCATAGATTGCGTACATTATTTAAGTTGAAGGAATGAATTTCAAATAATTTACGCATTCGATGACAAAGCCACGTATTTTTTCTCAATTCTGCCCTAGGCAACAATCCCCGTGCTAGGGGGACTGGTACCTATTAGAAAAGAGCACACAAAGATAAGTAGGTTAGTCGGCACAAATCAAGTAGGTTATTCATTAACTTCGTAGCGCGTTCAACGAAAATCTACCGAAACTCACAGACACAACCGGAAACCCGAACTTATTTCTTCAAAAGGTTAGGTGGCGTGAAGATGCTAAACTAACTTTAAAACATTCTCTGATACAGTCTAAAATAAATTCTGCCGTTTTTAATATTTACGAAACAAAATACTATTTTAGTGAACTCGTATGTTTTCTATCACTATAGCAGTTTGTTAACGATGAAAAATAACCGTATTTGTTGGTAAAGGATTTGACGCCAAGCTATAGACTTACAGTGCCCACGATGCAAATTCTCGCAGTCTTACTAGTTGCGGCCCGTCCCTGCGCGCCGTATCGCAGAGGCCGGGCGGTAAACGCGTTATAGGACCCGTATTTTACACCCTTACCAATAACGTGCAATGAGCCTTACTAACGCAATAGCCTTATTAACTTACCTAACGCAATCTTCATGTTATAAGTGTACTTTGTGCATAAATTTCGTCATCTTTCGACAGCTTAAATTGTTCAAACGTAATTACCGCGTTATTCGCGTGTATGGTTCCAGCGAATAAGGGCCCAAATCGAACCTCTCCACTGTTTATTAACGAGCTTTAACCCTTTCAGGGATTACACCCTCGGACAGGTTTTGTTTTACAACGCAATTTCGTTACCTAATTGATAACTCGCCATCTTAGGGTTCTGTTATAGTTATAATCCACGATCAAAATATTTATATATGCGTGGTCGGACATTTCTACTTTGATAAGTTTCCATCCCGTTTTGATAACGGGCAGAATGTATCAGAAATGTATGATAAATATTTATTTTGACAAAGCTGTACTTGTCCTGTCATTTTGATTACGCGCGGACTCTGCCTACAGCCTTTCATTGAGGTTATTTAATCGATTTGATGTAAATATTTATAGGGCTGCCAGGAGTGTTCTTAAACTCAGAATGTACGTACTCAAAGGGTAGAGTGTACTTACTCAAAAGGTAAAGTGTAGGGTATTTAAGTAATAATAAAATTACAATCAAATAATAAAAACAAAGTAGAACTAGTGCAGAGCTACGTACATATAGATTGTTTGTAACAGTCTGTAGTTAGCTCAATTGTTTCAATTGTGTAACAATAATACTTCATTCTGTGTATATAGGTATTTAACAATATGCTATAACGTAATCGTTTGGCGTGTTTTAAATAACGATAAACTGACATCAAGTTCCCGATGTTTTAAAGTTTTTCGTGACAAATACTAATCACCTGGGGATTTTTTTTATGAGACCGCCTCGTTATCAATATCTATAAAATAGTGAAATATTTTTAAAATCGGTCCGTAATTGGTGGAAAAATCGCGTAACATACCTACCTACAAAAAAACCAGTCGAATTGAGAAACTCCTCCTTTTATGAAGTCGCTAAAAAAATTGCCGTGTTGAGTTTCTTGTGACGTCAACGTAGAAATTAGGTATTTTCGCATAAAACAGTAACGATAATAAAACCAAGTAGTAATTTTTTGTAATTGTTTATTTTTCAATTTAAAAGTACATTGCAATATATCTTTACTGCTAAACTGTGCAACAGTTTGTCGGCAGTAGCTCTCGTGGACAACATTGAATTAAGTTGTAAATATAAACTAATTAATTAACCTAGATTGACACTTATTTTATTATTTAGCTAATTTGATACCTAACTACGTGGGACATTTCTATACTTAATTATGAGTTATGTTATGATGACAAATGCAAAGCAGAGTTCTTATTGTGTTATACTAATTACAATATTACATCTCTCTCGCTTTGTGATCCTTTCACGCCCAAAACGGCTGAGCGAAAATAAATGAAATTTTGCCAGGAGGTAATTTATAATTTTAAGTAACTATTAAGGACACATGAGGAGGCCTATGTCTATCAGTGGACGTGTATGAGCTGATATGATGATTAAGGACACAGCGATAATTAATGCTTCTTTTAAAGTTTTGTGGTAGCTCACTGATAATTATTGTTGGCGCCTCTCACGTCTTCCATAACCTACGTAACCTACTAGTTATGCATTATACTGAAAAACGTGTACCTACCTACCTGAGATGGTACCTACATAACTCACTTATTTATTCATTTATGTTATTCATTTAATAAAGGAAACCAGAGGCACATAACAAATCTCCTCTTATTGCGAATGTGTGATAAAAATATAATGTGGTTGGTTGATACGTCACACCTTTTCTGTATTCTTCGATGATGTTTAAACAAACGCCTGAAAGTCTTAATCTAATTGTTGCAAATGAATAATGTTGGACAACCCACAGAGCATCATCTAGCCCCACAGAAATCTAAATATTATTTAGACTTCTGTGTATAGCCCCAAGCTAAGCAGAGCTTTTGTTATAGGAACTAGATGACTGATATACATAATACAATACATTACATAGATCTTTGATTATATAGAAATACCCAGTACACCCGAAACAAATATTTGCGGATCATGTAAACATTTGTCCCAAGGCGGGAATCGAACCCGTAACCTCCTTTGTCACAGGCGGACTTTCGCACACCGTGCCACATCGGTCGTCGAACATTATCGGGTGTAAACATAGACTTAAGGATGTACAAAAAATCCTAAGTCTATGGATGTAACTGTATAATCTTTTATTAAGGCGCAAAGTAATGCGACACTAGCGTCACTCTTTATTTGTTCTTGTATTATCGTTATGGAAAAGAATTACCTTTTGTGGCCACCAAACGCAATAAACCATTTTCTGCTATTACTAAATGAAACAAAACTGTAACAGAGATACCGAAAAATAGTATATACTGGGTATTATCAATTGGCGGTGACTACTTTGGGTAATTCTTTTCCATAATAATAATACAATTAAAAATTAAGAGCGGCGCTAGTGTCGCATTACTATGCGCCTTAAAGGCAGATTTGGAGCAAACTTGTCGAAAGCCGACGTCACGTCTGTCTGCATAATAAATGAAATCGATGGCCACCACTGGCCTTGTTTATTAACGAGATTTGCTTCGTCCCTTCAAGGATTAGACCCTTGCGAAGATTTTGTATCCAATACGGGTCATTTCCATTGTAAGAAGATTAACACGATCAACGGTATCGCTATCTAATTTTCTATATTCATTATCATTATCATCATCACCGTACACGTCCACTGCCTCCCCCAAACGACGCCACGAATGGCGGTCCTGAGTAGTCTCCATCCATTTTCTACATCTTCTTATATATAAAAGTCTCGTGTCACAGTTTTTGTAACCAAACTCCTTCGGTCAAGCCGTTTTGACCGATTTTTATGGTGTGTCTCTATTTGGTAGGTCTGAGAATAGGTTGTCAACAATTTTTTATACCCCTAAATGATAATGGTGGGAACACACAAAACTTTATTTTATTTTTTGGTCAATTTTTTTTGTTTTTTCTTTTTTTATCAATTTTCACCTTTCTAACACCAATTCCCATTTTTAATCGAGCTATTAGTTAGTACTGTAATAAATCTTCAACCCTCTGTGGTCGATGGCAAAACAACGTTTGCCGGGTCAGCTAATTAGTTATATATAAGTATTTTGTAAGCTTGCAGGTATTGTTTATATTGTCGAAAAAATTTTGCTATTTTTACAACTGGTTTCTCGTTTACTGATTGGTTGACCAATGATTTGACAAGCACTTACCTAGTAAAGGATTCGGGAACGTTGTCAATGTTTTTAAAAACCAACTTTAAAGGAAACCTTTTGGAGATTGACAATAAAAATCACTTTTACAATGAGACGTCAATGAGCGTGTTTAATATCAATACGAATGACGAAATAATTAAAACAAACTTAGATCCTAAGTACCATCGTCGCGTCCCAGACGCGCGTGGGCGAACGGCGAGGCGATAAGCATTCGTAGTAGAGCCCACCCTATTGTGCAAGCTTGCACTTTAGGCATTCAATGTTATGATGTCTCTACTGGCTGGATGCATAACTACTTGGCCGTAGAAAAATCCTAATATAGCGTTTGAAAATGCATTATTATCGATTAGTTACAAATTGTGATCAATCTAACTTACCTTTTCCCAAATAAACCAAATAAGCTCGTGAAACAAGCTTTGATCTGTCAATTTTTGAGCTATTTTCTGGGAAATCGGCGATTAGGCTTCCCAATTTCTATCTAGGACACCAAAATTACTTTGATGGCTCTACATTTTCATCAATTTTATTTTAAATATTTAGAATACACAACATTTATACTAGAAATTAAAATAACGTGTCTGCACTGTCTTTGTTCTTTTTTATTTTAATATTTTTTTATGAAAATAGAGATTTAATATCGGAATTTTCAAAGTAATGTACTTTTTTAAAAGATTTATATCTTTTAATTTCGCGGAAGTGGAGATTATTTCGATACAATCGTTCCAGGAATGTTTAATAATTATAGTACGGAGGAATGGAAAGTTGATAAAATAAACAAGTCAGAATAATTTACCTTCTTAGAAGGTACTTTATGCTGTATGATTTATTCTAAGAACTCAGCTCAACGGACTTCTAATGAAGAAGCGGCAATGCGTTGTTCCAAACAAATGCACAGTAATTTCCTCCGTAATGCCATCGGAAACCCATATGACCTAATGACATAAAATAATGAAAATATAGAAAACTAGCACTGCTAGCTCCATGACTGTGCACGCTATTTTAATTGATAAAATGGAGCCAACGATATTCGGAGGCACAATCCATCTAATTTTCTCATAGTGAGGATCCGTTGAAGGTTACAAGCAGACAATTAATTTCTCTTTAAAAAAAATGTATAAATGTATAGATAGGTTAAACCGCAATTTATGATTCCGTATCGAACTATGTTAGCAAATTATCGGCCAGAGGAATTATACGTATAAGCTTATTTCGGCCAGGTGAATGATTTTTGTTGGCAAACAAGTACAAACCTGGAAATTATTGCTGTTAGCAAGTACCATACAGGCCAGGGAAATACAATACACAGCTCTTTATTTTTTACACCACAAAATATAATAAATAACATTAAGATGAAACACTGAAGTACGATATGCGGATATCGCTCAGAAGCGATTTCTTCAAAGCAACCTTTGATCAGGGAATGTTCGGTTAACAAGTACGGGGGCTGGTATCGACATCGGTATTATTCGAAACAGCGGTAATTTCGCCGCGCGTGACTCCACCTAATGGGATTAATGAGCGGCTCGCATCGCATCCTATTTGCTAAACACAAATTAGATTTTAGGTGAACAGAGGTATGCGAGTGTGAAAAGATAATTAGGTGTTTAGTGCTGAACGATGTTAAAAGTTGGAACTTTAACGTTTTCTACACTCTGAAAAAATCCGGCGACCAAAAAAAAAATCAGAACGCATTATTATTAATGACACATTGTGTATACACATGCTTTTATGTGACATTGCTGTGATGTTCTGTAATAAAACTCAGTTTCTTTCAATAAACTTAATATCAAAAAGCTGATCGAAAGCTTACGAAACAGTGTAAATTTAGTACCCACCTAAAACATATTCATGTTTTCTTTTTCCAACATCTTACTAAAACACGCAGAATCAAGTCTTTGTTATGCTAAAGTTTTCATAATACACAAAGTTCTCATCCATTTCGCTAAAGAATAGCAGCATCATGGCTCATGGACGACCTAGAAACTCAGTTTCAACGTGAAATATGTTCCGCTATCAAATTTGAATAAAACAAGCCTCGCAAAAATAAAATTAGTAGACCTTCACAAAAAGGCTATCGTGTTAACAGTCGGTGTAATTTATTTGGAATGGTAGACCATTAATCTCTGGAATTATATAACAGGGTTCTGTAGGTATACGTTACAAGCAAGATTATGATGGACGGAATATGGAAAGAGGTCATAACACAGTTATTTTGATGGTTGTTGTAATGGACCATCAAATGCATAAGATATGAATTGATATCGTTACGGAATTTATGACTCATAATGTCATGATAGAGTAAGTGCCGTTGTCTCGTAACTATTATGATTTGATGGATGGTCAAGTCTTTACTGGCCACTATAGGTATTAATTAGTTTCAATATATTTTATTTACTAAATAATACAAACAGTTCTAGGAACTTCACTATACCATATTTACAAGTTTTAAAATATTTTTCGTCACTGTGAATCTGACGATTTAGAATTTTTGTCAGAAACGTAGATCCACATTTAATTACATTAAAGTAATTAAATGGAGATCTAAACGCTAGCTTACAGAGTCGCTAAAAGCTTGTCACACACTTTTGCTCACAACACGCGATACAACTTTTTAGTGGCGGGCCGTTGCTCTCTTAGAAGGAAAAAAACGAATCAGAAAAACAATCAAATTAAAATCAGCACACGAAACTTGTCAAAGTGAAATGATATTCGTGTTAGTTCAGATGTCAAAACCAAAGGAAACTAACTTGATAGCACTAAAAATGTTGCCGTCCCTTTCATAACGATCAAAATAAAGAGGATGCCATGATTTTGGTGCTGTCAAATTAGTTTAGTTTTGACTATACCCGAATTGACACCACTGTCAGCCAAACTTTCTGTAGGTTCTTGAAAATATTCAAAATTCCTATCGACCGTGCTTGAAAGAAGTCGTGTGAAAGGTCCTTGAGGCTCTAGAGTACACAATTAGCACGAGTCATTAACTGTTATAAAATCCAGTCAAGACTTATTAAGCTCCTTAACCAGGCTCACTTACATCAAATATTGCCTTTCGAAACCTAAGCCTTTTCGAACTTTGCGAAAATATTATTTATTTTTGGCTAAGAAACAATCTTAACTAATATTATAAATGCGAAAGTTTATTCGTTTGTTTGTCCTTTCTTCACGCCATAACTAAGACACCAATCGACTTTAGTTTTGGCATAGTTAGTTGAAAAGATGGAGAAATTCCCCTGGGAATTTGATAAAACATCAAATTCCCAGGGGCGATTTACAGGAACATCCGTTAAAATATCCGTCCTTCGTAGGAGGTTCACAATTCACGAAAACTACATAACGGGCAAAAATACCTTTTTATCCCCCTAGAAATGCGAAATTCGAATTTAACCCGGTGAAACCGCGCGGCCAGTAATTGAATAAACAAGACTCTTTTGAATTTTTGTTATGACACTAGATTTTTGGTAAGGGTACATTCGTCGAAATGGGACTCATCAACTCAAGTCCCAAATGAATTTATTGATCGATGATAGCACTTTTAAGGTGAATGTCAGCCATTTTTAATGCGGCACAATGTATCATGTATCTATTTTGCTGACAGAACTCCAAACATTTGGGCATTCATTTCATACAAATTGCCTACATATGGCATACGACAGCTGCGTTTGACGCTCGTTGACATCTAAATTAGATCGGTGTTACTGATACATTTAGGTCAGCCCTATTTATTGCTCATTGAGGACACTACGTAAGCACATATCAAGATATTATTTTGTTCTATATTTCAAGAAAACAGTTTTGTTTGCAGTAAAGAATATTCAGCAAAAGTCTAATTAAAGCCGTGCAACTCTTTCACTTTTGACTGAAAACTTTTGTGATAAGGCATTTTATCATTAACTTATAGGTATCCTACATCATAATGTATTTAGGTCGATGAAGGCGTCAGCGTGCGTTTTAAAGAACACACTAACCCTGACTGAGATACATAAAGTAACCTATTCGATGACCTCATAGGCGTCAATTTTCAATGGGAAATATGCAACTCCTAATAGCTAGGTACATAAGGTACTTGCGAACAGTGTGCCAGTGCCATTGCATACCAAATTGTCTAACAATATTTCCCTACAGAGACGATTATAAAAAGACAATGTGACCGGTAATGTGGATCTGTTTCCCTTTGTTTCGACATGTAGGTTAGGTACATACATTGTACGTATGTGCTGTTTACATTAGATTTATCGAAGCATCACCATCTCGTAGACACACAAAATAATGTTACGCTCCCCATCTCGGTTTTTAGATCATTTATCCCGGGAGCCGTTATCCTTATGCGGAAATTGATATTGTTACCGAATAAAAGCAATTTTTTTACGTGCTAATGAATCACCTTCTAGCGTAGTTGTAGGTATATGATATTATTATGGTACACCAAGAAAGACCTACTACAGAAGCTATAACGCACCTATTATAGCTTAAGCTTTAGGAAAATTTTATGAAGTTTCAATTCTTACCTACATATTACAAATGTATTACTGAATGGGTATATTATTTATTATGTATTTATTTATTTATTTGTATTTAAAAAAAACATGTAGCTCTATTTTTACAGGATATACCTAATATAATAGCGTACCTATTCCTGACAAGGTTTTTATTTTTTTAAATATTTTTCTTAAGATTTATCAGTGTACAATAACAATTAATTTAAATTTTTCGTTAAACTATACATTATTTATGCTAAATCAATAGAAGTAAATTAAATATTTCTTCAAAAACCACACAATTGTTACCAAATTACAATGGAATTAAATTTTTCGTCATAAATTATCATACATAAGGTGTGATTTAATGAATGAACGCGCTCAAGTTCTGGTTATTGTGATCAGAAGCCACATCACTCTGGTAAATCTAGTCGCTTTAAGGATATTCGTTTCCACATAACAACTTCGTAAATTTAAGCGTTATATTACTTAACAAACGACAAAATAAACGAGAATAATGTTCATCAGATAAATTTCCACATGCGGGAAATTCAAAGTCATTCGTCTACACGACTTCGACTTCGACTATAAACGCGTTATATGGACCAGCGAAACGGCCTTATCTTCTTCAGTTTTCCGCCGATCTAAATTCACATCTCGGCTATTTTCATAAACTAGGACAAACTTGAACGAATATAACACTATCGACATATTTCAATACACTCCAGTTGAAAAGGGTAGGGGAGGCGGTAGTTAATAACGATTTATGGAACCCCTTTGTTCCATGTCTCTTATCTTCGTCGTGAGGTTCCTGCTCACGCTTGATTTATCGTGCCTTCATGTCACACGAAAAAAGAACAAAGGACGTATTTTCGTGAATCCTATCATATTTTCAGGAACAAAATATTAGCTTCTAACGTTCGAAACGTGCGTAAACTCCGATTAGTCTTATTTAATCCGGTGTTCGTATTAATGGAGAACAAAGTTTAATGTGAAGGTATGGCTGTCGTAACTCACTTAACGTAGGACCGTTCTCGACAGTGACTCGAAACCTAAAAAGTCCCAAAAGAGAGCATTCTACAAAGAAAACCATTTCGTTGGCACATAAAAGAAATAGGAATAAATCAGAGGCGTCGGCCATTACGACATAGCCTACGCGTTATTGTTCCGTTCCGTCACGTTTGTCGACGCAAATGTGACAAAATAAGCGCGATTACGCGACAAACATCCCACGCTTTGCTTTCAGGCTCGCTTCGGTTGTTTAACCCCAAATCACTCAGATTTCTTCAAAAATTTTATCTACCCTTATTCTGTACGATCAATCGTTGTACCTACACATGGCGTTCAAATGAGATTCAGCTTTGTCTTAATTTTCTTACTGAATAACTGTAGAAAGATTTTTGTCCATAGGTCCATAGGTATATTACGTATGTAGGTATGTATATTTGTAGGGAAAATTTCGTCGAGTAGGTATGTTTTGGTTGTGTGCACTAACACTAACAAGAAATAATGTTTATCAAAAACAACTGCCTTAATTTTGATTGCTGATTTTACAGTTCGTTGGTACGATACTATTCGGTGCGCTAAATTGCATGGGACGACTCGAGAGGCAATTTTACTTCCAATTAGTCGATTCTCCAATTGACTGGTGGTGGACATTTTGGTACTTGAATTGTTTTTTTTCGATAAATTCGTGCGTCGGAGTTCAGTTTATTTCAGTTGACTTTTAAAGCCTTGTCTGAGCTGAGGTTGTATTAGTTAGGGCCTAAGTAATTATTTGTTAGTAGTGCGTAACTGTTAGGCAAACAAATATCCTGTAATATAAATTCCTAATAATCAACAACTTCTCGTACATCATACAAAGAAAATCGGACACTATTGACAAAATCTGTGTAGTTTTTTTAGGGCTCTATATGGGAAGGTTAGTGGGTAAAATACATAGTAATATTTATCCTTGAAAAGTATGATCGTGGGTGATACCTACAAGCAGGAATATTTATATAATGGCCTGGGAAATTCAGGCAAAACTGAAAAAGTACTTACTTACCCATTTTATGCTCCACACTCAGGGGCTTATTAGCATAGGATAGCGAGTTTGAAAGCTGAAAAATATCGTGAATAGACCGCTGCTGCCCGCCATTGAAACGCGAGTGCAGCTCATCCGCTTATAAATTATGTAGCAAATATCAAACAGAAACACGAAAATGCTGGTTCGCCAACATTTTTGATATTTTCAAAGCAAATGTTGACAGATAGAAGCAATTCTGGTGAAAGGATCAGAAATTGCCAGTTCTCGAAAGAACGAAAGTTTATCTCAGGTAGATGTGGGTAACTTAATTTATACGGCCGTTCGCTCGGAGCCAATCGTGGGAGGCGCTATTTGCGGAAATTTGTTCGTAGACAAGCGATTTTTTTCAAGCGCCCCAGGAGTTTCTCGAGACGTGAGCCGAAAATCACCGAAGGCATTTGGCTCAACGGTAAATAAAGTAGACCAAGTTTTACCTACTTACCCACTTTGAATTTAAACTTTGTATTGCTGGTGCAAAGTTCTTGGTTTCCGCAAGTTGAGTAGACAAGATGACCTACAAATAATGTTGAGATACTTAAGCTAAGTAGACGTACCTAAGTCTTCAACAAACTAGCTTATAAAACGGGCGCTTCACTACACAGTCACACAAAAAAATATCATGGCCCAGGGGTCCTACTACGTACTACGTTTTTGGAATCGCTGAATCAGAATCCAATGTCAGATTGATCCCATCACGTCAGGATTTTGACATAACCTCAAAAAATCGATAATTGTTAATTGTCTATTTAGCATCATTAGATCAAATATATACGAAACCTATCATCATCATCATCAGCCCATACACGTCCACTGCTGGACATAGGCCTCCCCCGTACGACGTCACAAATAGCGGTCATGAGCCGCCTCCATCTTTACTAATATTACAAAGAGGAAAGATTTGTATGTAAGTATGTTTGTAACGAATTGGTCAAAAAGTATTGGACCGATTTTAAAAATTGAATGCTACATTATCACTGATTAATATAGGCTATGTCCTGCATTAATGTACGTTTATGTTTATGCCTAAATTTAAAAAAAAACATTTCCACCCGTGCGAAGCCGGGACGGGCCGCTAGTAAGTAATATTTACATACCATTTTTACTGCGCCGACAGTAAGGCAGAATAGCTTTCAATGAGTAAATTACCAAGAGTAGGTTACCATAAAGTATCTTGATTGTCAGCTCAAGAAGCCAATCGCAGATGTAGGTAGGTAGGAAAGCAGTAAATCCTGAGTGATCTATTCAGAAAGCCCCGACTACGAGGTTGTATCGTTTGTTACGCGGCATCAGACGATTAATGATGCAGAAAATTCGCCAGCTTACTGCGACGCGACGACGGGGTAGAGTTTCATACAACAAACATGCAAAGCGACTCTAAGGTACGGTGATAGGTATATTACCCATTTTTCAAAACCTCAAGTTTTATTGTATATAAGACTGAAAAGTTTTATTGAATAGGAATAACCAATTAAGTACCAAGCCAATAGGTCTCAAATGACTCAAATACATAGTTATGAATAAAACACCCATTATCCTAAAAGGTCAGGTACAAAAATAAGATTATCAAACTGTAATATACTGTCAACGAAAATATAAAAGGAATACTATTTTACTCGACGAATCCTCCTCGAGTAAGAAAAATATTGTATCGTATAACAAAAAGGCTTTTGAAATAGTAGCAGTTAGGTAAATGTTGATGATACATTTTTATTCCTTTGAATATCAGAGACAAGTGCCCTTCAACTAAGCTCATTTTCAGCATCAGAAGATACACTTTACCCACTATCAAAGTTGGCTTACTGCCATCTTCTAACCTTCTACCATTAACATTCTAATATTGAGAGAGTTCAGGTTATTTTGAATCCGAAATAAAATATTTCAGACTTCAAAACCTTCAAAATTGGAATTCCAACTTTTCTAATTTCACTCGTTCAAGTATACCTAGGTAGGTGCTTGTGTCGGTTATCGGCTAAATTAGGTCTTAAAAGTTTGACTTCACATCTATTACACTTGTGGAATAAAAAGTGGATACCTAGGTAGGCTTAAAACAAAAGTGGGTAAAATTAAGTTGATGGAACCGTTTTGAGGTTATTAGGGAAGTTGGTAGGTACGAGTACATGCCGTGACCGAACTTTCCGGTGTCGTTTAGCTCGTAAAAGAGCGTTACCACCGTTCTGAATAGATAATAAGGTTTTTATGAAAATTCCTTGCCCTTGTTTCTAAAGCCCAATGGCGAGTCCTTTGTTCAGCGGCATGCAAGTCCTAAATTCAACCATTCCTGTTGTCCCCGATGAAATTTCACTGCTCCATTTATAAACCCCTTTTGTTTGTTTTTGTATCGAGTTTTAGAAGCGATAATAAGGGAAGGAGTTTTTGGTTGTTTGCTTATCTTTGCTCGATTTATTTAGGTTCATTTCTAATTCATGACCATTTCTGTAAAAGGTGAGTCGGTAAGTAAGTACCTAAATGTTCAATCAAACAACCAGCCAAATTTCGCTTTTTTAAACAGAGACATTTTTAATTAAGTTAGTAGGTAAGTATGTATTTACATTTTTTTATTTCTATCAAACATTTCGTTGGTTTGTTCTGTGAGTTGCCATGCTAGTCATTAATAAGATAACGAAATCTATATACTTACTATTAAGTATATTTAAAAATACTGCATGCATAATATGGGAGCGTAAACTCAGGCCACACTTATTTGAAGTAAATAGCAACTTTATTGGGTTCGAGAATGTCAATATTTGAATTCAAAATGTTTGGTAAATAACACAGAACATGTTTTTGTTTCACAATAAACCTTCGTTGATTTTTTACCGACATTATGCAGGATGACTTTTTAAGATGCAAGACGCAAGTAGTATAATAAATACCTGTATGCTATGTATTGGATTATCCTGTAAAAACCTCCATTCGTACTTAATTTTGTAAACTTTATTGAAAAATTCCGACCAAAAAATTATAAGTATGCAATATTTTTATTAGCTCATTATTCGAGGTCATTTCACGAGTTTTCTCTAACTCTGTGGTAAAAAAAAATATGTAATTTAAAATGTATGTATATTTAATATATATTATTTGATTGTTATTTTCTTTGTCAATAAAGACTTTATGTCCATTTAAAATTAAATTAAGTACTGAGTTTTCAAAGTTTAGAATACGAATAAAGGCTAGTATCTATTTAAAAAAAATCAAATTTATTCCATTTATAATTTATCCAGACCAATTTTTGAACCATAATTGGATTAGTTAATTGTTCGTGTACATATTTCGTAAAGCTTCTCTGAAAATCCCCAAACTATTATTTTTTATGAAGCTTGTAGTAGCTGTAAAAGAATTTATGAATATTAGAGTGCTAACAACCGCTCCCGAACTTTAAATTGGGCTTGTGTTCGGTACGCTGCTAAACTCGTAAAATCTAGATTGAAGCTCGTTAAAATATACATACTAGCTACGTATAACAAACATCGCAGTTGAAATGATTTTATTACATTACTTATGCCTAACCACCATATACCACTCCTAGTACAGGGAGTTTCGTACTTGGACCGACATGATTTTTAAGAGGTTGTGGGGTCAATGGGTCATCTACATTTCCCTGGTAGACCTAATGACCGTCTATCACGGTTAAGATTATCTTTTTACCGTTATCATTAGGCCACAAAATAATTATGATTTAAGTATTCCGCAATGTATACTTCATCAACATCATCATCAGCACGTAGTATACGTCCACTGCTGAACATAGGCCTATATGTATACTTATTCTAAATAAATAATTATTTAATGTTAGTAGCAATTTCATTGCATGCTATAGAATGAGCTCATTATTAAATTAATCACCTTGTATACCATGTTTTATGCAATAAATATATCATTTCATTTCGTATCATTTAATAAAAATAATACTGAGCATTCAAAGTCGTAAATCAGTGAAAAATCATAGTTTTAAATCCGTGTAAAAATTATAAATATGACAACTTCTAAATGTATATAAAAAACAAAAGTAATTTTAATTTTTGCTTTCCTCTAAATGGTTCTTTTGTTATTGCCCTTTACAACGATATGCTACACATGACGTAAGAAATCATTTATTTAGTGGTCAAAATAGCAGATACTTACTTGTCTGCTAGGGTCATGATTAAGCAAAAACCGAATTTTTTTGTTGTTTTAATTTGCAGTTTTTCCATCTCGTTCTTTATAATCGGCGTTGGTTACAGCCTAAGATAAAAATAATGGAAGAAAGGAGATATAAAAGCTCTACTGTTCAGTTGTAATCTGAAAACAATAACGGGATAATAATGCTGGACAATTCACACAGCATCATCTAGCCCAAGCTAAGCAGAGCTTGTGATATTGGTAGATGACTACCATGATATACATAATACAATATTATAAAAAAATATATTGTTTTATTATCCATAGTAAATATCCGGAACAAATAATTGCAGATCGTACAAACATTTGTCCCTAGGCGAAGAATCGAACCCGCAACCTTCTGCGTTGCAGGCGGACCTTTGCCCGCCGCGCCACATCGGTCGTCATCTTTGACAAGTTGTTAGATTGTCTAAGGTCGTCATTCACGTAGATTAATAATCATTTATTTCAGGCTTATCTAAATTTACTTAGAAGGTATCTTCACTAATATAGTACCTTATTGTTCACTTAAGTATCACACATATCATGCCCGCACTGTGGGAGCACGGCAACTGACAGCTGACGCGCCCACGTTAAAACCGCGCGGGGCATTTATTGAAACCCTTGCGTGCCCCTGCGCTGTAATAAACCTGCATGACGTGATGACTTTGAATCTTCATTTATTGTTTAACGTTTTAATAGATGGTAAATTATTATTTGTTTTTGTAATGAATTTGTAATTATAATTTTTCAATTATTCTGTAATTAAGTAAGTAAGTAAATCGTTTATTTGTCACATAAAACACACACATATACATTCTTAGGTAACTAATTACAAAGCGGTAAAACTTAAATTATTATTATCTGTAGCATAGAACGCTAAGTGCAGGTAATTTTGTGTGTTGCAGCGTGACAAAAGGGCCATGGCTCAGTGATTTTTTTTTTGCTGAAAAGCAAAAACACTGGTTTTCAGCCAATTCTGATGGTATTTGTTACAATTTTTTTTTTGGAATTAATTTATGTTCTTTTCAGTACTGTTTGTTGTAAATGGATTTCGATTTGTACTTGGTAATTATAGGGGCACATAGATGTTATTTTTAAGAAATGGCTTACAGTACATGTTTTGGTGTATGTAATTGCGTTGATACAATTTTAAATAAATAAATAAATGACGTGGTACTGTTCCTAAATAGAAGTACTTACATTTTCATATCACTCAATATGAAATTGCGCTGCTATTTAGTTTAAAAAAAAATATTTATGATTCTTACTCTACCGTTATTTATATCTATACTTATAATAAAACTGTAACAGGTCGGGTAACTGTAATTCTGTACATTGAAGATATTTGGATTTTTTTTGGAGGGCACTTTGTTATCTATACTGATGCCAAAAATGATTTTTTTTCCATCATGTCTGTCTGTCTTTCTGTCTGTCTGTCTGTATCTTGGCCGCGCATAACTCTGAAACTACTGAATGTATTTAAATGAAACTTGGCCGAATTTGAGTTCATACTACGAGGAAGGACATATGATAATTTTTATCCCGGATTTCAATAGGGTTCCCTTGTCATACCTAAATCTGTAATGAGATCAACTGACTTTGGTATCGTAAAGACTCATTCTAAAAGCTCATGGCATGGCACATAGCATTGAAATAAATTGGTAACCCTTAACATAAACCAATAGGCATCTATTTATGCGTCCAAATGATAAGCGAACTAAAACCTTCGTTCAACCGTCCGAATATCAATTTGATTGATTTTGAAGTAGTTGGAGCGAATAGGAATCCATCATCGGCCTTTCGAACTGCTTACAGTAAGCATCTGTGCGATATGTTGAAAATTCACAAGTTCCAGATTAATCGATTAAGCTGCGGACGAGATTGGGCAAGTTTAACCGGCTCCTACACAAGTTCACCCATTTGTCTGTTACATGGTATGCCCAAGTTCGGTACTGACATGAAGATATGACGGGTACTACGATAATATCAGTAATGGAACAACAACAACGGCTAACTTATGGAAATGTTCGCATTTGAGGTAGGTTGGGTAGAAATATGAACCTTTACAGTACAAGGGTAGGTAGGTTTACCCACGTATTCGTACCTACATTTTGAAATATTTAGCCCTCTGTATCATAGTGTAGGCTGTAGCCAACATAATCAAAGTTCTTGAGTAATAGAGTGTTAGGTTGAAACATTCTACAGTAGGTGTAGTTGTTTTCTGACCATCCGTGGTAATACAGAGAATATATTTTTTTAAATGAATATTAGATTGTTTTACGATATAACAAGAGCTTTAAAAACTCGTCAGGAAAATCATTTCTCGTTATAAATGGAAATTATAGTGCTGCAGGAAATCAATTTTCCGCCTGGCTTCGTTAAATGGAAAATTCGTTGGTTCGTGCTATTTTGACGTTTTGATATAGGCACCTAGGTATCAGATGCTTGAATCAAAGTTGTGCCTAGTACTCTTGATTCTGCGATGCATTTTAGTACATATCATTGTTAGAGATAGGTATATCATAATCATAATCTAACAAAATTTAATAGAATAAATAATATACAAACGCATACGCTCAACTTATGAGCAAAGACCACTACAGAGTGCAGCCTACCCAACGCGAGGAGGTGATGTGGAAGGCTCAGGATGAGACGGCGAGACGAGTTTTTCGCACATCATCCATCGTGGCCCGTGACAGCGTTAAATTGCGAGGAGTGGAAGAAGAAAAGAGAGACCTTTGCGCAGTAATCGCTGAAAATAAAATATATAAATAAATAATAAGATTCTGATACAAGGAAATATGGTAGGAAAGACTGTGAATTTTAATTATAATAACAAAAGGAACTAGCTTCTTTGCTGAACAAGGTGTCGACAGTTTAATATCGAATTTCACTTAACTATTTAGAAACTTCCATCTAACTCGAGAGTGCTTCAGGGCTTCCCGTACAATGCACAAGCTAAAGTAGTTGCTTAGGTCTCTACCGAACTAAAAGCAACTATGCGACTTCCTTGAATATTGGAGTAAGTTACCGTTCCGACAAAAAGTCAAATTAAGTTGTATACGTAGAGCCAACAAACCTGAAAATACTTATTTACCTACCTTAAATTAACCAGTGGATCGGTAAAAAATCACAACGAGGTTTGGCGTAGGCGTTGGTAGCTATTAAAGGGTAAATTTCTACTAGTTCTAAAGGTCGGCCGGCTGGCATCTATTCTCAAAATCAGCAATGAGTAGGTAGAGAAGGGTTCCAAATACATCGAAAAACAAATTAGGTCCCAGGGTTTATATACCGGAACCCAATAAAGCATTTATTTTGCATTTATGAGTACCACGTCACACAATCTTGAGAAGGGTTAAGACGACAACAAACGCCGGAGGTCGTCTTTTATGCTCACTGCTAAAGGATTTTGCGACCTCGCAACTATTTTGAAGATAAGCAGGTTTGTTGATGTCAGGGTACGAGACCTTCAAACATAAAATTGAATAAGTAGGCATCGATCCTACGAAAATAGAAAGCCCATCATCGTTACGCAGAACTCGTCATGAATATTTGACGTTAGCACGGAATTATTGGTGAGGTTAAATCAGATTCAGGAGTGTGAATAAAACTGGTTATAAAAAAGAGAAGCAACCTCCGACATGACGTTTTCTCGTCATGTGTAACAACTCTACAATATGATTCAAGAAGTGTGTGTATAGTGAGCTCACGGAATCTCCTCGCCCAAGACTCTCAGCTAAAAGGATTTGTAGAGAGTGTTGTGAAGAGCAGAAACTTTTATCACAACTCAAAAGAAAAATAACAATTCTAAAATACATCTCATTCATCTTCAGCAAGAATGGATGAGGCGAAACTAGTTTCAGAATACAAGTCTTTGAAGTGCGAGGCCTAATAACATTTCGAAGTCATTTGAACTTTGAGCATTAGGTGTGGAGCTTTGTTGTTAGTTTACAGCATTATTTTTATTTGTCTGCTTTTGAGAATCATTAGCAAGTTTTGAGTTGTTTCGTAAAGTTGTGTTTTTGAGTTTGAGAGAACCCAAGAAACTTGTTTATATGAAACTAACGACAGTGGTACCATAACAACAGCTCTTTTGTAAAAATTTTGTACGTAAAAATACTTTTTCAATAAGACCTACAATAATTCACCCGTTTTATAGGTTGTTCACATCTAAACACTATCAATTTGGTCTATCAAAAGTTAACTTGGTTTACTTATATTGGTACCATCATTATATTCCTCGAACAAGCAAAATCCGAAGTTATGGAATAGGAACGCAACGCGATATAATACGGAAGCCCCCAGGGACTTATCACGGGCTGATTGCGTTATCGAAGGTAACGTTAGGTAGTAGATATTTGTACCATAACGTTTATATAGATAATATTAACATGGGAATTGGCTGCTACCAGTGTTTTATTATAACAGTTTTTTCGAGTCAGAGTTTATCGTTTGATCATTTTAGATGTTTCCTCTCTCGTAAAAAGTAAATCGATTCCCGCCATGCGTTCACGTCAAGTCCTGTTTAGTCTGACATTTATCCAGTAGGTTACAAGGTAGCCTGGAGGTAAAATTAATGGGAAACGTACCGGTTCCGACATTTCGAACACATGCAACCCGCGGCGGTAAATCATTCATTAATATTTCTCATTTGGAGTCAGCTATTACATTAGCGCATATTTTTTGGTGAAAACCAGTAGGTATGTTTTCTGCTGTTTGGCTCCATATAACTATATATTTTTAATCGACTTCGAAAAAAGGAGGAAGTTCTATGTTCGGCTATATGTAGGTTTTTTTTTCGACTCGTCGATTTCAACGTCTTTATATATATGGACCAATTTTGACAGTTCTTATGTTATTGGATAGATATGTGTGATTTTGGGGAGCAATTTTATTCACGAGGGATTAATATTTATCCCGATAAACTTAAAAACAGTGTTCAATCACCTAAGGGATTCGAAGTCGGTTTTGTTTTTTCAAAACAATCAAATTATTTAATTAATCATAATTCCAAGTAATTATTTTTTCCCATCCAGTATTTCTATAACTTTCGTTTCATTCGATAAAAAATAGTCCTGCAAATAGAAATTGAAAACATACGAAAAATCATGTCTAAGTCTTCGTAATCTTATGGTACAGAGCACTACTCTTCCTGAGTGCTGCCTAATGTATGAAAACAACTGGCATCAAAGTTGAGTAAGCATCAACGTTTTAGGTTAGACACTCCAACAAATAACTTTGTTGTTTGGGGATAAACGGACGGCCAAAACTTGGGACTCCAGAGGGCACTTAAAACTTATGTGGCTTCGTTAACCATAGTCCTGCGCTCTAACTGCAGTTAAGATATCCCAGAATAATAAAACGAGACCCTATCGGTCCATAACTTAATGTTGTGATATTACCGAAAAAGAAATTGATAGGTAACCATTGGTTCTTCCTAAGACTATTCTCCTTCCTTGTGTTCCCTTTTCAATGCTGAGGGTCGGGACTTTTATGTACTATAGTCTGCACAATGTGTCTTCAAAAGACCGAAATGCAGCCCTTAGCAGAATACCAGCGCTACTGCATGGCGACATGCTGTAGGTAGCATCAAGCTGAGCTATGGGACATTATATCTGCCACAACAATGTATTACTTAGCTTATGTTATTTAAGCTACTGATTGGAATTTCGTATTTCCTACTTTTTGTTTTATTTTTTAGTTCCCGAACTATACCCATCCCAAATTTCAGTAGTTTTTGCATAAAAGAGGAACAAATATCCATAAATATAAACATCCATCCTTGCAAACTTTGACATTTATAATATTAGTAGGATTTAAGTAGTTTTAATTTTCAATGCCCGGCTTGACTTGTACCCATTGTGGTTTATGAGAAATAAATAATTTTCTTTTCATTTCATTTTTTCATCGGATCGACCAAAGTCTATACTACTGTAATCGTTCCTGACTGAAGATATCGTTATTATCTACGCTACCATACACAAGCTTCATTAAAAGCTACCATCCCGCGGAAATGGAGACGCTATGTCCGCAAATTATATTTTCGCACATTTCCCGTGGCCTTAGATGAAGAATGATTAGAGCTCTGTACTACGGTAATAAACCACATTTTAGAATACTTCATAGAAAATAAGTTAAAAGTGCAAACTATATGTATTTGTTATGTAACGAGCCGTTGACGTGATCTTTTAATAGAAGGGAAGGAATAAACAATCTACGCTTCATTGAACAATTAGAGCTCATGGTAGAGCGAACTTTTATTGATTTGTTGTCTTCCATTATTGTTGTAAAGGTTGTAAAGGTCCATGGTTAAAATCCATGGTCCATGGTCTAAATCAATCAACTTACAAGGAGACGGCAATGGTGTGGGGTACTCAAATCGAACTGTGGTTCCGCGTGTAATTTGTATTCAGTAACTCTATCCATGTACTCAAATCGTAGAGCCGCACTACTTGGATATTAACGAGAAAAAAAAACTAAAGTATGTTTTTTTAGTTATATGTATGTATACGAATTCAATAATTAACAATTTAACCATCAAGACTTGGAAATTTGAAATTCGCATTTAGTCCTACTTCCTACTATAATATGGCCGTGGGGCCGCGGCGTAGAATATCGACCACTCCAACTCAGCCCGTGGATGTCGTAAGAGCCGACTAAGGGAATCTACCAGAGGAAGGGCAGCAGCTTCCTACACCAACACCTTTCAGCTTCAGCGATTACCAATATGATGCCAACAATTATTCGTCGCGTCTTCGTTTGGGCGAGGCTTATGGTCAGCAGTGGACGTATACGGGCTGATAATGATGATTATAAACGTCAAAGTTTGTCAGGATAGTATATCAATTGTAGGATACGGTAATTAGATTTTGAGAACCTCCTGTACCTACTATACTGTATTGTTTCCTGCAATAAAGCTTTTTTATTTATTTATAGATGTTTGGATATTTATTACTCTTTCACAAAAAAACTACTGAACCGATTAGGCTGAAAATAGGGATTAGGCTAATAATATATATGGGTATAGTTTCGGGCCTTGAATGTAGGGTATTTTTTATCCCGATAAAACGCGGGCGAAAGCGCGGGCAGGAGCTATAATAAATAATATGAAGAATTTACATACCTACTTTAGGTTTTTTTTCTCTCGGCAATGACCAAGTAGATTTATGGATGTGATTATCTCTATGATTTCAGGATATGGATACACTTACTGAGTACCTACTAATTACACCCGACACCACCGTTCGATTTGAGTACCCCACACCCTTGCAGTGTCTTTGTTAGTATTTGATGCAATAAATGGTTTCTATATTTACAAAACTAAGAACACTAACAACACAATTTTATTTGCTCTACCGGAATGCAACGTTTTCCCGACAAAATGACAAAGCAAGTTAGGAACGAACGCTAAGCAAACAGAAGATCGAAGCGTCTAGAGTGCCACGTATTGAGTTGTTGCATATTTTAGAATTGGTATGCGCCGACAATCTAGTCCGTACGCTCGACGTTGCTGGTGCTTCAGAGAGCAAATACCTTGAACGGTTCCATCAGAATATTTGCTAGGAATTGACTACAGAAATTATTCTATGATTTTGTCTCTAGAGTTTTCTCGACATGGCCAACCTTATTGGTTTACCGATGGTCTATTGCGGTTCAAACCTCTTTAGCAGTGCACAAATTTACTGTCCAATTTTTTAATTGTGCTTCTTGTGACTGATCGTCATTTGTTGGCACCAGAGTTACTAGGTTAGTTGTCTTTTATCTGGAGGCCTATTCACTATGGACAATGCAAACGCGTTACACAGATACGACAAGACAGCGGCGTGGAATCGGACAAAATCGTATTCCCTATGTCATACTTGCCATTCCTTACCGCGACACGGTGCGATTAGAGCACGATTTCAACTGTCAAATAAACGCGCTCACTCTTTGCGTGTTATGGCACAGATTAGCGTGTTCCTGCAATAGTTACTACGGCTCGTTTCTTTTTAGTCTCTGTGTATGTGAATTTTTGTTTACATTGTGTATTTGTACTGTTATGAAAAAAATCATAAGCTAGATGCATTATACATAGAGAAGATCAAAGAGATTTATCAGGCACCCACGAATTGAGAATATACGGACGATTCGAAGACAGCTAAGACGGCTACGGGAGCGGATTCACTCAATGGGCCTCAATATCAATGTACCTATCAATGCAAAAAAGGGATACCTATAGACAACCAACGCGTGCGTATCCTGGCTACTGCTGGCCTTCGCAGGGAACAGCTGTAACTCCAAGCTCGTGCACTAACGTCATTTGGCACTTGAGAGGATCTCCTCTAGTATACATCGGATAGGTAACGACGTCGCCGCCGACGAAATCGAACGGAAAGACTCGCACACGATAAAATTTTACACATTACAATCACATTAATTTCTTGTGTAATAGTAATAACATGCATTAATTATTTTTGCACACTTTGTGGGGTAAACATTTCAGGAGTTCTATGCACTGTTCAACACAGATCCGTGTATAAATGTGCATATTAATGTAGTGGGCTACTGGGGTATGATCAGCTCTAATTGGTTTTGGGGATAGCCAGAGTCCCCTAGAAGCCACTCAATTTTCCACTGTTGTGCTCATCTTCAATGAACCGGCTTATAGACCATGATTGCCGAACATAACTATCATGAGCGGCCCTCCAAATTTTGCACATGTGCCAATTATTTTCAAACCGCTGCGCTGTCACATATCTGAAACAATGCAGAAATAATTTTCATTGTGTCAAATAGGTGCCATCCTCCTCCCTTTGACAATCTTGCAGATCATCGGTGAAATGCAACTCTGCACAACCATCAAGAAATACGGGCATGATGAACTAAAATGTAATGTACACTTACAATGGCACCATTGATGGCACGGTATCTTTTTCACTTACAACAATTAGTGGAAATTAAGTGTTATATCTAAAAAAAAAAAACAATTATGGGTGCCTACATATAGCTAAGCTACTAAAATCACTTTACTAGTCAGTTATAAGGATTAAAAAATAGGTACAATATAAAGGTACTAGGTATAACAGCGTAGGTGTATTACTAATTTTATTGATGCATTTACTTTGATGTCTGGTGTTATGCTTTGGAGTCATCCTGCTTGCAAGGTTCTCGCATAAAAAAGAATATAATTCTTTTTGTAGCGCACAAACAATTTATGGTCCATTGATAGAGGGTCCGCAGAATCCCTGAGTAACCTCCTGTTATTTCTAGTGCTTTGTTGGCGCCAGCATCTTACGCGTCTTCGTAGAAAAATATCCATTATTCTTGCTGCTTCTCTCATGGATATTGTTTAGAATACCTTAGTAGTTAGTGGTTTAAAAATGATAGATATTTTTAGGTTATACTATTCAAAACAAATAATGAAATGAAAACTATTCGTTCCGAAACTAGTCATGCCTGTTTGAATGATACAAATCATATTTTTCTGACCTATACATTTTCTAATCACTCTAAATTATTGTATATTACGGTTGAGCAAGCTTATAATTCAATAAAAATCTTGAGTAAAAAATTGGAAACAAAAAATTATTTATAATAAAACCGATAATTTCCGAGTGGACCAGTAGTAAAATTTTGAACGAATCATGTGAAATGATCGAAAAACATAACACGGGGCATAGACAACTAGTCTTGCTTGTGGCATACAGAATACAATTTATTAGATTCCACACCAAGGCACGTTTAGGAATCGTGTTTGTGTTTAAAACACGTTGTGACGTCACACGGTTTGGGCAAGGAATCTCCTATGTCATACAGAATCATGCCCCTGTTGTGAAAATGCGTTAGTTTAGTAGCATTTAAATATGTACCTACATATATCTATTCAGTGCGAATCATATCGTCAGCAATTTACGGAACAATCTTCGAAGCATACTCGTAGGTAAAATGAGATTGCTGTGTACAAACTTGCAGGCGTTCTACCGTTTAGTTTATTTATTCTAACTTTGTTTATTTGTTTTACAGGTAAGTTCGAGCCACAAAATTTTAGAATAAAGTACGAATATGAACCAATCACGTGATCTGGTATGTTTTTAATCAATATTATTTAACAATTTATGTTTGCCTTGAATTGAAAATAAACTAACCTATTTGCTTTTACCCCTACGGCACGGGTTATTTTTTCGAGTGTTTCTATGAGGCTGGCGGATACTCTATAATACCCCGAAGCATCAAAACGGTTAAAACGATTTTTGTGTAATGAGGAACTAAACACTCGTATTGATCCTCATCAACCAGAATTCCAGGAGCGTTCTTAGCTACATTTTCAAGGTGATGTGATTTGGAAGTCCCATAATTTTAAGAATAATATGACATCGCGCGCGCCTAGTCTTTTTATTGTAGTTTTAATTAATTACTTGTATTATTATTCGAATCTTTTACCTATAAATGTAATAAGTAATGGATACCGAGAATCATCATTGTACCTACCTGTGGAATAAAAAATAATTAGGCAGCACCAAAAACATGAACGTAGGCAAGAATAGTAAGCAAATATGTAAAAGTACCTATACATAGTTTATTTTCGATTCCTCTCCCAAGAGAGGTCCCAAAATCAAATTCAAATCTCAGTAGTATTGTGCCCACCGTACCGTACTAAGCATCTTACCGTGCGTTGGTACCTTTCAAGTAAATATCTACTAACACTGAGTTTACTGAAAAGCCACCAAAAAAAGTTTATTTTAATCGATGATTATCGATGTAGGATGCTCAAAGTTATTATTTCTTCGGAACAGAAACTAATGTTAGAAAACTTCTGCAAGTTTAAAAAAATACTAATACTGTACACAAACAACTGCTTATCTTGCTTTCAAAATTTTGTTAGACGTTTAATTTAAGTAGGTATGAGGGTTTATGTCTGTTTAATAAAAGCGCGCATGGGGAAAAGTTATGATTGAAAATGCACGATATAGTGCATTATTCGTAATATATTGCATTATTGGGCCTGTATACAGCCTGTAAAAGGTTGGTGCACTTAGCATCAAATTTCCAGTTTAAGTCTACCTTTTAAGTTTATGTGTATTCGCCCATACATATTGTAAACGAACTGGAGAAATAAAAATAAAATAAGTAAAATTAGTAAGAAGAGAGATTATCCTACAAAGGCGTACGTAGCGTAGGCTAGGCTCAGGGCGGGCGGCTTAGCGAGCGCTACGAGAATCGTAGAGCGCCGCTATATGCTACGAGGGTTGCAGAGTAACGAATAATAACAATAAATCAGACATACTTTACATCTTGATATAGATTAATTAAACGACCTGTACAACATTTTTTTTACTGTCGCTACTTTTCAGTAAAATATCCAGCACCATTTCATGGAAATATTTCATGAATGGTAAAAATGTTAAGTAGTACTGAAATTAATAAAATTCCTGCTCTTGAAGCAATCAAGATTATTTAAACAAAAAATTGGCATTTATAAGTTCAGGTAACTTAAAAGTTGCGGCGCGGCCATGTAAAAATTTTCTAAAATTGGGTAAGATAATTTGATTATTTAGAAAAAAAAAAAAACTAAGAACCGACTTCTAATCTCTTAAGTTTTAAGCTGTTTATTTATTTATTGAGCAACTAATACGATTTAATTTTATTTTGTATGTTTGGAGATAAATACAAATTTCTCTGGAATAACGGATTTTTTTATGGGACCACCTTGGGATCATCTTCTATACAACAGCAAAAGAATCATCCGAATCGGTCCGAAAAAGAAAGAGAAATAGCCGGATAACAAAAAAATACAGCCGAGTTGGTTAAAAAAATATTGACCTACAAAGGCGTACGAAGCAAAGCGTCAGGCTCAGGGCGGACGAAGTAGCGAGAGCTACGATAATTGTAGAGAGCCGCTATGAGGGTAGTAAAATAACGAATGATATAAGTAAATCTAACATACTTTACATCATCATCCATATCAGCCCATGCACGTCCACAGCTGGACATAGGCCTCCCCCATACGACGACGCCACAAACAACGGTCGTGAGCCGCCTCCATCCATCGACTCCCTGCGACCGCTACGATGTCGTCGGTCCATCGAGTGAATGGTCTCCTATGTAGGGGGGGTTTTGCCATAATCATGCAGGCGGAATGGTGATCGCAGTGTTTGTGTTAAAAGTACTCAGAAGGAAGCTGCTGCCCTTCCTCTGGTAGGTTCCCTTACATACTGTCATAGAATAATAAAAAAGCTAGGTAACTCAAGCCAAACTTAAACGTTACCCTACCGAGTTTTAAGAGCAAACTCTTATAAATAATATTAAGTATTAAATGTTTTCGCTTCTAAAACTTTGTTTTCTATGCTATGAATTAAAGCTAAATTTGATCAACTAGCTAGGCTAACTTCCGCAAGGCTACGGTAACCTTGCCCATGAGGTTTTTTTTTATATATTTTAGCAAGGATATTTTAAAACAGCGTAGTGAACAAATTCCGTGCAAATCAAAATGAGAGTAAGGGAATCAGTTCATGCAGATTAAAAGTAGCGGTCCATTAAAATGTTCCAAAAACTGTGTAAATTTAACTAATATCCAAAGGGCGCTTTTATGCAAAATAGGCCGAAAAGTTATTATGATTACCTCCCTAATAAGCCCCGTGAATTGAGCCTATTACGGAAACTACGCCACAACTTAAATTTATGTTTACTAACTTTACAGTAGGTACATAAATAGTTAACAGTAACCTCTGGATAAGGCGCGTTCAACAGCTTATAATTGTAAACGAGGAAAACCAGAGAATCAACTTAGCGATAAGTAATAAGTTTACTTATGTAGTTTATCCAAAACCTTCAAAGGTTCAATGCTTTGTTAACCAGAACCTTTCCGAAATTACGGCTTTCAAATTGCAATACCTACAGCACAACCAATTGATTACTTCTACTTTCACAACCAATTAATACATAGTGTTGGAAATTGTAAATGTATAGATAATATCGTACACCAGTATAAGAACATTACAAACGCCTATACAAAGGCAAAGGTACATAACATAAAAATAAGTATTTATTTAAACTCATTTTATTTTACTTTGAACAGCCAATTGGAATGTAAAGCCATAGCCAAAATAAATAATGCTGGACAATTCTAATTTTTCATATCTATTTGGATCATTCGCCACGTAAAAATAAAAGATTTCAAATATTATGTTGAGCTGATTGATGGGAACAAACAATACATATATTACTCTTGAATATTTTTGCTCGTTGTTTAATTTGAGCGAAAAACTGCACATTGTCCGCTTTTTGCCGGTAGCAAGTAAGCTAGATTACTGGTCGGTCCAACAGGAGAGTTAATTTTAACATTTTCTGTAGACAACTCCTTCAGTCTAATGGTGGGATCACACAGGTCGAATTCATTTTATTTTTGAAAACTAATTCTAATACTATATCATTTTGTTTCTAAATAAGTTATTTTTCGCTGAACTTGTTCTTATTTAATTGCATCATGTTGACTGGATTTTCGATTCATAGACTTTTTCCTGTTGCAAGTACCTACTATTATTTTTTAATAACGACAGATTTACTGCAACCTGACTTTGGCTCAAAAAATCGCATATCAAGAGTAAACCTTGCAAGTCAAGCACAGTATTGAACGGTTTGCAGTGGGCAAACTCTGTGCTCATATTGTAATATTGTCCACTTTATACCGGATAGTGACCACACAGAGCTTTATTGAATTTTACCATACCTAACTGCCAGTTTTGGATCCATATACAATAGAGGTTGAAGAAAAAACAGTTTTGCATTTTATGGTTCAAGGGACTGTAGGAATATCAAAAATTTGGCTATATTATCAAAGATAACGTTTAAAGGTCATCGATGTATAAACTTTGGGACGAAACAAGAACGGTTATCGTGCACTCTGCAATGAAACCGAAATTCTATAAAAAAATCCATTTGAGGATTAATTAGTATGCTAATGTTTTAACTCCGTAACCATGAAGCTAACTGTTGAATATTTTACTTCACTTAGGACTCAACAGATGTCCTCCTAAAAACATTCTGGTTTATTATGAAACAGAAAACGGTCTGCGGAAAACGATTCGCAATATAAGATTAGAAACGATTTCCATTTGTTTTTGTGGCGAAATTCTCGGAAAAAGTGCTCTTGGGACCTCGAACGAGTTCAAGAACACGTAATTAGATAATAACGATGTCGGCCAATGAGGCAATTACTGGGCGAGCTCTCCGGGCTCTGCCGCGGTCACGGCTGACGAACAATAACTTCAGAACAACTTCCACCCCCTTTGTAAATAAGCAACAACGAACAAACAAAATAACTTTCAATTGCGGTTGCTTTATTTGGAATTTGATTTCATTCGATTTTCAAGGAAGAAAACTAATCGAGTTTCATCGTCAAACGGTCTTTGTTTGTATTTCAGAACTTTTAGAATTATCGCTTACTGGGTTTGGTTGATTGGTAACAATGGAAAGCTAAAGCTTTCAATATAAATAAACCAGTAGTCGACTTCTAAAGGAAGTCTAGTTATTTAATTCATTTGAACTTGCTGCTACAACCCCTAGTATATCCTGACCTTTTTTCACAATTCCATTTCTTAACGTCGTCGTCCGTCAGTGAAGTTATTTTAAGGGTTTATTTTTCTTAGGTTATTTTCATGGCGTAAATTTTGTTTATCGGAGAAAATGTTAAACGAATAACCGTCAAATACGCCAAATCTTTACGAGTAGCTACATACTGGACAATTGCCAGGGTCTGCTCAAATGCTTTTATGAGATTTTATTTTCTCTACTAAATCACTATTTTGCAGCCAGATCTTGGTCAGTTTCATTCCGAACTAACTTAGGTATCGAATTCTGTTAATGAATCAATTTACTACGACAATGGTATCGTCGCAGAATCGTCCATAGATGAAAGAATTCTCGAGATGATAGTGCGTACAGAGTTATATGCACGGTGAGATTGATAGAATGGCTTAAACCTTGACTCTTTTGACAAGCGTCCCTCCATAATGTAGTTTCTTTTATCAAAGCTGCCAAAATGTGTCGTTAGCTACCCGAGAGAAATAAATTGAAAAACGCGCTACACGCATATTAATGTACGTAGCAAAAGCTGAATTTACTCCTTTTGTCTTCTTAGTTTTTATTTTATTTCATGGTTAAATAGTAAGTGTAATTGTAATTAGTGTTTTTAAGACGATAAATGTTTTTCTATTCTATTCTATGAGACGATATCATTGTTATGGTGAAGCGATGGTAGAGTCCAGATAGCTTACATTTTAACCACTATTCTTCAGACAACACAACTTTATCTACAGTTTCCACAAACAATACTTACATATATAGGTTCGCATGAACCCTTTGACTGATTAAACTGCTTTAGTTCGGTTTGATTAGAACACCCTAGGTTCTAATCTAACTCAACAAGCCTACTATAATTTGAGTTTAATTGCGTCTTATGTGTTCATGATAAGGTTTTGCCACCAACTTCATTATTGTGTAGTAGGCTTTTGTATTATCAAATATAAGCATACAAAAGTAAGGATAATATACTTCTGACTTAAAATAATAAGTATTCTATGATTTTTCGCTTCTAGGATCGTAGGTTACTGTTAATTACCGTTGAAAATTCTACTAATATTATAAATGTCAAAGTTTGTAAGGAGTAGGTATGGATATTTGTTTCTCTTTCACGAAAAACTACTGAACGGTATGGGCTGAAATTTGGTATGGGTATAGTTTGGGACCTGCAATAACATATAGGCTATTTTTTATCCCGATAAAACGCGGGCAAAGGCGCGGGCAGCAGCTAGTAAGTAATAACCAAAATTGTTTTACTGAAACTGACTTGTTATTTCAAGTAAGTCTATGCCTGTTATTAACCTACTTAATTACCGATATGTCTAATTACCTTTCGGGTCTGGTAGATGTAATACCCTTGATTACCTTTGAAGCTATGAGAAGCTACAATTAACACACATGTTTCAAATCTGTGTGATAATTTATACTGATATAAAAAGCTTTTTTCGGCACTTTTTTGGTAGGTTAATACATTGGCTTTGTCGACCAATTTCAATCCAATTTACATTTCAATCGGGAGCTTCATGTAAAAACATGAGCCGCAGAGAGCATGCCGCCTCTCGCATCAGCTTTATGAAATAACGTTACTCGCAAACACTCGCACCACTCAAATATCCGCCTTCATAATTTTCATGCCCATTCAACGAAAAATTCCTCATAATTTACAAAGAGACACTGAGTACCTGGGGAGCCATAAATATTTCGCTTGGAAACCTTTGCAACGGAGGCTTTGAAACTCTCAGGCGTGCAACTGATATGCTCGCTCTCTACTCTCATTTCGGGTATTAGCATGTGATTTCCACCTTTTGCACTACTCTTTGTATGTAGATTACGTACTGTCCTTTGTAGAGAGTATTTGCTTTGTGGGCGAAAAGAGCTTAGCTTCGTATTATTACGTTTTTGTTTGCGCACTAACATGCAGACATAGCATTCAGCTGCATTGCATTCTACCAAAAAATATTTTGAATGCTGAATCATTCAATGTTATTGATAGATAATATTACCTATATGAATAAAAAAACTAAAAGGAAATTACTCAAATCTCACTAAAATATTCAAATTTATGTCATAATTAACGGAACTGGAATAATAAGCACGGTGATAGCATTGTTAACGTCACCTATATTGTAGTTAGTTGCATATTTTGTTTCTATAAAAACCAGCATTGGGTAAAATTTACCTGAGTACTCTTTTATTTGAAAGCCTTGAAATCTTACAATACCTAGTTTCATTTTATAAAATCACCAGCTTCATGCTCGGTCAAATCAACTTGGCGCTTCGCTGAATATTCTCTACTTAAATATGTAGGTATGAAGAAAATAGGTGGCTCGGTCTATTCGTATGCATTTTGCGATTGTAGGTAACACTGGCGCAGAAGTAACGAAACAGTTTTGAAAACATTTAGCCTGTATTGCAGTTGAATAGAGTTGAAATATGTGTAACGTGTCTTTCCTGTAAGTGCATTGGAACGTCGCAACTGGCCGCTGGCGTCGCGCGAAACAAATAAAGTTGCTAAGCGTAAGCCCCAGGCGTATGATGTAAACTATATTTATTCGCCCATAACAACGATCTCTTGGGATGTTAAAAATGTCTCGTGTAAACCAAGCTTTATTTTTCTGCAGGTGGCTTCATTTGACGCCTTTTCCAAAAAAGTATTGGTCATGTTCTCTTACATTGAGCTAAAAAGTAGGTAATTATGATTTTGGCTCAGTATACATGCTTAGATAGCTACAGTTCAGGTAGTATGAACACTGTAAGTACACACATTGTAAGTATTTTATGTAGACAGATTATCCGTATCGTCAACGACAGGGCTCTGGCGGAAGACCAGCGTTGGTTACTAGCTTGATACAGCCCATGCTGAGGTAGAGACCATGTTGTGTCTTTCGGGCTTACATTATAAATTAGTATTTTTATGTTGTTTAAATGGTTGTAAGTGTAGGTCTGTTTACACACATACATTAATTTATTCTTCCTCATTCTTATTCTTTTCACTTAAAAGTTTTTATACCTTCTGAGGCATTTAAAACCTGAGACGTCTACTTATCATATTAACATGAATACTAAGTAGGTACGGTACCCAGTGGGTACTACCCACCCACCCTCTGTCTCATATTTTTCTCGGATTATGTTAATTTCGACCTAACTTTTTTATATTCAGCGAAAATAATGAAATCTGAACTAGCTTTCTTAAATTATAATTTTATTAGTACATCAAACAGCACTAAAGCATTTTTCATGCAGCAACACTAACCCCCGAATACTCAAACGAATCTCAGAATTAAGCACGACTCAAGTGACGATTTTTTGACAGATTTTCATTGAAAACTGTCAAAATATTGCGACATAAGACGTGCTTACATCTGAGTTGCGTTTGAGTATTCGGCCGTAAAATAGTCAAAGCCGATAGTAAGAATAGATCATCCGAATATACCTACTTGTACCTCATGCATAAATTCTTCGGTGTGGAACCTAATCCATACAGTATTTACATAAATCTATAAAATCTATGCAATATAAACAGGATTAGGAGGGATGAATTTAAACAGTAAAACGAATAATGCTCTAAAATACAAGCCGCTAAAAAAAAGCTTAACCGTATATTGAACTCGTTTTGCATTCACTTCAACGGCGGCGTCAAATCCAATACCACCATCTAATATTCAAAACATGTCAATGGACTTATTGCTATTTCGCTCTTTGAATCCAATTTTATCGCTGTTGCGGCTAAAGATGAATTTTGAAATGAAAATTCACAGTTAGAGGCAATTTTCGCTAATACGAAAAGACATCTTTTGTCATGATGTTGCTTCTAAAACACGACTCAGTGATGAAAAATATAGAACTGATGGCCTGCCGACATTAGTTTTTCAGGCCTATCTTTCTGGACCTAGGAAAATACATTTTACATTCTAAATACAATGTAATAAAGTTAATTTTAGCTTGTACTTGTCCATCAGATCACTAAAAGGCTAAAAGCTGCCTTCTGCGTTGCAGTAGAGGGCATCTCTTTCTACACCAAGCGAACTGAGCGAGAGTTCAGAGTTAGAGAGATAAGCATCGCGCTTGCCGTATAAAACACTAAATAAAAACGGGGGTCACATAAACATTTCTACCACTAATGGGATCATTCAGACTGGGAGATACAAAAATATTGTTATAAGAATAGCTCTTTGAAATATAATTCCTTCAACTTTTGGACATTTTCATAAATAGCGGTATCGCAATGACGAGGGGTATTTTTGGGTTCCACGGTATCCGTCCAAGAGGGCTTTGTTTCAGGTGTCTCCGCGCACTTGAGAAGTTATTGTTTTCGCATGTCACGAGGGAGATATGTTGTCAAGATGGGAAGGCTTGCGCATTTGCAGGTTTCATTTACACGCGCTGGCTCAAAATTAGGGTAGCAGGTTCTATGGGGTTGGAATGTACTTGTACATTTCCAAGTATATCTCCAACTTTGTAATAATGTTGTAACTATATTTTCAGGCTTTTGGCGACAATCAAGGGGTATGTAAATTAATTATCAGAGGGCTTGGATTGTAGACTTAGACCCTTAAGATTAGCGGCTTTCCCAATAGGTTTAACTAAAGATACTTTCTTTTAAACCGATGGTCTTGGGCTGTAAAAATAACTTACTAACATAAAAAAACAAGTAGGTATTCTCAAATATTTAAAGACCCCGTGATGAAGCTTTATGAACAGAACAGCTGAGAGCACAGATTTGTTGCAGATACTATGTAAGCACAAACACTAAAGCAATGTAAGCTACCGATGCCATATGAATTATATAGTTGATAAGTGGACGCCTTTTTTTCGATGGGATAATGCTGTTTACGCTCTGAGGATGTTGGGCTATCCACTGAGCAACTAACATAGTGTTATGAGCTAAAAACCAACAAAAACCCATCGATCCTTACTCTCTCCATAGGACAATGAACTTATTTTCATTCATGTATAACGCGGTATGCGTAGGCTTGTTAATTATAAGACTCCAATCGGAAAGTTGTGAACTAAGACATTTTATTTATTTCAGGAACAATTTATGGTTTTCGTGCCAAAACTTAAAGAGGAAAGGTTATTAGAGATATGTAAGCCTACATTAGATTTGCAGGTGTGTTGAATTACAGGGAATCTAATTAATCAATGGTTGTTAACTACTAAACCAGACGTCTAAGGGTCAAGAACTTAAGACGCAGGGTAAGTGCTCTTAAGCTGGCAAGACAATCACTAAAAACGGCGAAAACTATCTCAGCGTTAGAGTCCATTTCTAGGTTCCGTAACCAAAAGGCGCCAGGTGTCTTTAGGTACATATATGTTATCCTGTGCTTAAAAGGCACAGGATACAAAAAGGTTTTGCTGCTTTGAATTAATATGGTAATGAAATGGTGCGTGCGTAAGCTCTAATTCTCAAAGTTGTAGTTGGATCATCATCAGCCCGTATACGTCCACTGCTGAACACAGGCCACCCCCAAATGACGCCACGAATAGCGATCCTGTAGTTGGATGAAGACTACAAAATAGGGGTGGACATGAGAAACCGCCACTATTTGTCTCGGACAATACGCTCACCACAGACTGATGTCCTTTTGAAGCTCAGGACACTTAATCAGATTTCGCGTGAGAAAGCTGGCTCATTCGTTTCAGTTAAGACTCAACCTACATAATGAAAACATAAAAGAGACATTAACTTTGCTTTATTTTAACGCATTTGAACCGTAGGGCGTGTCTAGGTGAGTGCGAAATTTACCTTTTCAAGTGTTGTTTCTTTTCATTTTTATTTAACAAGTTTATTGAAACTTTGAATTGAAAGCTTGTAGCCAGTTCGCACAAGTGATGTTTATTTGTTAAAAGATGCAATTTGGAAACTTTTATTTTAAAAACAAGTTCTTCAACCTGGAATTTTTCATTATGCGACTAAAATAGCTAAAATTTGTTACATCGGCAACCTACGAACCTGTAAAAATTTCAGTAGCAATCTACAATTCTGAAATAATGTTCCTTCCAAAACTCTCACGTCTCCATATGACGCCATAAAAGGCATATAACCCCGCAATATAATGAACCTGCGAAATGAAATTTGCCATTTAACAACCGAAATTTTTTCATCCTAATGAAACACTTGAGCGCGTCAAACGCGTACTAAATGTTCGTGTTCCGTTACGTTATGGAGTTCCTGTTTACGTTTACGTCTTCACGTATAACCGCCTCGTAAATTTTAGGAACTTCACGGTAATATTGCTTGGTTATTACGCCGCATAGTTGCGAAGAATAGGCGTTGTCCCAACCGCTGCTGTGTTATTTACATAATTTTAATATTTTGTCATGTAAGTAAAGGATACAGTTGCAAAATGAATGTTAGTCGGTGGAACAAACATTTTTGAAAATAGCTTATTAATGAATTTTAAATTTTCTGTTTGCGTCTGTTGGCTAAATGTAACTAAAACTGGTGTTCACCAAATGATAAAATCGGACATTTCTTAGCACCTTTTTCGTTAAAAAATTCGATGTAATTTTCCGATTATCTTTTTGAAAAACTCATACCTACATACTTAAAAGAACTAGGTAACAGTACTACTACCAGGGCCGTGGGGCCGCGGCGTACGAATATCGACCCCTCCAACTCAACCCGTAGATGTCGTGAGAGCCGACTAAGGGAACCTACCAGAGGAAGGGCAGCAGCTTCCTTCTGAGCATTTTTAAACACCAACACTGCGATCACCAATCCGCCTGCCAAGCGTGGTGATTATGGCAAATCTCCCCCTACATGGGAGACCATTCACACATGGACCGACGACATCGTAGCGGTCGCAGGGAGTCGATGGATGGAGGCGGCTCAGGACCGCTATTTGTGGCGTCGCGCGTCGTACGGGGGAGGCCCATGTCCAGCACTGGACGTGTATGGGCTGATGATGATGAACACTACTAATTGTACCTATTACATGGCAAAATAAGGAGAAGAAATTGCTTTCCAATGGTAATACGAGACTGTTGTCTCATTTTGTCTGTAGTGTTAGTCTTTTTACATAGTCTATATACCTTCACTTGATCACAATGTCACCAGAAAGTTCACCACGGAAAGTGAAGATGAGGTATCACGAAGGTCTATAAAATACTTATTCACTCATGTCTTGCAGAGACCCAGGTTGTTTCAAGTAGTCAGTTAGTTACGCTCTCCGAAATCATACGTACCTAATCTCACAATTTCAATTCGTAGACTTGAGTAGGCCCCCTTTGGAAAAAGGTAAGAGCATTTGGTCTGCTCTTTCGTCCGTTCTCACCCTGGCCGTGGGCCAAAACCGGCCGGTAGGCTGGCCACACACGTAAACTGGCAAAAACTGGAGCATTAATAGTAACAGCCCTATCTGTTCCAAGCACTTTAGCACGTATTTTTCTCAACATATGCGCCGTATTGACACTTTAATTTGAGTGCAGCTGTATTGTAGTCGGCGAAACTGCGTCATCGAATCTACAGCTGCCTAAGGATGTATCTAGCTGATTTATCTTTTTGATAGAATCACAGCGCTAGATGTTTGAAACTTTACTATCCTAACTAGACTTGCATCAAAACTAATTTTAGTTAGAGCGCGCTGCATTATATCAATATTTAACCACGGGTTTGAATCAGTATTTATGTAGCCCATTCATCTCAAGGTTAGGTAGTTAAATACACAATATTCGAAACTTACCTATGTATTTGCAAGCTATTTCAAACAAACGTTGAACATGTCGTATTTATTGAGCATTACCTAAGTATTTGAATAGCAAGCTCTACCATTGAAACAAGTCAATTAAAATGTTTTAAATTAATTTACACTTTGTTTATTCGTCTTTTTTGATTGTATATTACCAATAAATTGATAAATTGAGTATTTTACAATACTTATCAAATATACATATATAATATATAATTTCGACGGATCATTATCACACTGTATTAAAAATAAAAAATATCATAAACAAAGAAAGTGAAAAACACGTACCAATAGCTCCCAGGGAAATAAAGTGACCACACGGGCCAGACATTAAAAAATGCGAATTGGTTTCCTTCAGCGGTTCTCGTGTATATTTTATTGGATGTAGCGGCATCGCCGCCTCAGTGATGTAGGTCGACGTACAATTTCCTGTCCGTGGTTGGCTATGACCGCTGCTCTTTCCCGAGAGGTTCTCTGACAACCTGAAAACGTTCCGGATATGGGACGTCAAGGCGGCCAACTTTCGCTGCAGGGCCATCGAAATTGCTTCCGACAAACGTGTGCTGATTCTTCGATACAATGTTCCGTTATTACATATTGTATTTCCAACATTACGCTTCGTCCTGAAAATGCAAACAAACATTTATTGAAGGTATTTACATATATCTAACCTAACCCAGCTAGAGTAAAGGTAAAGTAAATAATTCGCCATTGCGCACTCATAGGTATGTAGTATGTTGTGTCAAGTATGGTAAACAAAATAGTATCTATATACTGATATTATAAAAGCGAAAGTAATTCTATCCTTCAGTCTGTTACCTTTTCATGCCTAGACGGCTGAACAGATTTTAATGAAATTTGGCAGGGAGGTTTCAAAATTTCAGTAATTTTCGGGTTGTAACATAAACTACTTCAAAAACGTGTGCGTAGCCGCGGGCAGTAGCTATTTCCATAAGTGCGTTTAATTAAGGTTATATGCAACACTCAACACAATATCCTATTCGTGTCTCAGATTGACCTCAGAATACAAAAACATGTTATCATTACACAAATCGGATCCATCTGTGACACAAAAGTGCTTTTTTATGTAACGCCGAGTGATTTCACGGGTAACATTTACGTTTCCGATAGGTGAACGCATCAGTGGAAATGCGACATCAATAATTCAGTGGGAGGCCATTAGATGTATCGGGAGAAGATGTGCGTTTGTCCGAAATGAAGGTATTCTGCTAGTTTCATATAATGATGGGTCCATTATATTTACTTGCTCCAGTGGATCAGTGAACCAAAGTCGTTCTTGGCCTTTGACACAAAACTCCTCTAGGCATAATTTGATTTGTCTAAGTGCTTATTTTGTAAGCCTAAACAAATAAACTTATTGAATCTGAATCTCGGTTCTGACACTTCGGCCACCAGGATCCCCTAACCTGATCCCCCAGGGGATCCCAGTGAACTCATCGGTTTTCCAGAATCCCTTTGAAATAAAATTAAGTTTGAAGATGCTATCAGATCTATATGTTTACTTCAGTAAATCCACATCTATACTTTTATATAAGACAAGTGGGCTGCATCGGCTTCGCACGGGTAATTAACAAAATTTCAAAATCCCTAATTATTTTGAAACTATAATTTAGCCTATGTCACCCGGGGATAGTTTAGTTTCCCAACAGTGAAAGAATTTTCCAAATTGGTTCAGTAGTTTCGGAGCCTATTCAATGCCAATAAACAATCAAATCTTTCCTATTTATAATATTAGTATAGAAGTATAGATTTGGCCGAGGATCTCAAGAGGCGCAAATATGCAGGTCTCGACAGAGCCTACGCATTTGCTCCCCTTGGAGTCGAGACCCTAGTTCCGTGGGGTAACGAGGCTCTCCAGGTTTTCAAAAAATTATCTGAGCGCCTGGTCGAAGCAACGTCTGACCCGAGAGCTACTATCTGGCGCAGCGCATTAGCATTGCCATACAGCGAGGCAATGCAGCCAGCGTCTTGGGGACGCTTCCGACAGGTATTGATATGGACCAGTTGAGCTATCTGTAGATTGTTTGCAACAGTCTGCAGTTAGCTCAATTGTAAATACTAGTTTAATTTGTTTATATTATTTGATTGTTATTTTTTATAGGTATACATATGTATACATATGTAGATCGCCAATTGTATACATATGTAGATCGCCAATTGTCACGAACTTTGTAATATTTTATTTGATTTGTTTAATTATTTGTTAAGTGCTCAATAAATAATTTTCTATTTATCTGATTGTATCTATTAATTTCTATCTAATTTAATCTAGCTGCGCCCTGCGGTGTTACCCGCGGTGAATAAGTTTGTATGCGTAAACATATTTTGAACGAGTTGGTCACCCTACGGGAACACTTCTCTTTTCCGGGATCAAAAGTAAAATCTAATCCAGGATATAAAGCTATGCCGGTACCCAATTTTATCCACATCCGTCCGTTTGAGCGTGAAGGAGTAACAAGCATGCACACACATACAAACTTTCGCATATGCTATACTATTAGTGTTATGTTATTTTGTTTTCCTTTTTTTTCTTTTCACGACTAATAACACCTCTATATTGATCAGATCTTAACAAAATTTAGGAAAGCATACCTCTATTTTGTTTCCTGACGTTGACCTTTAGAAGCGTTTGTGACGATTACTGTCCATTACATATGACAGTAACTGTCATTTAAACAGTTATCATATAAAAGTAAATTATATTTATTACATAAGTACTTTACAAAACCAGAATTTTTTTACACAAAAATAAACACTATTAGCTCTATAAAGACATATGAACAATCTAGAAATAGCTCAACTGATTTATTGCTAATGACCATTCTTGAAAACCATGATCATAAACTATGATGTTGTAGATTGTAATAAGCAGCTCTCTGACTTTTCGTGAGATGCTGAGAATAGGTAACGTCTCACGTGAGACGTTGGGAATAACCCACATAAAGCTGTGTTTTGTCTTACCACGTCAAAAAATAAAGCCTCGAACAGAAGCTAGTTTACCATAATAAATCTATGCTATACCTATATAGCTATACCTACTACCTACCTACATAGAGAAAATCTGTGAAAACTTGTGAAGCCATATTCATAACATAGATATGTTATGAATATGAGAGGACCTTTTTTTTTTCTTCGACTTATGTTTATTTCGGGGTTTTTATTAGATATTTAGAGCTAACCTAGATAATAATAATGGCAAAAAATAACTACCTAATATAAACACTGAAACATACATTGTATGTACTCGTACATAAATCGAAGAACAAAATGCTTTATTTAAAAAGCTTCTTAGTATTCAAAGACAAGGCTTCGTGCCTAGGCTGTCTGTCCCACATTACTTTTTGCCGAAATTAGCTGACACTTTCTGTATTCTACGCCGGTCCAACTTGATCTATGTGTAGGATGTGGGTATGTCGGTAACTTGGTGAACTGAAATTGCTTTTCTCCCGTACGAAGGGAGGCCTACATCGGCATTCGCAGGAGCAATTTGTTGTTATTAGAACGAACAAGCCCTTAATGGAATTGAAGGCAATTTGGATCATTTTTCGTAAATTAACGTGTGAGTTTCAAATGGGTTGATTTAGAAATTTGCGAAGGATATACTATTTATCTGAATATCTTTGACTGACCTTATCATTTTGTCCGTAAATTTTCTCAAAAAGCTCAAACCTTTCCATAAATCTTTACATCTCTAGACCCGTTAGGACCCAAACTACCCCAAACCCATAACTTTACACAGCATTTGACTATAGCCAAAGAACAAAAAAAAAAACTGTTAATCTTACAAAGTTTAAAGACAAACTCATCGTTACCAAGCTTTCATGTGAAGCCTTCCCGGATTAGGGCTCCACATTGAAAGACAGGCAACGAGACAGCAAGAAGCTTCTCAAATGCATTTGAGTCAAGGTAGTTTTGTTGCGTTGGAACTCGAGTGAAGCGAAGCATTGCTTTCGAAACGTTTGTTTGTATTTGCCTGGCTTCTTTTAACAGCAAAACGCTTTTGATCCTAGAATCTATTGCGTTTGATATTTTGTTTTGTTTGATAAGTAGTTTGGCTTTTCACTTGAAATCCGCATTCGATTTGGAGCAATAAATCAGAGTGGTTTTATTAATGACAAAAACTTGGTCGAACAATTTAATTATTCAAAAACTCTTGCTTGCTTTACATTTAATTGATAAAGTGCAAACCCGGTATTGTAAATACCAAGTTCAGTAGATAAGTAACTTAACTAGGTTGAAGCCACAACTACTCAGCAACTACTTCGAAATGTAAACTAAGTACAAAGTGGAGTTGACACTTTTCACAAAGGTTTTGTGGCTAGTAATTAAACGTCATAAGCAATGCTTAATATTCTTAGGGCCACAAAATAAATCGTAATCGCAGATTTAGCATTGACTTAAGATAAGCTAAGAAAAGCCAAAGATTGCTTATTTTTTCTATTCAACAGCATCATTTATAATTACTTCCTACCTGTAAAGGCTTATTTATTTTAATGATAATTATATTATTCGCTTGATCTTAAATTTAAAATAGCTGTAAATAATTTTCATCGCTAAGCGTTCACAAAGCGACCGCTAAGATAAGAATAATTTAATAATCCGAGGCGCAGAACATAAAATGAAATCAAGTCACAGCAAAACAAGTTAAGACAAAGGACAGGGGCTTTATGTATGCCGTTCAACTAATAATATTATGAAGACGATAAATTCAAACGACGCAATTGGGTCTTAAAGACGTAATTTTCACTGTAATGGTTCCAGATATTATTTGAGTACCTAGTTTATCAGAGTTCAATAGAAAATAAACTGCTGACACGATGATAGGTACTATGTCTTATAGCGCGTCTACCCGTCTGTGTAAACTTAGACCATGAGTTATGAGTGTATCTACCTATTTCAGAAATCATATGGTACAAGAGTATGTATTTTCAAAGAAACAAAATGGTTCGTGCTTCTTTCTCTATTTATAAACCTTGATAATGTCACGAGTTTCTTTATAAAAAATCTTTTTTAAATTCAAAAAGAGGCAGGTATTGATTACCTACCTCAATACAATCTGGGCAAGGAAAGAAGAAATGATTTATTAAAAATGTAAAAGGTCATTACGTCCATCGTCATCAATTACAGAACTCACAGACACCAGACTGGCTCAACTATTGATCGAATAAAGCACTAATCCACTTCCATCCGTCGCCAATCCGATTATACCATCCAAAACGCAGGGTCTATATGAAAATACAACTGTGATTGTGGATCGCACTCAGCCACGGTCGAGTTATGGCTGATGCAATTCCAGCAAAACACATCAGAAGATCGAGAATTTGACCACCCGCCCGCAATATACCAAATTAATGTAGCTTAGAACTAAGGGTAATTTGGTACATTGGCACTCATTATCCTGCTGATTGAACATTAGGAGAGATTAGGCACCATCATTCAGATTAGGTAAAAATGTTTGGTCTACGTTGGCTCAAAATTAATTATTTTTTGCAATCTATAAGTAAACATTTGAATAATTACGAGCGCTAAACACCATTAACATTACTTCTAACCCTACTTCATGTAAAAATTATGAACTTTACTTACCTGTGACGAATTTACACCTACGTACATACATATATTTTTTATGCATATGACGAATTTACTTTCAATGTATGGAGTTTTCAAAAATGTGACGAATTTACTTTGTGGCAAATGTACAACAACCCCTCTAAATGTCAATCTTGTTTCGTAAGAATCTGCTTCCATATTTATAGTACTGATGTTATAGAACGGTTTCATTGCGTGATGATAAACAATAAAAAAAAAATCGATTCAGCAGAATAGTAAACCGCATTCAATTCAGTCACGAATTGGGATTAAACTAGCAAGCCGATTTTCAGTTGAGCCTTAATCCACATGGTTAGGTATATCATTACAAATGCGAATTTACCGAATTTCTATCTATCGACTGCCACTGGCCAATCTCTTTAACTGACAAATGAAATTCAACGTGCCGAACCGAACTGTGTGTGGACGTGATGTGTTGAATAATGTAAACTCAGTCTATTTTTTAACAACTAACATGCTTGCTAAGTGCATGAACCAAAATAGCGCAAAACTCGTGCTTTGATGACTATCTATTGTTTACCTATAAAATCAATTTAGTTATCAGTTTATTAAACCTATAACAGATAACTCAATCTATAGCGTTATATATGGCACATAAAATAGTAAGAAAATATTTACGAAGCAGGAACTAAATCAGGAACTAGGTACAATTAAATAAGCAACCTAGTTAACTCGATAAACTGACTCTATTTTTTTAAATATACTAGTGGGCCGCCCCGGCGCATGGGTATTTAACATTTTTTTTAAATAATATTGCTTATGCCCGGGGATGGTGTAGCTTGCCAAAAGTGAAATAATTTTTCAAATCGGTTCAGTAAATTCAGTGCCTATTCAATGCAAACAAACAATCAAATCTTTCCTATTAATAATATTAGTATATATAAGTAGGTATTTATAAATCCAAATATCCACATTGAAGCGCATAAAAAAAATCCGTTTTAATTGAAGGCTTTCTAGCGAAAGATTAATTGTCTGCGAATTTCCGACTTGCAGAGGCCATTCGGATCGACTTTTCAGACGCAGAACGATTTATTCCATTCATGAGTGAGATCAGCAGGTTCGGAACATCGTGTTCGTGGCATTTAAAAAGTCATAAATTAAGGGTGGTCGACCGCAGGCGCACGAGGTGAGCTTCACGTGAATAATAGCAGAGTCCCGACGACAGAACTTCTTGGTTGCAGTCTAGGAATTTTCGCTTCGGTCAATCTCTGGTACCATTCTAAAATCTTCAAAAAATAATGTACCTATACTCCGATTTTAAAACCTGGATATTTTTTGTATACAGAGCGGTTACAAAACGCAAGGAAAATTGGTGGAAAGTATTTAACGACATTGGTAATCATCGAAGCAAAGCACAGAAGCTCGAAACAATTTTTGGTTTTGAAAGCTTTCATTTATCGTTTAATTGATCTCTAGTTCGTTTTCGAATTCCAATTTAAACATGTTTACTACACATGTGAGATTATGCTTTGTTGAAGCTTGTGTTTTAGTTTTTAGTGATAACTTAGCTGTTACCTTCTTGTTTTCTGTTATTATTATGTTTTCATAATGATATTTTATGTCTTTGTTGACATAAAATATCTTGCATTCTAAATTGGAGTTTAGTTAGCTCTCTACATAATACTGAGTCGTACGAGTACGTTTGCAACTGGCCCGTCCGCTAGAGCGGTTTCAATGTGTCCCAAAGGCTTCGCTTGACTTCAAGTGTTTCAGCTTTTGACCGAAACGGTCCGGTACCTTGTCCGAGGCACTTAAAGGGTCATAAATTAGTAGTAGCTGCCCGCAAATGGCGAGGTGGGTGGGTGGTGGTTTGCCAAGTGAATAATGGCCTCCGAGTGACCCTTCGATGCCTGTAATGTAAAAAATTCCTATTTACAAAATATATTTTATTTTTCCCGTACCGATATTGCTTTGTTCAGAAATATGGTGATATTTATTTGCTATACCGCATAATATTTTACATTTATTATTGTTCTGTTTCTTACTGTTCATGCAAAATGTTCTGTTTCTATTTCTTTTTCTAATTTTTGCTTGCTGCTACGCAGACACACTCTACTTTGTAATAATAACATTTTCTTATTTTGTTTTCAGGTACGTAATTGGTTCTGCTGGAGAAGTTGTTACGTAGAAATAACACAGAAGGAACCTAAGCTAAGAAAGGTATAAAATTATGAATATATCTGCGGTACTCTATAATTGGCATAAGAGGTTTTATTAAAAGTTGACTTATAAAGATTTATTAAGAGTAGATAAATATAAAACTGCAATGACTGCTTAAAATGCAAAGGTTGTTGTGGTGTGACCCAGAACATAAACAAAGAAAGTGTTGGGTTTATCCAGTCCATCATAAATTACGCAGATGATAACTAATTGGGTCAGACTAGGGTCGTCTCTGGTCACATCATTGTGATAACCTCATAGCTCATATGGCTACAGCACGCGTTGTGTAGGCGTCCTTGATGATAGTAGATAAATAGACCAGATATTACGTCTTAATTAGAATCTAGAGAGATATCATACAATACCCAATGATATCAGACTAATAGTAGAAATGCAAAAGTTTGGATGTTTGTTACCTCTTCACGCCAAAAATCTGCTCTAGATGTGGCCGCCTATAATTGCAAGAACATAAGTATATTATGCTAATATGTACCTTCTTACTGCTTTTGTAAAATACTATTTCTTTTGTTGGTGGCGTTATTGTATATAAATAAAAATTTTAAAACTACCAAACGTATCGGGCTGAAATTTTGCATAGACATATTAGACAAAGTTTTAGGCCTTGAATTAAACAAAGGATTATATCCCATAAATCGATTATCATGGGATAGAAATAACTTATGAACATTTCTATAGAAACAATGAACGCCAGGCGTGAGGAGAAACTAGTCTTATATAAAAGAAGTACCAAATACCAATGGGAGTTATTTGATTGGTATTTATTTTATATATAATATTTGGTCAGCCGGAAATATCAGCCAAAAAACTATTTGGACAGCCATATATGTTTTGGTCGGCTATAAAATATAAACAATCAGCAGAACTTGGTCGGCAACATAATTATTTTTGATCAGTAAATAAATAGCTGTTTGATCAGCAAAATTAATGTTTTGGTCAGCATAATAAATTATTTGATTAGCAAGATTTTATTTTCGTTAAGCAGACAAAAATATTGAGTTGTAAAATGAGAGAAGAATTGTTTTTGGCCCAATATCCATGTTACTTAGTTTCAGACCGTCAGGTAATAGATTGCACAATGTCACATTACTTGCTGACCAATTTAATCATTTTGGCCGACCACTATATGCAGCTCAATTTTTTTTTTGCTGGCAAATTCCTTTTTCGCCTGAACAAAACCTGTTTAATCTGCTGATTGTTTAAATGATACCCAATATCAATTTTCGAATCATGCATAACTTCACTTAAACAAAGTATACCCAAAGACTATTCAACCTTTATTTTGACCCAACTGTTCCTCTGAAGACAAAGGAAAGACGTTGTCAATTATAGTTGTAGGTATGTTCTGCAAAATTGCAGTTTCTTCTTTAGTTATAAAATGTGACAAAAGTACTCGTCGGGAATTCCATGTTCCTTTTATTTCACACGCATTCCGTTTCAATTCAAAGAACATGAACTGTCCTACTCGACTGCATTAAATATTAGCTATTGTTAGTTGGTAAAACTAATAATGTTCCTCACATGCTGTAAATACTTTTTTACAGCAAGTATTTTATATGTTTCTCAAAGACTTGTCCGGAATGTCATGTTCCTTTTATTTGATAGGTACATTAGGTACGCATTCAGTTTCAATTCAAATAACCTGAACTTTCCTACTCGATTGCGTTAGATTTTATTGTGCTAAAAATAACAATGTTCCTCACTAAAATATTTACAACAAAGATTTATATGTTAGTTAATTCGCCTGACTTTCTATTTCCGATGAGAAGCTCCGCATCCTGCGGGATCTCGCGACGATAAATGAGGAAACTTACTTCCCTCCGGCTTTGTCTTAGTAAAGTGGGATACTAGCCGATTGAGAGTTCATTTCGAGTTCTCATTTCATGCGATCGATTCCGAGATAAGGTATAAGGTTCGTTATAGTAAGGGTCATAATGGCTCAGATTTAAATCGATTTTCATAAAGTAGATCTTTCTTAACGACTCCAAAAGAGACGATTGTCAAATCCAATATGTCAAGAGGTGTGTTTCACGAAACATGTAAATAGGTTTATTTTTAAACTACATTATGAAGCTTAATAGGATTAAATCCGGCCTCTAGATCTGATTTTAATGTTCATTTCATCGTAGTCCAGTTCTGAAATGTAATTATCATTGCACACATTTTACATCGATACGCAGCTACTTATAAATTAAATATATCAGACAACAATTAGGTCCATTTTATGTCAAAATACAAGGAATTAACGATACATACAAAATTAAAGGACGTTTTATAGATAGCTTATATATATGCAATTTGATTATTAAAAGCTTATCTACGTATGGTTTATTTTTTTGCTTGAAAATGTCTGTATTTACGTACCAGATGCAGAGCTGGGCCTGCGATATTGTATTGTGCTCAGAGAAAATATTGCAATTCCGGTTCCGTGCAATATTGCGATTTCATACGGCGTACATTCAATGCTTTTTGTTTATTTTTCAGTTTTAATTTCAAATAGTACAAACATAGTAGGTACCTAAGGTTTCAAAATAATAGATATTTTAGTAGGTCATCATGAAGATATTCGACTTAGGTATCTAGTATCTACGCGTCCCATATCCAAAACATCACACACGTTGAATAATCACAAACTAAGAAGAATGTAACACAGCTAAGAACTTTGAAGAAGTAAGTTTGTGCATAAATTGAGAGTTACAAAATGGCGGCGGCGACAGCAACTCTATCAGGGCACCTGCGTCCAGGATTTACGAATTTAGATTAGTGCATCCAACTCGAGAGCGCCAACAGTCTCCAAGTTTGCTTCGGAGGAAATCGTATAAATGTTAATGAAAGTCAGATGTCTCTAATGAGATTACAGCTCCCGTAAAATTGAATTGCTCCGTGGGACTTCTTTAATTTTCAGTCATCGTGAAAATTGGGTGGCTCAGAACGGAGCGCCAGACGTCGATCTTTCCTATTCAATAAGACGCATTCAACTCTCCTTTGTAAAATTGAGTGCTAGAGCTGATTTGAGCTTATTGAGAGGACTTAGTGAGATGAGGAAGTGAATAATTTAACTATTCAGACTGTAACTTTGTCTTAGGCAGTCTTAGCCTTTGATCTTCATAAATCAAATAATGCTGAGCTTATAAGCGCTACATTGGTTACTAAGATTCTCGTAATGTTCAATTTTTTATGAAAAGAAGAGCGCTAATAAAGAGTTATGGAAGAAATCACACAACATTTTGCCAAGAAGTAGGAAGGTACCTACCTACATACATTCTGCTGAAAATAAATACCAACAGTACAACAGTATATGTATCGATCAAAGTATTCGGACCTACAAAGCCTAAGACGATACAACCTACCGACAGACTAGAATCTTCAAGTGGCGTAGGCATGAAACAAATTTACGAAACATCTATCGATATGTTCATAGAATCGAAAGTTAACATATACATACATATATAGGTACGTTCAATCAGTCAGAAGACCCGGCACACGTCATGAATTTCACAGTAGGTTCTGCAATATTCACTCCATATGCGAGTGTGTCACTACATTCTTATAGGTATCATCCGCTTTATGGCTACGCCCTTACTTTGTGTTTAAGTTATGAGATTTTTCTTATCTTTTTAGGTACCTATATTTTTGAGGGACGGGCTTAATATCCATGATTAAAATTGGTAGCAATGCTGGGTTAAATATTGTTAGAGTAGATGAAGATAATGCCGAGTGAAAATATTGTAAGAATAGATGTAGGACTAGATAAATTGGGAGTCGCTGTTGACGAAAAGGTTTGGGCCTGAATGTTCGGATAAAGGCGCAATCTCAAGCAGAAATCGGGGCATGCAGCGATCTCGAGCGAGGCTAGGGTCGGCTTGTAGGCTGATCGGTCTGCGCCTCAAATTGAGAGGCGAGCGGCACCGTGGAAATTGAAAGCGCTCCCAAATTGCTGCAGACCTTTGTATTTGTAACCAGGGCCGGAGTGCCGAGAATCAATCAGGGTAATGGGGGTTTGTCCGAATCTGCTTGGATTAGTCGCTATGTACGCCGACGGCTGGCCAATATGACCACGGACTTTCCAATCGTCCAATGGACGTCCTTTGTTAAACTGATTGAATGGACTAAGCTGAACACTGAATTCCAAGTTGATTTTCGGACAAATAAGCACCTGCCTACGAAAGCCATCACAACTAGAGGAAAACTGGAGCAGTTGATTTCTATACAACAAGATGAAATTAGATAGCGGCGTTTCCCATATTACTCCCACGTTCGTCTGACAAATCGATATGTTTGGAAAGGGTCTTTAATATGCAAGAGGAGACTCTCGGCTTCTCCGAAGGTGGGTTCCTACAATACAGTAGGTAATCTTAGGATCAGATGTCAGATGAAGCATTCAAATCTGAATTACGGTTGGCCCGTACGCCCGTACCTATACTTACAACACAAGTAATGGATAGTGACAAATATGTTAGCACCTCTTTACATTTATTATTATTATTAGAATTAATAAAATAAAATAGTGAATGAATTACTCCACAAAATCTATTCAAATTAGGAATTGGTAGTTCAAAATCAGCTCCGTGAATAGAAAAGGTTATCAGCCCAACTGTAGCTTATTGGGGGCTTAAAATCCACACAATGGCAGAACAGAGCACGTGAGCCCACAACGTGACCTACACAAAGCATTTACAGATTGCGAGCGAGCCCGCGGTCCACCGTATGCAGGGGACAAAGCTTTCGGAAATGTTTCTACCGCCACTAGACTTTACAAGTAGCATTTAAATGTACTACTACATTAGCTAATTTTATTCTAAGGATGAAGATATAAGGGATACAGAAAATCAGTGTGAAAGAGAGACACGATAGAACTTAATAATAACAAGGATGAGGATGCAGATGCGGAGGTGACTGACTGAAACTAAATGAGGACAAGCCGAAAGGCCTTATTTTGTAACGAACGTCACCATAACGTGCGCCGCAAACTCAAAGTTTCCTTTGTTTGAAACAATGAGTATGAGAGGCGTCGCGCGTCTAGACGAGGGCTAGGAAACTAGGAACAGCCGGTGGCTGCAAAAAGGAAGATCCCCAGAATACGAATGGATAACTACTGGACTGAAGGAAGCACGTGCCACTTTGTCGCATCAATGTTGTTGCACTAACGGGAAGTAGTAGCAGACGCTCGGGCTTTCGTCCGCCAGCTTCATCTCGCGCAACATAATACCTACTCGTTTCAGTGACTTGGATTCCAATAAGATTGCAACAAAATACGGATTTGAAGAGAAATGAATGTCTCCAAGTTCTTTTCAGCTTTGGCAAATAAAACAGAACCTATGTTCGGTTGCAGATGCAAAATACACTCGGGAAAAAGCGTGCATTAATTTTTGAGCTAAAATGCTGAATGTTAGTTTAATATATCTAACAAACATATTTCCTTTTGGATATTACGAGCCGCTATGTTTCACATTGTCCTGACTGATTATATATCCATAGATGAATATCTCAGTTGTCCTAACTTCATGACTGTCTTGACTTGGCTTTATACGAGTGTAGGTAATGTGTAGTCGAATTCGAATTATAGGTTGGTTACTACCTACTCAAAATTATAAAATAAAGAATTTTGTCATAAAACGAACCATACTTATATTAAAATAATATGGCGTGTTTTAAAAAACGATAAACCGACTTCAAATTCCCTTACTTTTACACTTATTTTAAGTTTTGAGGGATAAATACTAACCCCCTGGGGAAAACTTTTATGGGACCCCTTCTGGATCGTTTTCTAAACAACAGTGAAAAAAATTTCAAAATCGGTCCATAATTGGCGGAGATATCGCGTAACATACATACAAAAAATAAAAACATACAGACGAATCGATAACCTCCTTCTTTTCAAGTCGATTAAAAACGAAAGTTACCTAACAAATCTGTCAGTCTGTTTCCTTTGAACGGATCGTATGAAATTTAGGCAGGGCAACCCTGCCAAATATCATGCCTGCCTCCGTATATCGGTATATTTACTGGGGACGTACAAAGGCTACTTGAAAAGAGTGAGCGATGCCGCGGGCAGAAAATAGTAACTATTATATTTCGCAGATTTTCCATTTGCCTCATACGCCTCTATAAAGGCGTTACCTAATTCTTATAAAGATCACCCTAAAAGAGAATTTTTATAGTTATTGGATAATGTACACCATTATGAATATGTTTACAACTTTCCAAATCAAATTAGGTTTACTCGGTATTCCTACGTTCTATACGCTGAAATTTTACAGAGAAACCAGTTTCAGTTGAAATGGAAACGTACGCGGTCGGAGAAAGTTTATAATCAATTCAATCCCGCGACTCTACGTGTGTCGACCATGTTTGTTTGGCAACAAGAAAAAGTTTCGTGTTGTTTTTCCCCGTCCCACACATTTTCATTTGCGCAAACGTTTTTTAATAAACAACACCAACAAAAGTAACAAATAAAGCTCTAATTTGAATCATTTTTAGAATTTATTACTCCGATAAAACTTGGAAGCGAAGTGTAGCATCCATTTTATTTCCCTTTCTGAAATTAGTACTTATCAACCTACCAACCGGCGATCCTTTGGGTTTATTGTTTAGAAAATAAAGACGTCGTCGTTAGGTATTTTTAGAGGGACAAAATAATTTGACAAACTCTCTTTCTGTTCCATGTAAGTATCATGCTTTATAATTGATGAAGAAAAATTGAGATAATATCTCACTTTGTTAAATAAGTCTCAATAAATATTAGGTGTGTATTATTGAGACTTATTTTCTAAGTCTCAATAAATCATATCTAAATGTGTCTTAATATGGCGATTATCTTTAAAAAAAAACGCTTTCCACGCTATATGATTGTGATGTAAATTTTTCTTCATCCTAAGAACCTACTTTACTACTAATTATTTGTACTGTTTTGCTTGCAGCGCAATAACTTATAAGAGGTAAGCTTGTTAAGCATGAATGACAAAACAGAAGCGTTGTTAAGAACGGGCGTAGCGGCGTTCCTCACGTGGTACAAGCCAATTTATTTGTGGTTAAGTGCACACAATAAATTTCTCAAATGGCCCGTGCTTACTCCGACGAAGGCTGTGCGCTATTTATTTCCTCAGTCCAAGCTTTATCGTCGAACCTGCCGACATATTGTACAAGACAATGGTAGCTTAGATTTGTCGCTTGATGTCATAATAAAAAGCACGTATTACCCGCTATTTGTCGCGTTATATTCGCTTTTATAACATTTTTATAACCCAACATAAAGTTAAGTCACTGAGGGTTGCGATGTCGTATTCTTCAACCTTTGACCTTAAATAGGGGCGAATATTTTCTGATTCGAAATATTTTTTCGCGAAAACGCTTAATTAACAGAAATCTGCTGAAGGGTGAAGTTTGATTAAAAACGCTAATTGTTTTGACGTGGAGACCGATGAGTTGATTTGGTAAACAGTTTAAGGGAATTTTAGATGAACAAACAAGCAGGCTATGGAAAGTCGTGGTACAACAACGCTCGTTAGCGGGTATTCAATGGAAGCAAAGAAAGTTGAATCAAGCTATTGACTCGTAAACCATCCCTACGGGGTGCCAGTCAACAGCTCTACTATAACAGGTAACAAGGCATTAGGATTGCAATTTATTGAAATTTTATTGCTTTTATAAACCGCTGACCCACCGGAGGGCATAACCTTCGTTTGAGCTTAGAGTGCTACCATAATAGCGAGCTAACAAAAAGATAAATCTTTGCCACGGTTCTTTACCTATAAGCCTTCGAGAATAAAACTACGCAAGTCCCACGTAAATTAAATGAAAACACCAACAGAAATTACCTCAGGTTTTAACTGTAAGCAGTATGCAGTTTGTTCTTGTTATGTTCGCTAATAAAAATAAGGCGTTTGCAAAGCGTTAATGGGCGATGCTAGCTTTCGTACGGTCTGGTATTTATGCACCGGCACGTTAGCAAGACAACATTACACTACAGCAAACTTTGCTTCACAAACTTTATAATTAATGTCCCGTTTTGTAATTTCTCCGCCGTGAGCAATATTAAAGTTGTTAGGGTATATTTTGACCATACAGCGCTACGCAAGTTGACCGACAAAACTTTTTAGCTCATGCATTACGCTTCGCTACAGCTGGGACATAGGAACGAGGGACTCGTATCTTTTGTTTTCATTATGTGATGCCACCGTCTATACGTGTACAACTGCTTCGTGTGCATCCCAAGGTTTTCTGAAAGAGATCACTCTTATCGATAAGGCCGCCCATAGTGCAACTCTGTTATATACATATGTGCATATGTGCAATAAAGTGTATTGTATTGTGATAATTTTATAAGAGTGAGGATAGAATAATAGAATAGAGTGTGCACCTGTATTTGTGCACAAACTTGTGCACTGTAATAATATGTCCTGCGCACATGGCTTGTCCCTCTTGATACTGACTGCCGTCGCGTCGTGGCCAAAATTCGAATCATCATCATCTTCAGTTTTATTAGGTTATGCTGTGGTGTGGTCGTAACTGAAATTTAAAATCACACCATCACCCTATATAAAATATTTTATAAATGCTAAAGTTTTGATGTTTGGATATTTGTTCCCGCTTCACGCTAAACTACAGAACGGATTTGGGCTAGTGTAAAACTATTTTGAATCCCATAAATCTGTTCCCATGGTATAGAAATCCGAAATAATAGAAATAAAACCTTTCAACGTTTCCACAAAAACATCGCGTTCGATTCCGGACTAAAACTAGTTTGTAATAAACCGAAAATCTAATCCTTCAACAGCTTTTATATTATTATGCGATTGTATAAAAATATACCTACTTATTATGAAACTCAGTTTTTATCTATCCGCTTTGTTAATTGACACTGATTTATAATGCATTCATTATTTAATCAACAAAAGGGAGGACTGTGGAACTTTTTATAGCCTTTGAACTTGTTGAATAACAATAAATTCAATTCATATTCTTCATAAAAATATTAAAACGCAAAAGTTTAGAAGTTTGTTACTCGTTCACTACAAAACTACTAACGATACTCGCAGAAACGTGTGTATAACATAACATATCTACACAAGAACGTTTTTGTATAAACACACGTTCTCTTCAAATAAATAATATAATTGCTCTCAGCGATAAGGCCGCCTTTTGTACTGTTCATATTTGTTTAGATATAAGATCTTATATTAATGTATTTTTTTTTGTACAATAAAGTGTTCATTCATTCATTTAAAAGTAGCTAAATACTTTTTTATCGTTAATAATTTTATCTGGCGCATATGAAGGTGCGGACAGAAGGCGGTAAATAATTATCTTAGTACCTATTAGCATTAATAAACGAATAGCTTTGTTTATCTGAGTCTAGCCATAATTTCAGAGTTGATACTTGAAATAAATAAGAGAGTTTGTTACTGCACAATAAATAAATTAATTTGCACTGCATTTTACGACACAACTTATTACTAGATAAAGATTTAGATTTATTTATTTTGGTCACATGTACATGTATACAGCTTAGGTCTTAATGTTAGCTTAGGTTAATTATAGTACATGCGCCCTGTAGGGCACTGCAAAAGAATTTACATAAAATAACAAAAAAAAATCTTTAAACTTACAAGTACAGATATATGTACCTACATAAAAATATGAATGCAGTTTATTTAACACCACGATAGACATGAAATAGGTCAAGTCAAAATGTAATTTCTACGAGATACAAAGGTATGTCCGAGCTCGTGGATCTTTTGGGCGAAGTACCCAGGTATGACTATTCAATGTAACTAGCCTCGGGAAAAACGGAACATCAGAAACCTCAGTGAGTGACCACTCTTTGCTTTGGCATGCCCTTCTAGTTTCATTATATGTACACCGACGTAAATCGTCCTATCAAAAACTGAACGACCTATTCGTAAGTAAAAGCTTTCAGCTAAGTTTTATCGAACAGTAGGGTAGAATCCCTACTGTTCGATAAAAAAACTAAAGTATAGTAAAATTCAAATTAGAAAGTTAAAAAAACTGTTACTGACCGCGTAGCGTTTCATAAATTACTCGTAGCTACATGAAATACGCGACAAGTTTTTGGATCCTAATTGGAAATCAACTATGTTGTCTAAAAACAACAACACTTTATCTCGAAGTTTTGCCTCGCAGTTGTTTATAGTTCAAACGGAATAAATTAGGACCAGTTAAGAATGTAACGTAGAAACGTATCGTATAATTTTAAGTAAAATACTTCTACCTATCTGAATATATTTTTTGGGGAAGTTATTTTGTAAAATTGTGTTGAAACAAAATTTCCTGAGCTAGCACTATTCCATCAGCGCGTTTCAAAATTAGAGCCACTATAGCCACAGAATCACCAAAAATAAGGACGACAGCCCAAAAAAGGTAAAAAATGCATTTAATAACGGAAAAAATTGTCGTAAACAATTTTTAACAAAACGGAAAATACAAAGTAGGTTGGTAGGTATAGGTAAGATAGCTCTGATAGAAGACAAATGAAGTGGAGACAGGACAGACCTTCGTTCCAGGCATTTTTCATACAGAAAACAGTTCGTTCTCTACGTTCACTTACAATTGGCTGGTTATTCAACTCAAAGTAGGTACATATATTTTATCTTGTAACAAATCCAACAAAAATAAATGAACGAAATAAAACAACAACAACTTCGGAAAATTACATATGCAACAAAATAATTTAGAAGTGTGAAAGAATAAAAACAAATCACCTAGCTTTCTAACATAAAATAGGTTACCTAACCTAACTAGCTACTCTCCAATGCACGTCCAGGTAATATGATCCTAATGAGTGAACAAGCTAATCCCTGAAGGCTATACCACACCCCAGGCAGCTGATGAAATTACACAAATGCTAATGAAAGTCGAGCTACTCGAGTGAGATTAGCGTCGTCGCTGTAAAATTGGACTTGTTTAGGGGACATTTCTGCTTAGGACCGGGAATTTTCAGATAAAAACAGGGGATATCATGCCTCACAGTAAGTAACGATATTATAGGAGGTTGGCCAATGAAATTGGATCGTTGTTTATATACTCAGGTTTCGGCATACTGTCTCGGATTAAATAAAATTTAGAAGCAAATGGAATAGCATATGTGGAACATATGTTTTTTTCGCAGTGTTATCAATAAATCTACGCACCTAACTGTTATAGGAACCTACCTCTTACTGGAGTTAAATAGTTGCACTGGGTTTATTTTATATCGAAATCACGTGATTAACAATGAATCGAATAAAATCTTAGCGAGTCGCAGCATTTTCCGTATTTTCCGTAGAAAAATTCTTTCGCAACATTTATTTCACGACTCCATTTTCCACGACTTAAATATAAGTAAACATCCAGGCCTCATTGAACATAAATCGATGTTACGAAACATTAATAGTTGACTGGTTACGTCGTCGTTAGGCATAGTTTCCGCAATATTGGTATCAGAAAAAATGTGATGCCATAGTGGGTGTGTGCAACTTGTACAAGCAAAAGATTAGGTTTATAATGTGAAAATTATAAGTTTGTCATCTGAGAAGTAAAAAGCAGTGAGTTTCCGCAATATTGGTACCTATTTGAAAAAGTGTGATGCCATAGTGGGTGTGTGAAACTTGTAGAAGCAAAAGATGAGGTTTATAATGTCAAAATTATAAGTTTTACTCACCTGAGAAGTAAAAAGCAGTGAACTCAGGTCATATATATATTAGCCTCGGGCAGATACTTTCTAATCTCTCTTTAGGTTCATTAAACCCAAGTCTAAACGAAAAGCTTTTGTAATTAAAGAAAAGGTACGAGCACTATGTCGTCGAGCTTTCGTATCTAGGCAAGCTGACAGATAATAACGATAAGGATCTCAAAACCATAAATTGTGCTGTGACCCTGCCCATTCTAACCATTGTATAGGGCGGCATAGGCGCGTTCTAATCCCCGCTAAGATTATTTCATATTTACCCGTACAGTGGACCCTGGTTATAATTGAACGTTTTTCCCTTTCTCTTATTAATATAGAGGTACGAACGAAACTTTATCACAAAGGGATAGTTTACTGTTACTCCCACAAAGCCATTTGTCAACCCACCACTGATACTTTCGGGTTTATTCAGCGCAAGAATTAATTAAAATGTTCATAATTTAATCATGTTTTATATGATGGATGTGGTAATAACTTCGAGTATTCAAATTTGGAATTCAGACGAGAACAAATCATAACAAACTTAGCCACTTACAAAAAAATATAATTAGGTATCTACCTATTTAAAGTTATGCTTCTTGCAAGTGCATACTTTTTTAATGCTGGACAATCCACACAAAATCGTCTAGCCCCAAGCAAAGCAAAGCTTGTGTTATGGGTACTGCGATGGCTAATATATTTACTTAAACAATACATTACATGTATTGACAAAGAAAATAACAATCAAATAATATAAAGAAATTAAACTAGTATTTACAATTGAAACAATTGAGCTAACTGCAGACTGTTGCAAACAATCTACAGATAGCTCAACTGGTCCATATCAATACCAGTCGGAAGCGTCACCAAGACGCTGGCTGCATTGCCCCGCTGTATGGCAATGCTAATGCGCTGCGCCAGATACTTACCAGCTCTCGGGTCCCGCGTCGCTTCGACCAGGCTCTCTGATAATTTTTTGAAAACCCGGAGAGCCTCGGTACCCCACGGACCTAGGATCTCGACTCCAAGGGGAGCAAATGCGTAGGCTCTGTCGAGACCTGCATATTTGCGCCTCTTGAGATCCTCGGCCAAATCTGCCGCCGAACCAGCCCTCACGGATGTCCTTGAAAGATGGGAAGGCGCAAGTGTGTCGACACATGTAGCGTCCCACACAATAGGCCTCCCCAGCTCCCAAGGGAGACATACATTACATACATAGACAGATATTTTTTATTGTACACAGAAATACCCAGAACATCCGGAAAAAATATTTGCAGATAGTACAAACATTATTATCTCCCTACATGGGAGACCATCCACTCGATGGACCGACGACATCGTAGCGGACGCAAGGAGTCAATGGATGGAGGCGGCTCAGGACCGCTATTTGTGGCGTCGTACGGGGGAGGCCTATGTCAGCAGTGGACGTGTATGGGCTGATGATGATGTACTAACATTTGTCCTAAGGCGGGAATCGAACCACAACCTCCTGCGTCGCAGGCCGACCTACGCCCGCCGCGCCACATCAGTCGTCACGACGTCAAAAATGAAATTATTAGGTTAAGTCCTACCTAGGCCAGTAAATGATGAGAAACACAATTTCAGTCACGCTTTTACCTAAGTTAGCCAATAGATGCCAATAGCTTAGTCGGTTTTTTTTTTATTTTGCTGCTGTATTTTCTAAACCGACTTACATAGTTTTTTCAAGTTGCATTGCAGTTCTCATAAACCTTTGATTCATTTCCGCGGGTTAGGCGTGAAAAACGTAAGTTATAACAGTTATAAATCATAAAAACATTGAACTATGAAATCATAGCACTTGTTGTTGCGAGTGGCATAGAACAAAGGCACTTTTGTTCTGCAAAGTCCATGCGACTTCAGAATAAGTATTTTGCACTGTACCCTTAGGTACTCTACCTAACTAAAGCTACATCTTTTCCTGTAGGCAATATTTACATTTTTTTAAGTTATATGAAAAAGGTCACTTACTACCTTGATACACATACTATATGAAATTCAAATACAAATGGGATAGGATATAATGTCGAAGAAGATCCCAGGAACTTCATGACCTGATCCCACCATCTCCTTTCCACTCCGGGACAAGCAGACGTATGGCGCAATGCTACCCTTAAGATTTATGTACCAAGCACTAAGCGGTTTTCCTCCACTTTCATTATTTGCACCGTTAAGGAATGGAGCTTGCTGCCTGCTTTTGTTTTTCCGGCCAATTACAAGCTGGGTCTCTCCAAGACAAGGAGTGAATAGGTGTCATCTAGACCTTCGTGATACGCCGTCGGCCAAATCCTCACTTTCCAGCAGGTGAAATTGTGGTAAAACGAAGGTCTATTGACTCATAATAATTTCAATTGCCACAATATTTATTTTATTTTCTTTATTTTACTAAGTGTCATAACATTACCAAGATAAATAGAGTCTTTAACCGATACATTGAATGTTTTATGTAGTTCAGTAGCATTGTTTACATGAAACTGTCGTAATATTTCGATTAACGGCGTTATTAAAAGTTAATTGTTTGCATATTTTATAAATTATTTGCCGTCAGTCTCTATACAAATATAATCATTCAATAATAGGTACGTTTAACAATCAGGCCGAGATATAAATAAATCATGCGTTTACATGCAGCTTTATTCATGAAATGACGATGCGTGTTCTGTATTGTTACGGATTCAATAAGGATTATTTTATAAGCCTAGAAATAATGGTCGCGATGTAGGATTATGAGGGAATTATATTTTTTATAGTAGGTATCTTTCTGGATAAAAGAGAGTCGAGACGGACAGACAGGCAGCAAGGAACCTGTTAGGGATAACATTGCTTACTAATTTCTAGAAAAAAGAAATTAAACAAAATAGGTAGGTACTAGACCCAATAGTTGACCCGTATCAAAGGCGTTTCACATCGCTAGATGTTATTAAAACTTTTTGAAGCTTTTAAAAAAACTGGCAATATCCGCCCTTCCAAGAAAGCATCAATAGGGGCAATCCGTTACAGCCAAGGTTATAATTCGTCATAATCAATGTTAGTAAATATTCGCGCAGGTGAGACGAGCGAGCAGAGTATAAATTCATCAAATAAAAGCGTCCAAAATTGCTAATGAAGAGCGACGTTTTCTATAATTACCTCCCTACCCTATTGTATTTTTTACCGACCAAGTCAACGCATAAATTAATGTTCTTTCAGTGGCCTGTCTACGACCGCTATAATGAGTGAACTCTCTTTGTAAGGTTTTTACTTTTTCGAAATCTCTACAAGAGTAGTTAAACAAGGCATTTTTCCACGCATTTGCTTTATTTTTGTCCAGTAAACTCCCCGGTAACGTAAACAAGCATTATATAACAATAATACTGCTAGTTTTCCATACATAGTTGTAGTGTAGTATGTATAGTGTAGTTCCATGCAATAGCTATAAAAATATAGTACACCTGACAATAGGTAGTAACTAGTGCGCTAAGCCCTGACAAACATCACATAGTGAATATTCATGAAAACCGCGCAGCTCAACTGAAAATGAAACAAAATCATAATTGGTTTGGGGTAGGTAGCGTTGCTGAAACCACCGAAGAGTAACCGCGAAACAGGAAATGATTTATTATTAAAGCGACTCCGCTTTTATCGTAGCTAAACTCCATCTGAAGCTAAAAAAACGGATTTGCAAATTACTCTATATAGTGCGTAGTTATGATGTGACGCAGGAATCTGTAAAAATATTGTTCTTTTGAAATATCTTTATCTTCATCATACTGCGTTGGTTTTCAGGCTTCCGTACCTCGTTTTTTTTGGTGTAGTTTGAAAGCTTAACTCGGCTTTCTTGGAAGCTTCCTGAGCTCGTCAGTCTTCATTTAAACAGCTATAGCCCGAAACTTTTCCAATATTTTTTTCATCATGTTTGTCAACTTTCGCTTCGTATCACGGCAACAAACAAACAAGTATTTTTTCCTCGTCGGCGACATGAGTTCCTCAAACTAATTTCCATTCGGAAGCATCGACGGTAAATTTATTGGGTCTATCAAGTTCATACCGAAGTTAATCTTTATGTGAACTACGTGAGACGCTTCGTCTTCGTTATAGGCGCATCGCTTTTCATTAGCCACAGTCCCTGACAGGCATAGGTATGTGTTCAATCCAGTGCTGTGACACCAACTGTCGGGGGACTTTGCTAACTTATCGGGGAACTTTTATGTGAACGAACACCCGTCGACACTAATACATTTCCTTGATACGATGTCTTGGGAATGCTTTGCGATACTACTTTTCTGTAATTATTACGTCATTTCTAACAAGTAATTGGTAAGAGGGAATGCCTGTTCTTTAATAAAACGTAATAAATAAATTATGTATATCGATCAAACGTCCATTTCTAGGTCTGTAGGACGAAATGACAAACGACGCATAGACATACATAGATAGAGTACCCTTCGCAATTAGGTCGAGTGCGTTTCCGGAGGGTTCTCTATCTGCACTCTACAGCATATCGGCATTGTTTTATGCATTATAATAAATTACAGTTGCAAACTTCACAAAGCAGTATTAATTTATTACATACAATACGAATAACGATAAAATAAACAATTAACTAAGTAGGTACATACCTACCCACTCACTAAGCAAACACATTGATTGAACATTGAACCACTGAAGGTACAAATTACGTCCGTGTTTACAATTCTATTACGTAAATAGATAAAGCTGTTTTTCACTTAATCACAGACAAGACACACATAAAATACACAGCCACAAGCTTTGACGTCAAAACTATTGCAAAGTTCACGTTGGCTGTAAAGTTAGAACTTAACAGGTTTACTTGGATTTTTCTCTTAAAATACGCTGAAACGTTAATCTTTAGGGACGTAGCTCGCGTCGCGTCGTCGAACTCGCGTTAATAGTCCACAATCTTCGTTTTGAAGTAGTGGGCAAACCTACAGGGACCGGCAGCAACTTTTCTTTGAAAAAATGTGTAGGTACAACGTAACCATACCTAGGACCGAAGACTTTCTACAAAGTGTTTTACTACTTACTTACCATCTAAGTATTTTAGGAATATTATATAAGGAAATATTGGATAAGTAAGTAAAAGGAGTTTAAAATGAAGGGGGATGCTATCAGATTTCCTTTTTATAGTTGCAAATTATACTATCAAATAAAGTTTTTTTAAATTTCACACGATTTTACTCCTAAACTCTGATAAGAACTGATTGTTTTTATCGTACTTAGTATTCACGGCTTCCTCGATTTTCATGAAACATATGTATTCTTATTATAATGTTACTTATAGATACCTATTGAAAGCTTGTCTTGGTTCTAGATCAGGAAATCTACGTTTATAGGCAACTTTAAAATATGTATTATTAGCGTCAATGTTGGATAGTGAGTCTGGTAGGAAAAGGTTGCATCAGGGGGCAACCCAGTTTGAATAATGGTCTCGTATGGAGATAAGTTGATCGTTATATTTTGTGCATGTTAAAATGAAATATCATCATCAGCCCATACACGTCCACTGCTGGACACAGGCCTCCCCCGTACGACGCCACTAATAGCGGTCCTGAGCCGCCTCCATCCATCGACTCCCTGCGACCGCTACGATGTCGTCGGTCCATCGAGTGGAGAGTCTCCCATGTAGGGGGGGATTTGCCATAATCACATGGTGATCGTATTGGTGTTGAAAAATACTCAGAAGGAAGCTGCTGCCCTTCCTCTGGTAGGTTCCCTTAGTCGGCTTTTACGACATCCACGGGTTGATTTGGAGTGGTCGATATTCGTACGCCGCGGCCCCACGGCCTCAAAATTAATTATATTATATAGCATAAGTAAAAGTGATACCTATCTTATTTCAGTGATACAGATAGGTAAGCGACGATAAGTTTTTACAATAAACACGCCTTGATACGTATAATCTGATATAACTCCTGCAGTTCCGATTGTTTTCTTTCGATATATTTTAGTGATTCTCACGTCTCACACAGAAACACTAGAGTTTCAAACTAGTAACATCAATAAAAAATTACAAAATCAAGAACCAAATAAACTAAACAATCTTTTCTACTTTTTAGTCGAGGCTACGTAGGTCATTTAAAAAGACCGTCGAGGTTAAGCTGCAAAAAATAAATAGCAGAATCAATCGAGCATACGATTTTGGCATATGGTATACTTGTTATTTCTTAAAGGTAAGAAAACATAATTACACCGTTCTGGCAAGAGAAATTAAAATTAAATGTAATAGTTGGTAAAACTAGTTAGGTACACGTCGCGTCGCCTCGTGCAAAAAGAACGGTCCGCATTTTCTCTCTATTCAATTTCACAAGTGAATGCTCTCCAATGACTATTGGATGCAAGCAGTAATTGGCAACCCAGACTTAAATCTACCTACATTTTACATAAGAAAGGCATGTTGAAGTTATTATCCAATTATTCGGTGGTTCTAAATGAAAAACTGGTTTCGAGATATGAATTATCACATTTATCAGTCTAGATCTGGGTGCTTAATATTCTCGCATGAGACAAAGATAACAGAAATTTATGAGAGTTGTGGATTCGATTTTCAGCTCTTTGCATAATTGCGATGCCTTACTGAATCATTTTATGACGCTGAAAGAAGAAACAAGCTAATGTCGTCTGAGACATTTTTATCTCTTAACGGAAACTCGCAATAACGTTTAGAACGACTGCGTCGTAATTCCGTCCCTCAGCCGCGCCATGGATTGCGGTTCGAGGTATAAATTTGCTTGAAGAGAAATATGGGATTTCTGTTACAAATTAACGAGGAGTCAGTCAAGTGTCATGCCGGCGAGGCTCATTGCTCTTGAGCGACGTATTCGTGTGTGGCTGACACACTCTCACCCCTGCTTTAATGAGTGTAAACACCGATTTGACTCGCATCACTGCGATGTTTGCTGGAAATTAGATATCAAGTGTAGTCTCTTGTACTGTTTTCCGACGTTTATTCGATAGACGCTTTATTTTTATTGTAACACATGCCTGTAACACAGGTTTTTCTTACAAACCTAACGCAGGCACTAGTCTCGTACAATGTTGCTTTTATAGTTATACCTACTTAATATATTCTAGTTTTAAATCTAAGCTCATCGTGTTAGAGGACAATAATTGATTTATTTAATCATTATTATCATCATCATATCAGTGCATACACATCTACGTACACGACATAGGCCTCCCCGATATGACGACGCCACAAACAGCGGTCATAATAATGATTTATTTTTACCGTTCAAAGTATCAACAAATTCTTTACCTTCTTATTCATAAATACATTTCGCTTATTTTCCGGGGGGTTCCACAACATTTTTCATTCAGTTGGGTAGGTAAATGTGACCATAACAGAAAGCAAAAACTGGAAACAATTTTACGTACATTATTATAGGCCTGAAAACACTTTGGCAGCTCATGAAGCTTTAACCAATGCTTCATGGCACTTAGCTTGTAACGTTATAAGATGCTTAGTTTCTAAGCTCAGCTTTAAGAGGGCCCAAGAGAACACTAGTACTCGAACTATTTAATATAAGTACATTAGCTAGTAGGGAGATCATAGCATGGAAAGATTAAAAGCGATATTCTATCAAGACGAAAAAGTTAAAGCTATTCAAACAAACGGTGGTACTCGTATCATGTAAAATCATCTTCAGCCTTGGTATAAATATCTTTATACTTCTAAGAAAGCTTAATTCTGGTTATTATAATAATTGAGGTGATTAGATAACTGATCGCCTTAAAATATTATTGGATTGAATTCGCTAACTAGACAAGTGCTCTTCAACTAGGCAAGTGCTCTTCCACTCAACCGATTGGATTGAAGCATTAAGTAGTAGGTAACTTATTTTTATTAAACTTAGTGGAAATTTATAGTCTGAATTTAATTTCAAGGCTCCTAAATACTTAAACATACATTTATTTGCTCCTTCCCCCAGCGCCAAAAGCAGCTCAACAAACCATTTAAAAATAAAACCGGCCAAGTGCAAGTCACTGGAAGCAAAGATGTCACAGGACACGCTAAAAATATAAAGAAATGTAATATGTAAAGTGTAAATCTGCTATTGTAACTTTTTAGCAATATAAAGCTTAAATAAATAAATAAAGTGCGAGTCGACTCGCACACGGAGGGTTCTGTCCCATCGTAGACAAGTATTACGCAAATGGAACCAAAAACCTTTTTGTTTTAAATTGAAAATAGCATAAAGTGGTCGTGACGTGGTCACTGGTATCCCATCCAAGTACTGACCACGCCCGATGTTGCTGAACTTGGGTAATCGGTACTCAAATTGACTCTGGATTCCTTATATTATTAAATGTATTTTCCTATTACGGTTCAAGAGACAAAAGTAGTTTTGACAAAAGGAGAGCAAAAATATGGGAGCCCCTTTAATTTTGATTTTAATATTAATTTTATTTTTATTATTATGTTCAATTCGAGAGAGAAATATACATTCTGAAAATTTAAACTGTCTACCTTTTACGATTCATGAGATACATATCCCGTAGAAGGACGGATGGGCAGACAGACAGCGGAGGCTTTGTAATAGGCCACGGAATTCTAACAAAACGGATGCACATGCATAAAAATATATCAAAATCTACAAACAGTGTAGGTCCAAAGCAAAACAGCAAAAATCCAAAGCAGCAATTAGGCATGTTGTCGAACCGGACCAGTAGCATATTTTCTGATGCAATGCAACTTGCAAGCTACGCGAGAAAATTGCGCTTGAGCATATTCGAAGGCACTATTAAGCGTGTTAGCAAACCTACTTTCAGTCCGAAAGGTTGGCGAACCAGCTGATGTAATAAATCATTAAGTACACATCATTGGGATGATAAAACTTTAAACGTAAATTGCGATTTAATGGCCTCTACGAAATGCTGGTAGCTTTATGGACTTTAATTTACTGCTTTTGAGTTACAAAGCTTTATAGGTAGCTTTTTTCCTCTTCTCATTTATCTGTCTCTTTTGGAATCCATGATTTAATTTATTTGACGATTTAATTTTATTCGTAACAACAAACAACAGCAGCACAATGTGAATACAAATTACGATATGCACTTTAGCTTGTTCTGTTGCTTTCTAATGGTACACATGCATTACAACTACATTATTTGTGAATACATATAGAATACATAAATAAATATATATAAAAGATTTAAATATTGTATCGACACGCAAACACATGTTACGAGTAGTTATACTCTGTGTTACTGTGTGTTTTACTTGAGAAACGATTGTTTAAATAAAATAAATGATTCCTAGGTATTTCAGTGACCTATTCTGATAAGGTTAAGTTATAGATAACATTACCGTGGTTAAATGTTACAAAGGTTTTATACATAACATTGTATTCGGTTGAATGTGTAACACCTAATTGAGACTTTTAGCACAAAAGAAGGTGAATACGCGACCCCTTACAATAAAGTCGTGTTTTCTTTACAAGTCACATGTATGGCTGGTAACATTCATGGCGGAGTTTAGTGACTTCCGAAGTAGCAGGTTATCAGACTTGGGGGGATGGAAGGGGTATCGAGGGGCGCGCGGAGGGCGGAGGAAAGCTGGATGCTGGTGGTGTATTCAGCCCCCGCATTCGCGTCCCGTTACCCGGCGCGATCGGTCGCGCACTGTCCCGCGATTCAACACATTACCGATTTATTTACGTGTCAGCTTTTATTTTTATTTACGCAGCGTCTGTTTTCTTATTCATGTGTTTTGGAGGTTCGTTGTGACTATTGGAAGTGACGTTGTGATTTTTACGGTTCCTTTTGTCGCTGATGTTGGTATTCTTTAGAAGCTATAAATTGGTACTATTTTCAGGCAGATTTGGTACAGGAATCCTATATTTTTATTAGTTATTTACGTAAATAGTATTTTTTATATATTTAACTGTAGTAGACAATCTGGCAAAAATTATTTCTACGTAAATTGAAACGATTTCTAGATTTTATAAGATCTAGGGCATTTGTTTGGTCATTGTCTAAACTGTTTTAGACTACCTACCTATTAAATGTTTCAAATTATTTATTTTGGCACTTCTACTTTTACACACTTGTATTGGCACATCACAAAAATAAATAAAAATTTCGCGAAATTCAAATCAGAATACCACATTCAATAAAATTTCCCTCTAAGACAAATAAAGCATAACAATAAAATACACCCCTTCACTGGAATACGGGTCAGTTTCCAAAGTAATCCCACGATTTGCCCTCACAAACCTTCGGGGTAAGCTGTCACGCCCTAGAAAGTGCGATCCTGCTTTCCGGTTCCGGCAATTTTAAAATGAAAGTAGGCGGAAAGTTAAACGCGTCCCAAAACAGTCTTATGTAAGGATATTTCCGAGTACACTTCGGAGGGGAGAAGAGGATTTATAAAACTTATGAGTAGGTTATAAACGAGTACGCTACCCATACTACGCAACAGCTACAACGTATTCAACAAAAACATAAAAGCCATAACGAGAAGCGACCATGGTATTAGTAAACACATAAAGGTATTCGCACCAGCAGCGGCGCGGCAGCATGGGAAGTATAGTTCCTAGTTCCCCGTCCTACTCTACTTATAAGGCATGTGGCCTCGGACACATAAAAACGATAAAATCGCGCTTTCGATCCGGACCGAGAGCGAGTTTCTATCTGGGATGATAACTGCGTATATTCGCGAGAGAAACTTTTCATGCTTTTAAGATTCTATCTAGAAATAAGGTGAACTCTTGAAAATGCTTTGGTTTTTACCAAAGATACATTTATTTGACAAAGACCAACATGAGTAATTGCGTACCTAATTAATTCATGTGTAATTAAGTAATCATCATCATCAGCTCATATATGTACGTCCACAGCTGAACATAGGCCGAGTAATTAAGTAAATAAATATAATTAATAGAATTGTGTATAGCCATTATCTATATTTGTTCATATTTAGATTTCTTTGACTTCATAATGACCACGCTATTTAGAGGAAGTAGCGCCCGAATTCCTAGACCTAAATTTGACAGGATAACTAGTTACATCGGTACACGTTGTATTCAAAACAAAGAAAACTAAAAATTGCTATCCAATAAAATCCTAAAATGTTATAAAATTATTTTTAGAACCACAATTTATCTAGCTTGACTGATGGAGGTAATTTTATACAAAATAATTCACAAATCAAATTCAAAAGTTGAAGTTCTTAGAAGGAAAATTCTAACGTGACTAAATTACAGAGCAAGCTTTAGTAACAAGATGGATCGTTTCTTCAGCATTTTAAATTCTACCTAATTTCTAAGAGAGATTTTAACAAGCCTTTGTTTGTGTTGTCGAATTGAAATAATGAGACTTAAAATATTGGTTAGAGCTATGCACTAGTTTCGCTGTGCTCTCGAAAAATACCTACGAAAAAGTTCCGCTATGCACGCAATTCTTTGTTTGATCCTACGTAAACAATGGCAGGTACAGTTGAAAAGAAAAGTGATTATTAAAAAAAGTCCGTTCTCAAAGTTAAATCACCTGTATTCATAATCAACGTAATTATTTACACCAATAAAATGCAAATAATCAACTAAGAATGGGTAAAACTAACACCTTATATTGGTTCTACTCTCTATAATAAAACATGGACGGACTTAGCAATTTTTAAAGAAAGCATATTACTAACATGTCTTCATCCAAAAGATGATCTCATTTCATTAAAATCGATGCAGTTGTTTTTTTACAAAGAAATTCCCTATGCTTTATTACTTAGTATACTTTGTAGCACTAAGATAAGTACGAGATGAGATACCATTTTTAAAATATAATGAAATTATATGAAATTTAGATAAATGTAATTTATTGGTAAAGGTTTTAGAAGCGTTGAATTTAAGTTTATCTTCTCTAGGTGGATATATTATAATAAACTTGATTGTTTTGAAAAACAGAAACCTACTTCAAATTCATTATTTTTCACTTTTTTTTTAAATTTTTACGAGAAAAATACTAATCCTTCGGGATTCTTTATGGGATTTAACCATCTCGTGATCATTCTCTATGAAAATGCGAAATAATTTTCATAATCGGTCCATAATTAATGACGTAGAAATCGACGGAAATAAATAAAAAAACATTACCCATCTATAGTCGAATACAGGGGTAGTTGCACTGCGCTCCAAAACGAATTGTTCTCAAAATTTTAATAAATTGGTTCCACTGCGCTCCAAGAATTTTTAAGGTAAAGTAGCTCCTTTTTTGTCGAAGTCGGTTAAAAAGAAACGTCGCTAGCAATTAAGTTATGAACAGTGATAGAAAAGAAGCTTTTTGTGAAATGTAACTTAAATTTTTATTCACTGTAGTAATAGGTACAGGAAGTAAGAAAATCATTTCAAATAAATTGCATTTAATATGGTTATAATAATAAGTATCTCCGTAAAAACTAAATGTATTAATAATGGGGCACTAAATTTAACAAAAATATAGTCGAAATACGAATATAAATCAACTCAAAAGATATGGTGTTTTGCGTTTATAGTGATAGTTCTATCAGAATTTAGTTAAAATATTTAGATAGTAAGTACCCTATTGAGTTCTGTTTCAAATAGAGAAGTTTTATTCGACAAGCTTAGTTTTAGTTTTCACGAGTTCCCCGAAGATGGCAGTTCTTATCTCTAAAGTAGTTTTCTTCAAGATGAGTTTTTGTTGAACTGGGCAGCAGTGCAGCTTGCACTTTAATTTTGTGGTAATTTTGAAAATTTCCTCAATAACAACATACCAGTGTTCTGTCAGCTTTTTAAAGTGTTTATATGGCGTCTCATATTAAAATATATGGAACTAGCAACCCGCCCCGGCGTCTCGCACAGATAGTAGAGCATAATTATTATGATAGAATGGGTATAGTAAGCTATTTTTAATAGATAAATATATGCCATCACGGACTTTTTAGTAGATCTATAAAAGAGGAATACCTATCTCACCTTGAATTGTTTTGTTATATATCAAAGGGATTAGGCAGCATTTTCGATAAAAGCTTCCAGGCGGATTGACTTTTCCGAAACTTCCAACATTTATCGTCATATTTAAACCAATTTACACAAAACCTTGACAAATTATATACCTAAACCTTCCTCATGGATCACTCTAGCGATTGGTGACAATCGCATGAAAATCCGTCCAGTAGTTTTTGAGTTTATCGCGAACAGATGGACATCGCGGCAGAGGACTTTGTTTTATAATATGTATTGATGTAGGTAGTGATTGAGCCAGTTATTTCCACCCTTTCATTCGATAAGGCTGAATTCCATGTAAGTTCAGAGCTTTGGCTTCAGAGCCTTGTTGCTTTTATGCACTATAAAATTATCTCTATCTCTCTCTCATGCACTAAAACATCACAAACCGTTCTCTATCAACCGTTGCGTTGGATGGAATGCTTTTGCTTCCACATAAAATAAACTCTTCACTGAGCGACACGAAGGCTTTGTTATTATATAATGTGGCTTAGAACGATTGAGGTGGCAGACTATAGCCGAGCTCATTCCCCGAGGGCGCAAAGACACACTGAATGTCAATTTGTCAATGAACTTTTGACATTTCACTTGCATATCTAAATGCAAAACCCGCATTCAAACAATTTACCGAATTTACTGCTGGCAGATGAGAAGAGCCTCGCGGGTCAATTTATAAATCTGTAGTAAAATTTATCAAGCTTAATGTCATTGCCCACAACGAAAAACATTATATGTTATTATTCGTCCTTACACTCGCAGTGTATTTACAGTAAGCTCAAAATTTTACCGCCGCGCCGCAAGCTCTTTTTTAATAAAAATTTACTTAATTGTTTTGAAAAACCTAAAAACCTACTTCAAATCTCATAATTTTACACTGTTTATAAGTTTTTCGGGATAAATACGAATCCCTCAGGAAAACATTTGTTATATGACCACCTCAGAATCATTATATTATGTACAAAGCGAAAGTATTTAAAAATCAGCCCATAATAGACGGAAAAATCATACATACCTACAGCGGAAGATAGAACTACTCCTTTTTTCAAGATCGGCTAACATATAAAAATGGGGACTTAGCCTACGCAGAGGTGCTCTCAGAAAATCGCATAAAATATCCACCTGGATAACGCACCAACCGCACTAAGATTGATGAATGATTATAAAGATGTTCGGATAAAAGGGTTGGTAGCTGCCGCAGCGGCGAATTATCCTCGATCGCAGATAAAACGACAAATAAAATTTATTTAGATTACGCCCAAAAAAAATTTGGTTATTTTTTTTTATATTTTATAGGCTTGCGTTTGGCCGCTATCTCACCTGATGGTAAGTGATGATACGGCCGAGGATGTAGCACGCTTGCCTAGAAGAATCCTGTTCACTCTAGCCTTGAAGACCTCTAAATTATAAGTGTCGGGAAACAAAGATGAAGAATGTTGGTTTAAAGAGCTGAGTGCGGGCCAATGGGATATCCACCGTGTATGGATGACGCAGTTCCAAGCGTCTGGTTGTCCGATGGTAGAATGGTGATGGGGGAATTAGGTCTTGCAATTCCACCGCACACTCTCCAAAATGTAGTTAGTTACCTGCTAACAACAGTAAGTTAATTGCTGTCTGATGTGATTGTGAAATTAAAATGTCCCTCTAAGCAGGGACATTTTTAGAGCAATTCCAAAACAAAACAAACAAAACCCTTTGTTAATGTAGAGTTTTACACAAAACTAGTTTCCGATCGCGGCTTTGCCTCTTATTTTTTTTATGTCCCTTTTTTATGTGTATCATATAAGTTTATGATAAGTAGGTATTATACGTAGTGTAGGTATAATTATTATTGTTTTTATTTCCTAACTAACTCAAACGCTAACGTCTATATTGTTCTTTTATGTCCAGTCCATCCGAACTTTGGCTAGAAGAGATCGCTCAAAGCGATAAGGCCGCCGTTTGTACTTCATTGTTGTCAACTGTTCCTTATGTATGTATATTGTGTTTGTGTGGTACAATAAATAGTTACCTATGTATCTATCTATCTTTGCACGCGTTTTTTCGGGATAAAGAAGTAGTCTATGTGCTATTTCAGGTCTACATCTCCGCAAAATTTCAGTCCAATCCGTTCGTTATGTACTTAGGCGTAAAAAGGTCACTAAAATCTAAACATCCAAACTTTCGCATTTATAAAAGAGTGAGTGTGTAGTTAGTGAACAAAAAATTGAAGTGAAGATAATATCAATAACACCTTATTTCTTATTTGATATTAATAACTATGTTTATAGTATAAAATTTGACTTGTCTAATTGCTTATTTTGTAAGCCTAAAGAAATAAAGTTATTGATTCTGATTCTATACCTCTCGCTAGCTACAGCCCATCACAGACGTAGCTATAATATACTCATATAGGTAGTAATAAAAATCATAGCAAGGCATATTTTATGGCGCGTTATATTTTCTATACAAATTTTCGAGTGACCGCACACGCAGCTATACTTTAGTTTCTATGATGTCACCAAGCTATATAACTGTCATTGCTTGCCTTATATAACACGGTATATTTTTATATATATAAAAATCTTATATCACAGTGTTTGTAACCATACTCCTCCAAAACGGCATCACCGATTTTTATGAAATTTTGTGTGTATATTCGGTAGGTCTAAGAATAGAATGTTTTTATACCAGTAAATGATAAGGGAACAGAACAAGCCAAAAAAAATATTTTTATTTTTTGGACCCATATTTTTTTTAAATTTTTTTATGAGTTGGCAATAAAGAAAGAATAGGTACGTACATACATATGTATAACCCTCAATTTTCTAACACCAACCCGAATTTCTTAATAGGTATATTAAATAATCTTCAACCCTCAGTGGTCGATGGCAAAACAACGTTTTCCGGGTTAGCTAGTTACTATACCTATATTATAGCTACGTCTGTGACGGGCTTAATTCGTTAGTTAGATGCAAATGAATGTTGTGGCTTGATTTCCATATCCATTCAATAGTGGTCAATACGATGACCTTTCGTCCAATTTTTATGCGGTGCTGTAAACCATTGAAAATATGTATGTACTTATACACCCGGTTTATCCAGCGGTTTTAGTAGACTAAAAGGCTTTTGTTTAACGTGTAACAAAGATAAATGGAATTTAGTTACAAAGTTAATTTACGAGGACACTGGTGTCATTCACCGATGATGCTTAAATTAATAGTAGTAGGTATTATTTTGATTTAGCAAAAGGAACAACTGTGTTTTAAATGACATCGTTTATTTTCAAGCGACCTGTTAGAGCCGTCGACGCGTGGATGGCTGCTGTCGATAGTCAACGGCTGCCGTCAACTGTCGACGGCTACAGTTACATCTGCCGTTGGCACTTTGCCGCTCGTGTATATAAGCACTGAGGTCTTTTAATTGTTTTAAAAATTTATTGTGAGACCATAAGTAAGGTAATCGCACGAAAATGATATAACCTTTTCTTTTAGAATTTCCTAGATCAAGTCCTAGCCAATATTAAAAAGTTTGTAAGGATGGATGTATGGATGGATATTTGTAACTCTTTCACGCAAAAACTACTGAACCGATTTGGCTGAAATTTGGTATGGGTATAGTTTGGAATAGCATATAGGCTATTTTTTATCCCGATACAATGCGGGCGAAGACGCGGGCAGCAGCTAGTAATATTATAAACGCGAAAGTTTCTATGTATGGATGTTTGTTACTGTTTCATGCAAAAACTAATGTATGAAAGAGTAACAACTATTGTATGAAAGAGTAACAAGAATGGATTTTAATGAAACTTTACAATAATATAGCTTATACATCAGAATAACACATAGGCTATAATTTATAAAGATACTAGCTGGTACCAGCTACTTCTTCTGCGCAGGATTAGTCGAGTAGCTTATTTTTTGGGCAGGCGTAGCCGCGGGCGGGTCAGCAATTTTTGGGAAAAAAGGGCGTGGACTTTGGTATGGTCTTGACAGCGGTTAATTGTAATAGGGTTGTTACTCCCGATCAGGTCGTGCTCTTTGCGGTTCAAGGAAAATTACGACGCACGTCTACGCCTCGTTTAGCACGCGTTCGGTTTAATGATGTCGTAAAACGACTAGGATACGAATGCCGGATTTTTATTTTCGTTATAATTTCGACGTGGAGTATCCCTAACTTTGACTTGCTCTACAATAACAAAGTATTTTCATAATTTTATGTGGCTCTGGAGATAGGAATTGTCAGTCGACAAGTTGACTAATTGACACGGGCTGCTGAATTTCTGTTTTTCTGCAAACCTCGAAAATTTTAACGCCTCAAGGCGAACCCAATAATTGTCAGATATTCTTGATCTTCACTGAATTCTTTTTGGATTCAAGTAATTTATTGGTAAATCAAGTGTGATTACTCAAGTTTTGACAGCATTGCCTTTATGTCTCGGGTCGGCGCTAGAATAATGGTTGGTGTAATTGACGAGGCCGAAGACCGTTGGTGATTAATTTTCAACGCTACGATCAATCCAAGTTTTCACGGAATTAATGTAGATTTGAAGCGATATTGGAACGGTATTTAGGCCGCTATAAAAAGTAAGGAGTGTTTTATACCGGTAAATTGTATAAATCACATTGATGACTTGATAATGGACTTTTTACGATTTCAGCTTCTGAAATTGTTGAGATTTTCTTAGATGGTTTGTAATTTAAGAAGATACTTTTAAGCTGGTCTGTTACTTCCAGACTGCGAACAATAAGTAACATTTTGTATTTGGTGATTTAAGGTGCAATATAAAACAAAAATTGATACCAGACTTAAACAAGTGAGATAATAATATAAATTTAATTGGGAATAATCTAATATCGAATAATTACGATTATCCAAATTCGCTGACGTCTGCAGCTCGATCAGTCCTCGTTAGGTTTGACTTTGAACAACCTGGAAGGAGGACCGATTGGGCCGCTGCTGGTTAAATAAATGCAGCATATAATTTCAATGAAATTTCTATTGGAACAGCGTTTATAAACTAGAAACAGGGTTAAGTTTGCCATTTATTATGAATATCCTTTCGAGAAACTAGTGCTTGTTGTATAGTACTTTCTCAAGCTGGGAGAAGAGCTTGATATTACAGCCCGTATTCTAACATCATTAGTCTTATTTTACTAGCTGGGAATATCCGTTCCTTATTCAACAAACCTGGCTTAAAATCCAATTAAGAAGAAGGAAAAGGGCGAAAAATCTACAATTTTATGTGCATTAACTTATTTGGCTAATTAAACTCTTGAGATGATAAGACGTAGTAATTGCTTACTAAATTTTGTTTATAAATTCTGTTTTATTTGTAAAAAAATCAAGTGATACTTGTAGTTTCAGGGGAATGTTTTCTTCTATACCTATACTCAAACTTAAAAGACATGTACTTACAGCAATTTAAATAATAATTTGATTATTTTACTGTTTTGACTGTGTGATAGTTTGATTTTTAAATTAAAACTCGCCTTCGAATACCTTTGTTTAAACTGTTTTTTTTTTTTAAATTTTACGGGAGAATCTCAAATTTTACGGGATTATAATATTATGGGACACCCGTGTTTAATTGGAATTCCACATTTCTACTAGAGGGATTAAAAGGTCCTTTTCCCGTTCAGTAGGTATCTAGTTATTTGTGAATTGAGAATCCATGACAATTAGATGTTTTACCAGAAAATAAAGTAGTAGTAAGTCTATGTTACTCTCCATCCATTCAACTAACTCTATGCCAAAAATCAAGTAGATTGGTTGCTTAGTTAGGTCGCGAAGGAAGGACAAATGAACTAACACACTTTCGTATTTATAATATTAGTTAGGACATATAATATACAAGTCGCTCTCTAAAAATAAATTGTAAATGTTACATCAGACCTGTCGAATTTATTACTTACAATACTGACCTAGTATTAAAGGAATTAATTCGTGTAATTGCATGTTCTGCACTCGAACACTTCGGTACTGTCTGTTTGTCGTTTTGGACTAATTCTGTTAAATATTAAATTTACGGTTTCGTTCCTTAAACGAATTCGGATAGTAAATACAATGAATTTTCGCTTCCCCCAAATTCGTTTTGGAAACCATAACCACGTTGTTTGAGAATTGCTGGTAAAATTTAACGTACAATAGGAGTGGAACACGCCAAAATAAGTTTTCGTTGGTATTTTATCGTCGTAACCGTAATATTGGATGGAATTTATCGAACTTTTGGAGGTTCCCGTCCGATAGAAAGTTTCTTCGCTACTCTCAGTATCTACCTAATACACAAATAGCACAAAAACTACAAAGCCATCGCTATGAATCATGGACGACTTTTTCGTAAAACTTTTTGTTGATTTGTACGTTGCTACCTACCTACTTGTTTGTATTCTATGTCTGAACTTTGCGGTTCATTCCTTGATTAAATTTTCATACACATACATAAGATCCATCTCTAGGCAAGGGTATTACTGAAGGCGACAAAGTAGCGGACGAGGGCATTATGAAATTACAAGGGCTCCTTACATTACAGAGATCAAGTCTGAGAGGAATACTAAGGTAGTAGGTAAATGTAAGGTTGAGTAGTGACATGTGACTTTTGCGCGGAATGTTCAACACAATGTTCAAACTAAAATATTTTTTCCAGTGGTAGTTTTTACAGCTACTTATGAGAATTTCTGATGCTGAGCCTTTTTTCATTGCAGTAATGGTTCTATTCGGGGTATTATTTTAACATTAAGTTAGATATTCCTCGGGAAAACGTTTTACACTATTCTCGGATGCTTCCTCAGTTCAATTGAATCTCTAAGAGATGTAGATTTTATCTTTTTCAAAGTATAACCCATAGAGTTCTATACCTAGTGAAATTACAGTTTTAATACCCTTTTGTCTAGTATATAAGGAATATTATCTGTACTTTTGTTAATCATTTGTTGCTTCAGTTGCAAATTTGCAGTTGCAAATTTACCGATTGCTGTTTGTGCACATCTGATGCACAAACAGCAATCGGTAAATTTGCAACTGCCTTGAATCTACAAGAAAGTGATATTGGATTTCATGATATTGGTATTCGATTAATTACATCGCATAGACCCAATTGTTCTTTAGTTGATTAATTCGATCAGAACAATACGGTAATTAGTCATGACGCCATTCCACATAATCAGTGACCCATTAAGGGTGCCTTCGAATCGTAAATTACTCCGTATCACGTGGTGGGCACAATCACAGTCGTGAATGAAGAAATTTATAGCGTCAGATAAACTGAGAATTAGTGGGTGGATCCGAAACTGAACTAAATTGGAACGCGTAATAAGGCGGTCACTTCACGTACTGAACACTGATTAATTCTGTGTCAGGAGTTCTGGGCGTCCGATGAATAGAACGCAGAACGTTCTATTTCATTTGTGATGCAGAATTGTGATTGGTGGGCGAGATTTTATCAAATTTCAATTAATATTTTTACATATACAATTTCAATCTTTTTTTCTTTCTTTCTTCTTCTTGCATAACCTGACTTTGTTAAACCATTGTTTACTACAGGAACTATAAGAAAACTTACAATAACATAATTATTCAGGCACTTGCTTATGTAAATCTCTGGGTAATAAAGAGCTTTTATGTTCGTATCAGATGGCAATATCGAAGAAACTATCGTTTATCTGGTACCCTATCTGAAAATGAAATTGGGGCAACATTTGATGGCTGTAATAACTTTTTAAAGCTTATTCGGGCCAGGGCTAAGGGATCGTTAAACAGACAGCCCTAACAAGCTTGTTGGTTTATAATTTTGGATATAGAAAATAACAGGACTTTGATAAGAAAATACAATCAACAAAAATAGATCTTCAATAAATACGAATACAGTAAAATTTTATGCCTAGCTCTAGCTAAAATAGAAGAGATAATAACTATATCAGCACTGTGTAAGAGCAAAAGAAACCGTAAAAATGATCAACATTTTTGATTTACGTGGCAGCGAAGAGCGAAGTTTTAGTGTACTTAGCTGAGCTCCAATTGTGACTTCCAAAGTTTCAACAGTCACATTTATTTCCGTAGCTCAAGAGACACTGATGTAGAAAGCGAGTAAACGTCGCTGAGAGTGCAGTTCATAAACTTTTAATTAGTGAAGATATAATGGCGTGTTGTTGGTTTATCTGGCTGTCGGCGGTGGCTCTAGTCGCGAGCGGCGAAGCATCGGTTTACGACGACGATTACGACACCTACACAAAAAGCTACGACTACAAGACTTCAGGTAAAGTAAACCCTTTCGTTTAATAATATTACAGGTTTTATTATCGTGAAACACAATCAAATTCAGCCGCCTTGCCTTCGATATAGAAAATTATGAACGCAAATTTAATTTAGTAGCGAAGTCTTCAAGGCATAGTCATAAGATGCTGCCGGTAAACTAAATTTTCTCTTCTAGGTCGGAAGCGAGTTTAGATAAAATATTGTGTAACTATGGTGAAGGAAATATTCGCTTTACAGCGTTGGCAGCTTAATTTCTAAGATTAATATTCATTTCACGTAGAGGGCGCTTCATATTACGTAGCGGTGAGATACGGAGACCCATTTAATAAATAATTTTTCGGTGAGATAAGCCCCGAGAAATTATCCTTCTCACCTAGAAAACAAACCACAAAGATGAGGGTTAAGTACAATACTTTATGCAAGTGTATCCTATCAAAATATTTATTTTTGCAGATTATCGGCTCGTGTAAGTTTTGTTTGTGTTTGTTCTTTGACACAATACAGCTTTTTCTTAAGAGAATTAATGTTTGGTTTCTACAAAAAAACAAAGGTTTGTTCTGGTAAAATAGAAGAAGTAACCATGTACTATAATGAAGAAGGTAGAAATTTTGAAGTAAAATGGCTAATCGTCTATTGTGTTCCCGATGCATGGTCAACACATTTACACATGTGAAACTAAAGTAAAACATGGCCACGTGCTCGCCATACACAAGTGCGGAGTAGTGTCGTAGCGGTGGTGCTACGAAAACCTCAGAACGTAGCAATAGTGTCATCCCAATGTAGCGAATAACTACGTGATCGTAGCTCACGTAAGCTGCTACGAAAGCTCGCGAGAAAGTAAAATGGAACAAAAACTATGTACATTGTTGCACGTTAAGCTTTGATATTATTTAACAAGGTGTCAATGTGGCTACGGTTGCTGACCCTACCTACCTAACGTATTTGTTGGTAAAGTTACGATTCGTATTCCTTTTAATAATAACTGTCTAAGTTTTCGCGCTCTAAGAGTCTAAAATACCTCTGCATGTAACATTTGCGAGGGCACTCAACACCGCTTCCGTAGGTAACGAATGCACTCATCGTCACTAAGAAAGGCAAGGTAATATAATTTTCCGATCCACCGAGGATATTGCCGTCTAGGGAACAATTTTGCCTAATGCTTCTGCAATATGCAAGTAACACTGTTTAAAATATATCTCGCAAAGATAGCAGCCGTTTTAAAATAGATGTATGAAGAAATTGAAAGAATATAAATGTTGTCTGATACTGTATGGATCCAAAGCCTTGAAGCGTTTGACCTATTTAAGAAAGTGGATTACTTTTCGAAGTGCGGTTGTCATGACGACAATCCAAATGTTTCCTCATAAACATGGAAATATAATTTGAAAGCCTATTATACTATTCAATGTATTTTTTTATTGAAACAGTTTGGGGAAACCCATTCCCAGAGGAGGTACTGGGAAATATTCCGAGTACAAATTAGCTCTCCTTTGGAGACAACCATTAAGGCATTTGAAAATTTTAGGTCAAGCGTGTGTAGCGCCTAAATATTAGTCAAATATGATGTTTAGGTTTTTCAGGCACAGACATACATAATTATCAATCTCAATTTCATACCGCTAGGTGATCTAGATTTTTTATTAGATATTTATGACATTTGTTTTTATTTATGTGGCAGAACAACGTCGGGTCAGCTAGTTATTTTATAATTGTAGATACTTGCTTTAAAGATCTTTACTTACATACATTGTTCTAGCAGAAGTAAAATTGTAAGTATCTGCAAGTGTTATCAATGTTACTACGCAATTGATTTTAATATCAGCGTCGCTCCAGTTTCCAGCCCCATTAAATTTTATGCACGATAAGCCTAGCTAATTATCATAATTATAGCTGTCCCTCGCTCAACGGCCAGGTAATTTACTGTAATCCGATCACCGGTCGGCGCCCATGCTAATTTCAAAACACGAGAAAAGGTTCAACGCAATCTGCCTTACGAGCATTTACATTTTCTGATTTCCTACGGCGGTATCCATGCTTGTGTCCACAAATAAATATGTTGTCTAGCTAGAGGGCATTGCAGGTTCCCTCTCGTCTTAAACGAACTTGAAACGAAATTTCTGTAAGCTGTAAATGTATGCTGGGAAATGAGAACGTGACTGTTGTTTGTGTTTCTTGAATTCGGTTTGTTTGATCGTAAAAGGCTTGTAGGTTTGTTTACTTACCTACCACTACCAGCCTACTTTATACACTTGCGCGAATCTCGGCAAACAAGATCAAGGCACCTACTGTTTAAGCTCCTTTCTTGGGTTGAGGCTTAACTTGGAAAATTTAACAACAATCGCCTTTGTAAAGTTTTGTTGCTCGAAAAGAAAATGAAACGAGGATTAAGTACAACAAAGAAAAATGCGCCTGAGCTGAACCAATTGTGGCGGACCAATAAATAGAATTATCAAGTAAATACCACACAAAGCCCTACACGATTCAATGTGAGAGCGACACGTCATCAGACCAATCGTGAAAGGCCTCAGATCAGAAGCAATTTTGCGGACGGCAATTTTAGTCGCTATTTCACGATAGAGTGATTTCATTCCAGAAAGGACTTATCCATCCAACTAGCTTATCGGACGAGTACAGACGTATCTTCGATTCAAATACTCGCCTCTTACATTCAAGTTTTAATAGCAACACTCAGGGTTTTCAGTTTATTTGCACTAAATAAACTAAGAAATATATTTCAGGAACTTTAATTTTGCGAATTTGTATATTGGTTTATGTTTGTCAAAATTTGAGATACCTTCATACCTTTTATAGTTATGAAGTATTTAGTAATACTTTAGTAGCTATGACTTGGAAATCAGATATTCAATGGGTTACTTAGTACTTATAATTACCAAATTAGTTGTCCGCAACTCACTCTCATTACCAAAATTCAATTGTTTTAGCGTAACTAACGGTTTTCTTTTAGTTAGTTCATAAAAAGACGATATAACTTTTATTTTTTAGTGTTAAGACTTGTCTTTATTTTATCACAGTTGACAAATGTCAACTGTCATAAAATAAAGAACGAAACGGGTGACATTTTACACATTTTTTTGACTGATTCTTGACACTAAGTTTCATACAGAGTCATTTATTTTAGTATATGGCAACCATTTTTATGTTCGCATTGAAATCCCCTCGTAACACTCGTGTAGGTATCAAATGAAATGAAATTCCTCGTCGTCAGTGTACTGAACTGTACTAAACTCAATATTTATAAAAGAAAAAAGACACTGACTCATCAAGAAATATCTGAAACTACAAGAGTTACGAGGCTGAAATTTGGCAGGATGGTTGCTTTTATAAACGAAGCACCTACTGCAAACGGATTTTTGAAATTTTGTATTCTTTACCTTTTCCCTATGTTCAAGGGTTTTTGATAAAACTGCAAAACAGTATATGTTGGTGTGTCAAAAATTAGTGCGTAGACTCTCGCGCCTAGTAGTCAATGATGGGGGTTCAAAGTTACAAAATTCAGGGTTTTAGCTGATTTCGAGAAGCCTTTTTGCCCGTATACAAAGTACAAGCGAATAAAACCGTTCGCTATTTCATTCGCTAGTCGATTTATAAATAGTCCAAACTTGTATTACGACTTATTTACTTCGTTGCTAGTGTAACCTACAGACTAATACACTAGCATCTACCTACAGAATAGAGGCACCCCCACGGTGTAGTACCTATAATCTGTGGCTATGGAAACTATTAGGTGCGAGATTACAGCTCACGGTTTAATTTAACTTTTCTAATTTGTAAGTAGCTCAGCTAATTTTATGGGGCCTTGAATCAACTCATAAATAAGTACATATGTACGTACATAATAAAAAGGTATAAAGACGTGAAAAGCATCGCAATAAAAGCTTCATGAGAAATAATAGCAAAGTATTTTCGGGAATGTCTTACTCAAAATGAGGACTAATTACCGACCGCGACTCGTTGAAAACTCTCACGTAATACAATAATGGGAAAGTACTGCGATAACCACGAGCTTCAAACAAGGATTGGAGCGATACTCGTTTAGAAGAAGCTCGCATTAACATTCCAGAGTAGAGGGGGCAATAATGTGGGTGCTACAGGGGAACGTTCCACTCGAGCAAACTGCCTGGCTCCGGTGCTAGTGTTAGAAAATATGTAGGTGCCTATTCTGTAACGGTAGCTGCCTAAAGTGTTCATGTAAGAAAAACACGATACCAATTGCCAGGAACGGAGGTCGTTCACTTCCTAATCCGGGATTTCTCTAAAAGAAACGTAGGATGGAGTGAAAGGCGTTTGAACTAAAGTGCGTCCAACTTGCCTTGGTCTACATTCTGACGCATAACTATGAGAAATGTAGATAACTTCTATTTAGGTATTTAGGTTGTAGGCAAAGCCTACAACCCAATCTCAATTAAGGAGGTAGCCTTACCTGATCGATAGACGACGGTATTTATAGTGATTTTGATATTTTGCAATACATCTCACGTAATATTATAGCTGATATTGATAACGAAAGATAAAAGATGTTGAGATGTTTGGATTTAGAAAAGGAAGTAAATTTATTGTTATTTATATTAATATTTGGTTAGCTGGAAAAATCAGTTTAAATTATTTGGACAGCAATATGGCGATCAAAACGTATATATGTTTTAGTCGGCTGTAAATATAAACCATCAGCAATACTTGGTCGGCAACAAATTTGTTTTTGATCAGTAAATAAATAGCTGTCTGATCTGCAGTATTAATGTTTTGGTCAGCAAAATTAATTATTTGATCAGCAGGATATTGCTAAGCAGAAACTATCTAAGCGCTATGTGGGAGGGAACATATAATCAACTTACATGTTCGCAATTTTAACGTGTTATATAGAAACCTAAGTTTTTATGTATATGTTAGAGTTTTGTGTATGGCATTTATTACTATGGACCGTAAAATAAGAACAAAAATATTTTTTAAGTTGTCCTAACCCTGAGGTTAATTGACCACGATGTAAGTAATATTGACAGACAATTTTTGGCCTCCTCTGTCATCCATGCGACTTGGTTTTGAACCCACTAAATCAACAAAATAAAATTTAATGCTACGTTAAGAAGGACTTCTGTACATGCAGAAGATTATCGTATACCCTAGGTTGGTTTATAAAGTTTAGCAAATCAAAATAAATTCTGTGGCAAGCCAAATAAAAAAATATCGCATTTTGATTTGCTGCTGCTTTATTGCTACAGAAATATTTAATAAGCTGCCGAATGTTACAATACTCGCTGACCGATTTAGTCATTTTAGCTGAACACTAGATGCAGCTCAATTTACTTTTTCTGCTGACAAAATCTATTTTTCGGCTGACCAAAACCTCTTTAATTCGCTGATCGTTTAATTGATACCCTTTTAAAAATGTAGTTAGTAGAAAGTGCTACGTTTCTACTTCTAATCTTTTAAAATTCTATTACGAATTTGCGAATAGCAAAATATTCTGCGACCCGTGTCAAGGGTGTATCCAGGATTGGCGTTCCCTTTTATGACAGCAAACGTGTAATGAATATTAAATCCAAGATCTCTGCTGTTGCAAATAAGAAAATGTTCTCGGCTCAGCAGGTGTATTGAACTCATATTTCAATGAATTTATATTCTGAAAATTTTGGGCGAAATACAGACGACTGTCCTAGTAGGTACCTACACTTGAATTTATCGCGCGGGTCACAGTGAAAGGGCTCTGAGCTCGTCTACGACGCGATATTATTCGACGAGGGTGCGTTTTGTTTACAAATTGCTTGTCGGCGCGTGCCTTGCTCAGTTCAAATCACACTGGAATCACCGAGGCTTCCCTTGAATCGCGCTGCAGATAAAGCGGTCGCGACTACCCGCCTATAATTTTCTCCAAGCCTGTTTTATACTCCCGAGCGTCTGCAATTTCAGCCATGAATGGATTGATCCGGTTTACGGGTTTCTTGCAAGTTTCAAGAGTTTTAAGTCAATAGAATGAAAGCGACTGTGAAATAAAAGCCTGGAGTCTACCTTTTCAACCGGGCGGAACGTTGAGCTTTTTTGTGTTTGCTTCGGCAAAACACTGATTAAAAACGAAGCTCAATAAGACAATTCACTTTTTTATAAAGTGGCATATAAATTTTGTAGAGTAATTACGAAAGTTATGAATAGACTCGCCCATATACACGAGTAGGTACAGAACAGAAATTGAAGACGTTTATAGTGTAAAACCGTTAAAACAAAAGACAAAACATAAAAACTTCCGAAGGCCTAATCTAAACCCAGCACTGGTTAATCCGGCTGCAGATGATAATGACGAGGATGTTTGTTATATCACCTGTACTAAGCAATATCAGTTGGTGCGAGAGGTATGAGAGCGATTCTAATATAAGTGAAGATTAAATACCCCCAGAGGCGTCGACGTGTTGGTCGTCACATCTTCCAAATAAATTAAAGACTCTGGGTGACATCCAGCCCTTCGGCTTACAACATAGGCACCTTATAACTACACCATTAAGATCGTTTTTGCACCACCCTTTGAGTCTTGGCAAAATATTTACCAACGAAATTGTGGTTTGCTCGGGAAGTAATGAAAAATTTACCCTTGGCACGACCTGTGTAAGCGATATTGTAGGATTCTTATACTATTCATTTTTCACGTTTAACGTGGACGCCTAAGAAGTAATTTTCTGAAGAAAAATATATTCAAGATTTTTCGCAATGAAAAATAAATGTTTGTTTAATAAATTTTGTTTCTTTGCAGATAGCCGTACTTGTACGGGCTCTGAATTCCGATGCAAATCTGGTAAATGTATCCCTGCATCGTGGCGTTGCGACAGTGAAAAGGACTGCTCGGATGGCTCAGACGAAGACCCCAGCATATGCAGTATGTATAAAACTTTCAATGTTGTTCTAACAAACTCACCAAGCAAAGGACTCAAATAACAACACATAAAAAGTAGAGGACCTTTGACTCCAACTTGCGCAGTGAAACTAGGGACATGAACGTCAACCTACTTAGTGAAATTTGTGTGCCGAAAACGCAAACACTGTTACGCTGACAAGTTTACATTAGGGACGAAATGGTTGTCCCCAACCCTGTTTAGGGTGGAACAATGAAAAAACAAGAAACCCAAAAGACAAAGCTAGATTTTGGATTATAAATATAGGGGCTCTGGGGTCTGGCCGGTGGTCCGAACCATTTACTACGACAAAGATTTCATAATCTTATTTCTTCAGATTTGCATGATAACTGCGTGAAATTTTTAAGGCAGCTCCTAAAACTAGGTCATAAAAAAATAAAGTCTGAATGTGGAAAAGGTCATCTGGGATATGAAACCATAAAATAATAATCTGACAATTTATGAGAAAAGTTATTACCACGCATACTTATCCCCCTACTTGACGGGTCCCCAATGTAGATTAAAATCTTAATTATGACCAAGTTTCCGGGATTCATTTTATAATATTCGCCTTCTGTTCCGCCTGTTTTTATGTTACGAACCGTAAATTAGAAGATTTCGTGAAATTCACATCGAGGACTGAATCTGTTCACTTCAACAGACAAGTCTTAATTACTTTACCATCATCGTTCCATCGTGAGCTTTAACTTTATTTTATATTAACCAAAAGAGATGGCTGGCTACCTTAACCTACCCTTCGTACGCACCAGTGAAATCATAAATGAGTAGAACGGTACGCACAGTATGAGCAGGTCGATTACCAAGAATCAAGCAAAGGAAATTCTGCGGTTCCATTACAAAAGCATCTTAAGAATTTTCCTTTGAACCTGAGACATTTACTCGTATATTACAAAGACCTGCTTATTATTTCATTACAAGAAGGCGTAAAGGTTAACGATAACATGTTTACTTGGGCAAAAAACATCACGGGGCGTGGAATATTACGGAAATTGAGAGAAACAAACAATCTGAGAAAAGGTTGACCTCTGTAAATTTCCCAAGTAACAATTACATAATAAGATACACGTAAAACATGCCGGGTTTATAGAACACATGCTTAGGTATGGACTGAGCTATTTTATGTATGAGAAGTCCCTGAAAAACTATGTAGGTAATAAAAATTATAATTAAAATATCATTTCATTTCACCCCTACCCGGTAGGCATAAATGATGCAAAAAGCGAGCATATGTGCTTGAATCATATTTTTTTATAAATAATGTAGTATGTTCATAAAATTCCTGAACAAACATCAGCAACGTGTTTCCAAATATTCCAGCAGCAAATATGGCCAATCGTTAAACACGATGATGGGCTTTAAACACTGGCAAATACGAAAAACAACGTTATCTGTTTATTTTAGGGAAATTGCTTCGTTCATATTCCACTCCGATGTTAATATTCGAAAAAGTTCCCAAAAATAAGCGGTTCCGAGCATCGCAACTTGTAATTCCTTGTTTTTTCAAATGGCAAAATTGTAAGCTTGCGGAAGTTCCAATGTTTTATCGTGGGTTTCCGGGGGTTTTGGGTAACCGCGCGGGACGTAACTTTGTTTCACTTACTGTGACAGTCACCTTCCATAATGGATAATCCTTTTTATTAGATAAGGAAAGTATACAAGCAGCAACAAAATAAGCTAATCTTGTGTGCGTAACAAGATTCAGTGAGTAGTACGCAAGGTGGTATCGGATAACATACAGGGAGTGAGTAAATTCGTTTAGCAATATTCATAGGTACATGCCTAGCTAGATCTAGTATATATGGTAGTTAGTAAGCAAATTCAACAAATTAACTGAGCAGTACCAGGGAACATTTGTCACAGATATCGCAGCTAGCATTAATAGAGTTTACAAGCAGATAAACATCCTGCAAGTTAATAAGATAGCAAAGCAAAATTACAGTGCAGTCCGGAGTGTTTAGCAATTTAGCATCATTTTATTTGACCGTGCCCATCGTTTTAATTTGTTATTTCCGGGAAACCGCTCTAGAATTGTAATCGTATCTGCAATGTCAACGCTTCAGCGGTAGGTAAATGTGTATATAATAGGAGGGCTTTTTTCGAAATACTCGTACCAGCCAATGATGGAAACATTTGACAACTATCAAGAACAGCAGTAAGATAACATTTCAAAAATTTAATCAAAAATATCAAGCTACTGACGAAATAAATAAAATCGTAAACAGTTGCTTATAATTCAATGTATGTATAATCGTCAAAGCCCGTTCATATGATGAAACAAAGCAAAGTAGATTTGCTCTGCGAATATAATTTCGAGGTAGGAGTACATTCCAAGTTTCACATGCAGCTGCCGAGCGCCGTTGTCCCGAACACAAGTTCCTATGTGCCAATGGACTTTGTATACCAGCCTCTTGGCGGTGCGATTATGCCGCCGATTGTGAAGACGGCTCCGACGAACACCAGTGTGGTAAGACTATGCTCAAAGGGAGAAGCATGAATTCGCATGATCGACTCTAAATTGATCACCACAGGGTACAAATTGGGGCATGTAAAAACGGAGGCGCAAGGAATGAAATTATGGTAAATTTTTGATGACGGGTTGGTCGCGATTGGAATATGTACACAGAAAACAATTTACGTTAGCAAACAAGGATTATCTGTAATTTGACACGTGTTCGAGAGTTAGCTGTGTAGGGCGAAACCAAAACTTCTCTAAAACCATTTTAGTAGACATAATATTGTTTACTTTATCCCCAAAAGTTTTAGGGTTTAAGAGAAAACAATTTCTATAGAGTGTGTTCGTATTTTTCAGGGTAATAAACTGTGGGTGGACCCTAAAGTTCACAGACACAAACTAAAAGCTAGTTAGCAGACAATATTATCAGACTATTGAAAGTGTTTTTTCCCAAACAACAAGTCTTAATTGTGAAAATAGGTATGATCATTAGATTTAGCATGAGCATGAATTGGGTTGACAGAAGTGGAGCCCTGCGGTGCTGACGAGTTCACGTGCCGCGGTAAGCCTGGCGAGTGCATACCGCTCACGTGGATGTGTGACGACAACGCAGACTGTTCCGATGGATCCGACGAGAAAGCATGCAGTAAGGGTGCATTTTGTTTGATTTATATTAGTTTTACTGGTGGTAACTCAAATTTATCCGCATTAAGTAAATGTCCAAACAAAAGGGTAGCAGACAGTTCAATCAGCAAATATAATTGCATATAGAGATGTGGTAAAATGTTGTTAACTAAGTTGCTTAGCGATGCAACATAAAATTGTCAAGTGATATTTTGAATGAAGTTTTTGTTTGATTGTTCTTTCTGTTCCCTTTCCTTTGAAAACATCTTCCACGAACATCATCCTATACGGGATGAAAGACTCGCGCACTTTTAATTCCATTATCGTTGTCATGGGCCTCCATAAACTCATTCACATTCACTCTTCCAAAAATACTTAAGCGTATAAAAGCAAATGAAAATAGCCTGCCTACGAAGTAGGTGTTTTTACTATCTCTTTATGTAATTTTCAACCAAGTTTTTATCAAAAACTCGTTAGCAACGTTGTAGACTTTTTTAATGGAACAACTTCAGCTAAGCCCTTCAGCAGAAAGTTCAACCGAACATTTTAATATTCGCCGCGAGATCGCTGATAATCCTTGCCGAAACTCCGATAGCGTTTGTTGCGCGGAGGTCAGGAGTAAATTATGTAAACAATCATCGGAATTGGAGCAAAACATGGCATACTGAACTCGCCCTCAGCACGCTCCAATCGCAAAACTTTATCGACGCGCATTTACCTATTCTATCTTCGACGCTTTAAGCGCCTATCTATTTCATTGAAACAACTTTCTTACAATATCACAATGTATTGATACGAATCAGGCATAACTTTTTTATCCGGAGAGTATTTTAGTGTTATGAATAAGTAGAACTAATTTGTTTAAATAACAAAATAATCATTGTTTGCCCAACTTCCGGTCACAGCTAAATGACGCATAATTACCATTAATTAAAACAACGGGTCAGCAGTTAATGCATTAACCACGTTTCATGAATACATAGGCACGGACTCAATAACATTTCTAAAACCATCACTGATACAACACAATGCATCAGCATGTAATAATAATTTAAATTGTGCAATTAGCGAATGAAACAGCCTAAACATATACTACATATGAACATATGTACATATATGAAAACTGCATGATGTCGACCTAAATCTTTATCAATATTCGGTGCAAAGAGCATTATCGTTGAACTAGTTTCATTGCTTAAAATAGGAATTGTATTTTATCGTAGAAACGAACTACGTAATATTAGACTGCCTTCACCTACATAAGATAAGCAAGCTATCAAACCAGCCTTAGTTGCTCGGGCAGAGTTTGAGTTTTGCTCTTCGATATTGACGGAGTCAATCAATCATTGGGGTCGAACGGCAAACACTCTAGTATTCTATCAACGCCCGGCTCATCCGTATACGTATAAATTCTTATCTGCCCGCACCGGACCTGCCTCGAAGGTTGAGTGATGACGTAGCTTGTATATTTTAAGCCTATAAGCCGCCTTGCAAAAAGCTTCGGTATGATTAAGTACATAGACAGAGCCATGTTATCTCGGGCTTACACGTTTCCCTCTAAATTCACTCTATATTTTCCGTTTAGCCACAGGGTTTAACCGTCGAAGTTCAGTGCATAGCAGACAATAGTGCGGCTTGTTTAAGAGGCAGCGGAGTCCATCTGCCCACCAGAGGAATTTAATTAAAAGAAGGAAACCCTCGCAAGAATAAGTGACGATAATATTTCAACAAAAACAAAACCCCCAAGAATTACGTGGTTCTCTTAGAGAATGAAACTATTTCAGTATAAAATACCCCGTGCTTCTGGTGTAAGAAAAAATTCCATTTCTATTTCATTAGTTAGCTACTTAGGATGTAAATTACCTAAAGAGAATTTTAATAAGGCTGCACTTCAGACAGTTCTTTTCAGTTTTCTTTGTGCTCCTTTAGTTTGCTTTAAATGAGTAAAATTAAAATTACTTGAATGGGTTTTTCGAACATAGCGGTGAAATGCTTCCCTGAATATTTTGGACCTTTTTAATTTTCGCGCTACCTACCCGTATTATGACCGTATTGACAAAATAATAGTGGAGGTCCTTGACAGAATTTATAGGTCAACTCAAGGGTCCAACCAACATCTCTCCGGCCACAAGTCAACTTCACTACACCTGGTTCCAACCATCAAACAAAGCATCATCGCCACGAGGATGTAATGTGTGATAAGTGTCGGCAAGTGCAGGACTTTAGTGTATGGCAGAAGCTTCTGGAGGCCTTTACCCAGCACTGGATAAAGTCCATGTCAACGATGATGACAAAATATGATCAGAATATAAACACTATTTTCCGTAGATGAAACTTGCCGTTCGGACGAGTTTACTTGCGGGAACGGCAAATGCATACAAGCTCGATGGGTCTGCGATAGCGATGACGACTGTGGTGACAATAGCGACGAGGTGAAGTGCCCTGCGCCAACGTGCCAGCCACAAACGCACTTCTCCTGTGCGGATGGACATTGCATCTCAGCCTGGTGGAGGTGCGATGGAGATATCGACTGCCCGGACGGCAGTGATGAAACGGTATGTTTTAAGAACCTTTTATTTCTGATACTTGGTTTATAAGATTAACTAGATACTTTACGTACCTAATAATAAAGGTAAAGTAGGATGGAGCTATAGAAAATGATAGAACTCTTTTCTTCCTGAAGCAGTGACGCAGAAATTTATCTAAACCTATAAGCACTTGCGTTTGTAAGGGGTAATCTTCGGAACTATAGGCCTGAATAAAAATTCCTTTCAGAGATGAAAACCTACACTATCCCAGAGACATTTAAGCTTAGTAGTTTTCATATAGAAAAAGGAGCAGCATAAAAGAATATTATGAAATATATTATGAATAGTATTTGCGGTAGTTTTAAGTCCCTTTTTTCGATTCCAGGGTTGCGCAAAGACACCCAAAGTACGCTCACCATGCATATCAACGGAGTTCGAATGTCACGATCGAATGACATGTGTGCACAAGGCATGGGTCTGCGACGGCGACAGAGACTGTCCCGATGGAGGCGACGAGGCACCAGAGCTCTGCCGAGGCAACGTCACCTGTCGACCCGACCAGTTTCAATGCAAGGACCACAGCTGTATTCCCGGGGCACTTTACTGCAACGGTGATAAGAACTGTCCAGATGGAAGTGATGAGTTGAATTGTAGTGAGTATTTTTAACAGCTTGAAAAACTTTAAAATATATACGAGTGATCGTTTTAAGGATATTTGGAACTTTTAATTAAAATTTAGCTCATGGTTTTGATGCTTATATTTTACAGCTCGGAGCACAGTATTAATTAGTGAATATTTAAAGGCGCCTTTGCAAAACAAAGAGCAAGCATCCCACAAACATTGTTATATTTTGCCGATTTTTTAGCAAATTAATTTATTGCTCATGTATTTTCATCTGTAATAATTTTTATTACAAAACATGTAAACTTTCTGAAAGTTCAGTTCAGTCTCCGGGGGATCTGTTTTGTAAACTATAACCGTCACTAGTTAGCAGAAGGGCCAGAATCCATTAGGCGTTGATAAACTTTGAGCATTAATAATTACTTGCAGTAACTTATTTCAAGCAATTATCAACAGACCCTGGAAGGGACAGGCAACTTAAATTTTAATTTCACTCCGTGAGCCCTATTCTTTCACAGCAAGTAAACTGGTAAACCGCAGGACAAAGCCGTTATTTTGTATAAATGTTGAATTTCTAAGTAATTTTGAAAGAGAAATACTTTAACAGTTCTTCTTAAGTTTGCGATGTTATATAAAATCTTTGGTTTAATTACTGACACTTTATTGGTTTTATGCATTAATATTTACAAAAAAATTCTTACTTATTCTGGTTGAAAAAGTTAAGAAATACGACAAAATAAGTAAAATTTTAAATTTCATTACAGCACGACCCAAGACAGTTTGCGACAAACGGACAGAATTCGACTGCGGCGAAGGCATGTGCATTCCGCTATCAAAAGTGTGCGACAAGAAACCAGACTGCCCTAATTTCGAGGACGAGCCCAAAGACCGATGTGGAGAGAACGAGTGTGCCAAGAACAACGGCGGTTGCTCTCAGAAATGTGTAGACACCCCGGTTGGATACTATTGTGACTGCGACGTGGGATTCAAACTATTTGATAACCAGACATGCGAAGGTATTATTAATCTTTTAAACCGATTTAACACTTGCCTAAGCAGAAAACGTTTCACAAGATTTCTAGGTATTTGATTCAATTTCGAGTTTCTCGATCTTTGAATGGTTGTGTTCTGAGAATTCAAAATTACGATTATTCAGAAGCGACTCTCATTCTTGAACTTTGACAAAAGATCGGTGACCTAAGAGTTTTCATAACTATATTAATTTGACAAACTTAAACGATTTCTACAGTTCAGAAACAGTAGGTAAGTTAGGTAGGTATTAAACAAAAACATTTGACCTCTGATATAAAATAGCACGCTCTACATTCTCTAAATCAACAAGATTCGCTACCTGCTAAAGAAGTAACGCGAAGACGTTCAACTTTAGACAAAGGCGAACAACATAAATAGTAGCTCGAAAGTGATTGCTATCGATTCTGGTGTCGTTTTCGATAAAATAATACCTGTGTCCTGAGACTAGAAGTTATGTCCCATTGGCGCATAGCAAGTACAGTTAATCAATACAATATCTTTGGTGCTGACAACTTGGTAGCTCGTGTGTACCCCTGTTTCCACCGGGGGGACCTGAAACAAAGTTATTCAAATGAGTTGCGGGAGAATTGATTGATTGCCTTCTTCTGAAGGTACCTACAGAAGTTTGTTAACTGATTTTAACAAGTTGATAGAGTCGCAGTCTGAAAGAGATTTCGATGGGCTTCTGTTATTATTTCAGTCTATTTTCTTAGTTTACTATGAATCTATTGAAAGCGAAAACATTGCCAGCATTTGGGTCTCTAGTAGCCCTCAAGGGGATAACATTGATAAGCAATAATATTAAACGTTCTCTTTTGATCATTGTTAAAAGTTACTTGTCCAATCATAAAATTTGATATTTTCTGGACAAAGACTTCTGAGAATCACACTAATATTATAAATGCGAAAGTTTGGATGTTTGTAACTTCTTCACGCCAAAACTACTGAAAGGATTGGGCTGAAATAGAATTTGGAAGAACACATAGTTAGGCTACTGTTTATAAATTAGTTCCCATTAGTCTTGTGTAGTTCAGGAATAATGAACTAAAATGAATTAGTTCCGACCAGTGAACTAGTAAGAACGATTCAGCTCAACTAGTTCCTTGTAGTTCACTTGCTCTTCAGTCACGAAATATCGAAACCACGAAAAAAGTTGGCGTCTGAATCACTATTTTCTATGGCATAAAGTTTAAAATCTATTAACAAGAATAAAAAGAACTGTTTGAGAATGCATTTCGATTACTCATTCCCTAGTACAATGTTTCTATTAGTTCACTGTTACATTCCGTGATTCCGTGTCAGACGGAACTAGAAGACAAGGGAATAATTAAGAACTTTGAGAACAGAGATAGAGAGAGCGCATATTCCGCGGTAGTAAGAGAGACGGAGATATGCATCTAGTTCTCTAGTTCAGTAGTAACTTGTCTCAAAGGCACGAATAAGGTAGAACAGAGATAGACAGCGCAAAATCCCCGGTAGTAAAAGAGACGGACGGGTAATGAATGAGAAACTTTATTTGCTTGAAGATAGAGATCAAATTGCGCTGTTAGTATTTTATGTTTCCAACTTTTGTAAGTGTAATATGTATGTATGTACCTTCTTGTATTATTTTTATTGCGAGCAAGGAAGGAGCATTGTATTTCGATATTTCGTCGGTAAATGGATATTTCGTCCGTTTTCATGTTTTGGTGAAATAATATTATAATTAATATTCAGTAAATGTAAATAATATCCAATCTAGTTTCTAACACAAAACAATCGATTGCGTATTTTGTAGCATTAAAATAGGGGCCCTTTAGTGATTAAAACGACCCGAAAATTTTGCCGAGTGGGATACTAATAGGACTAGAAGTCCGAACTAGTACATTAGTGAGATTGTACAAGGACAGAGCGATCTCTTTACTGACCGAGCAAGGACAAGCCTAGTTCCCATATGATAGAAAAAAACATTAAAAAACCAAAACAGGGCGCGCGAAGCTGCAGGCAGAAATTAGTTAAGAATAATTTATAGAAAATTTGAACACTTTTCTACGTAAGAGTAATAAGTAGTTAATGAGGCACTTTCTTTGGAAGGATACTTCAAAGAAAAAGTTCTTTATTTTCCTTAATTTCGGTGGAGAATTTCCAGGAATAATGATATTTTAAACAATATCTTTCAAATTAGTTTTTTCTTGATTAATAAGTAGGAACATAAAAAGTCTTTAAGATACTATAGATACTTTTAGGTTACAGTATAAAATAGATACTTTTAGGTACCTCTCCACCAACTACGGCGTAAAAAACCAAAGAGAATCTTATACAAAAACCATTACTCCTTTTTTCAGATGTAGACGAATGCGCAGACCCCGGAGCGTGCTCCCAAATGTGCATAAACGAGAAGGGTACCTTCAAATGCGAATGCCACGCCGGGTACGCCAGGGATCCCCGCGACAGAACTCGCTGCAAGGCCACTGAAGGCCACCCGTCACTCCTCTTCGCTCGTCGCTTCGACATCCGCAAGATCAGTCTGGACCATCATGAAATGGTCGCGATCGTCAATGACACGAAGTCGGCCACGGCTTTGGACTACGTGTTCAGGACAGGAATGATCTTCTGGAGCGATGTTACTGATGAAAAGATTTACAAGTTAGTATCGAAAACACATATGTATATGGATGAAAATATTTAGCAACAATTTCCCGTTTGTTGAATTGTTATAAATATATTCATCCTTATATTTTGTAATGGATTTCTGCAAAGTAAATCCCTAATCTATTTTTTATGGACAATTTAGACCGTCGTTTGACCACAATCTCACCTGATAGAAAGTAACGATGTGGCAGACGACGGTGATTATTATTTTCTATTTAAGTTAGTACTTATTGTTTAAATTCTTTTGTTATGTAGGCACTAGATGAGCTATGTATTTACGATCAGCCTGAATCGAGTTAAAGTAGGTAGAGTGAGGTGTATTGTCATACGTTAAACGATGAAACATTCGCTTGTTTCATCTCTCACCAAGTTGCATAAATGTAAAAACCCAGGTCCCAGGTCTAGGCAAGTAAGTAATCACTATAATACGTAAAAAGATTAGAAAGGTATGCTGATAAACACCTCAAATCACGGCAATCGAAATAAAGCTGTCGATTCAACATTATTACCTACCAACAGACAAGCAATGGCGCTGTAGGTACTAGGAGGAGGTTCTCAATTTGTGTGTATGTTTGTTTGTACACAAATACAACATTACACTGTGAGTGTATAGAAAATGATCCCGAGGTGGTCCCATAAAAATGTGATCCCAGGGGATAAGTATTTATCCCGCAAAAGTTAAAAACAGTGTAAAAGTAAGGGATTTGAAGTCGATTAGGTTTTTGAAAACAACCATATTATCTTAATGACTTTTAACAAACAGTTTTGTTATCCATGGCAACGGCGTAGGTAGGTTCAGGAAATTTAAGTCGGTTTATCGTTTTTTAAAACAAGCTAAATTATTTTGACCAATAATCGGTTGGTGATGAATGATGATAGCGCAACGTAAATTTCGACATCGATTTCCTAATCGTGTTGCGCCAACTGGGCATACATTCCGGCACTTACCTACCCGGCTCGAACAGACTGGAGCCACAGGAGACCTTGCAGGGCGTGGCCGCCACGGGACTGGTCGTTCGGCCGAGAATATCGCGGCTGTGGCTGCTGATGAGGACGCCATAGGCAATACGGTCACTGTTACTGGCGAACGCTACAGGGCCATTATAAACGACTTCTTACTACCAACATTGGATGAGCGCGGTTTGGTGAACATGCGGTTTCGACAAGACGGTGCAACTGCACACACAGCATGAGCCACAATGGATATTGTGCAGGAAGCGTTTCCTGGTCGCGCAATCTCCCGTTTTGACAATTTGGCATGGCGAGTAAGATCGCCCGATTTAACTATCCCAGACTTCTTTATTTGGGGCTACTTGACGTCGCGGGTTTATACCAACAAGCCTTAGACAATCGCAGCCCTTAAGGCTGGGTTACCTGCATTTAGGGATTTTTAACTGTCCGTAACTCAATAACTAGTAGGCCTATAGTTTTGAAATTCAAACATATTATAAATGAGGATATTTTCTAATGCATCACTAGACAAAAACACGATTGGTGACATTTCACCCGATCAAAAAAAATTCAAAGTTACCTCTAAATGAAACTTTAAATGATCACTGTGAATAGAAAAATGAATAAAATGACACAATTGTATACCAAAACATTGCAAACGTTATTACGCAGTACATCACTAGAAAATATTTTTATATGTCATATAAATATTTTTCAAAGCATCTAAATAACTACAAAATCGTGCTCGGCTGTCTGCGCACCGTCTTGCTTCTTGCTTGCGTCTTGCAAGTGCTGGGCTCACCTCGCCTTAAGAAGGCTACAAACCTCTCCCAAACGGAAACGTCCCAAAGTTCGCATGCGGATTTGTTATTGTTTCACGTAGAATGAAATGGGGTGCGCTATTAGCGAGAAAGCGCGTCTAACCTCTTCGTATTAGATATACGAAACTATAAATTTTGATACCGTACTTTACGATAAATTTTGAGTAAACGATTGATTTAAAAACATATTTTTTAAATCAATCGTTTACTCAAAATTAATCGGATTTCATTATCTATAATGTTGAATATATTTAGGATGTTTGCAGCGCGACAGTTTTTCGAATTCTTCGTCGCTTCTTTACTTTAGTCTACATACCGAAGCGACCGAAATCAAAATATCACTTTATTTCCAAATCAGTGTTTAATTTTAAGAATTTGACCTGTTTTAAGTGTACATTTATTGTATTTACGGAAATAAAGAAACTTTGACTTTGACTTTGACCTTGAATGAAGCTGTCTATCATGCATAAAAAATCGCTTGAAGATGACTCGATTGGAGGTCAACATTAGTTTCGCTCTCATTTAAATATCATTCTGTTTTTTCAAAAACTAATCCGCTGTAAACATAGCTACTTTCATCCGATTACGTATGAAAAATTTCAATGAGATCGGGGACTTATGTACTTTCCAAATGAAGCGGAAAGTACGTTTGTATCGGGAATAAGGCTATCCGTTCCGTTCTTAAGGAGAATATTCGACAGGAATAGAACCGAACCGGTAATCTTGTGGAAAGTCATGGAAAATGCGATGAAACGGGCACAAATGTGTATCAACACTGGCGGTAGCCACTTGACGTATATCATCTTTTATACATAAAAGAAAAAAAAAAGTTATTCTAACACAAAATTGGATGATTAATTTTGCGCCACCTTGTATTTGACTCACAAATTATTGCTAAGTATCATTTTAATGATAATCGACTTTGCTATTGATAATTTCGACCAAAATCACAGCAGTAATTACTACGATAAGCACCTGGCATATGCACCCTATTGCGTTCTACCTTCTTTTACGCAGGTGATTATTTTTCCAATCTACCTACCTACTTGCATTTTTCAAATGTGGTAGAATGAATGTAGAAACAGAAAAAAAGCACTTTTAAATGAAATATGCTTTGTATATTTCTCTCACAGTTAGTGTGTGAGAAATAATTATGGGCCCAGCAATAATAACGGCTAATAATCAAAATAAATAAATCATGCATTATTAGACAACTCATATTAACAATTTGATTCAGAAATTAGGTACCTAGTTATTTTTTCATTTCTCATCATAGGTAAAACATAGTAAATTTCCCGAGATAGGAGATTTTGGTGAGCATTCATAGACCTAATATCATCCATGCTGAATACCATGGAGACTTAGCTTTCCCTTTGAGAGAGCTTTGTCCATACTCTAATATGCTGTTTTCGGTTAGTTTTTAACTTTTCTTAAACCTCATCACAGGGCACCAATAGACGAAGGCACACAGCGCACCGTTGTGATCGGCGACCAGCTGATCACCTCCGACGGTTTGGCCGTGGACTGGATATACAACCATCTCTACTGGACCGACACTGGCAAGAACCACATCGAGCTGTCAGATCTTCAAGGAAACATGAGAAAAATTCTCATCAGAGATAGGCTGGAGGAACCGAGAGCTATTGCATTGAACCCTCTTGACGGGTAAGTGAAAATAGGTCGACGAGGTCAATTTTCGTTTTGTAGTCGCCTGTAAATTTCGCTGTCTACAGGCCCCTGACTTGATGCGGCTATAACTAACTTTCACAATGCATAACTGACACAACCAGCTCTGAATTCACGCATCAAGCCCGAAATTGTAAAGCGATTCATAAATCGAGGTCCTGTTTCACTCATGTCGACTGAGAAACACATTGATGGATTTGGTTCTAGTTACATTTTATTCCATTGTAGTCTATTGCCTGCATTGATTAGATTCCACTGCTTGTTTATTTCACCCTTATCGTTTATCTGGCTGGATTTATAGATCTAAATTCTGATAATTATTTATGATTTTTACTTAATTATTCACTCTTGAGTTTAAAGAACTTGGAGGTTACTGATAAGTACTTAGTACCTATACTTATATTGGTTGGCTTTCTTCTTAATATAAGTAGGTATACCGCGGAAATCATGTTGTTTGACAAAGCCATGTTTTATAATAATCTACGTAATCTTTCAATGAGCGTGCCGTTTCCCACAAAAACTGTTCTGAAATAAACTGTAAACTTAGGCTCATGATGAAATGTTACATAAAAATATCTGCATTGTTTCATTGAAAAACAAAAAGAACATAAACGCATGAATGCAACAGGATTTATCCTTACCTACTTGTATGAATCAAAGACACAGCTTTATCAAACACAACAACCAAAACGTCGAGATGGATGATTGCAATTGCAAACCTTTTATTGTACTGCATACCATGCAATGTTGATGTTTTTTTACCCGACTACCAACGGAAGAGGGTTATCATTTATGGAGTTAGTGTTTTAAGTACCTACCTGTGTAAATATTAAATTTTAATTTTCTTTATTGAGGAGAAAAAAACAATAGTTAGTACCAAGGATGCAGACTTATTATATAGCGTGCTTATTATTGTATTTCTAAAAGTACTACCAATCCATTAAACCCAGTTTGCTGAAAACGTGTCAGTTCCCTCGTAGCGCCAAAACCACTAGTCCGTCGGACTCGGACTAAATCCGATTTCGACAAATGAGGTTTCATCTAATTCGTGTCAATACCCCGGATGCTATAGTATAGGCTATACTGCATACCATCGCTTGAATTAAATATCAAAGTGCTATATTTCCTTAAGACCTTACAGGACTCTTGGACACGTCACAAAATAAAATTACATAAGTAAAATCGTCGAAGATTGTTTGATTGTCATCATATCTTCTGGAAGGTAGGAGGCTGCAACAGCATCCTTTTAGAACCACTGTCCCTGGATGCCAGGGCGCTGATATAAATTTATCGTGCTGCTCTTAAAATAAGATCAGAATCTGTTTAGTAATTTAAGACTTAATTCATAAAGGTGTCATATTATCAAAACCATGTATAAAAATAATAAAAGAATAAAAAAAAATATAAGTAAAACAGGGAAATAAAGCGATCACTTTGATTTTTTGTTCACTTCAATATTTTTAAGATAAAGTAAAGAAGCGAACAAGAAACCCTTGTTAGGTTGTTAGTTTTCGAGTTGGAGCAAAAGTCGGCCCATGCTTTTTTACTCTAGATAATCTGATATTTTATAATAAGCCTTTTTACAAAGGATATGTTTGATAGTTTAAAAAATAATAATATAATAAAGATGTATTCGTTTTTTAGATGGATGTACTGGACCGACTGGGGTCAGACACCGAAGATCGAGCGCGCTGGTATGGATGGATCCCACAGACAGACCATAGTCTCTTATGACGTCAAATGGCCTAATGGTCTTACACTTGACCTTGTCAGAAAACGAGTTTACTGGGTAAGCTGAAACAATCACAAACAAAGAAGTACTTTACATAACAAACTAGCACTGACTCAAGTGTCTTGCCGAGAAGATTCACATTACCAAAAGTGTTATGAGAAACTAGTTACTCACCTTGAAAAGAACAAGAAAACGCTACCTACCTTGTCCTCTAGCCTTCAGTATATTGAAAAACACCATTGACTCTGAAAAAAAAAACACATACTTTAATATGAACTCAAATTAAAGACAGGCATTAGGTGAGTCATTCCCAGAGACGTGCTCAGTCGCAACGTCTCACAAAAATGCACCCAGTAGCAACATCTCACGAAAAGTATTCCCAACGTCTCATGAAAGTCAGAGCGTCGTCGTGATTTACAATCTACATCATCTAGTATTTGTCTATCTTTTTCATGTACTGCCTTGAACCAAAAAACGATTCCGCTCCTCAAAACAAACGAAGGACAATGTTCGTTATGTACTAAAAAACCTACTAGGGTTTATCGAACTCCGGCACGATAATAAGATTACAAACAAAATTCTACAGAATGGAATCATAGAAGAAGTGTTTATGGAATCTTACTTAAGTATCTAATCAATGATTCATTAGGGAACTATAAACCGACAATAACAATCCCTTTTACGTCTAGAAGCGTACTTTTCCAAAGCGTTAATAGTTAACACATCGTAAGGCAAAATTTTAACTCAACACATAACTGTGCTTCACAAGGTTACAAAGGTAAAATATACATGTTTGTTAAGACTACATAGTCATAAATTAGACCAGATATCAAAAGCTGGCCTTGCTTGTTCCATTATCTACTGTGTCTACTGTAATTTAATAGGTATTATCGTATGGGGCTAATTAAAAAGGTCAATAAACCAATAATAACCACGACGAAGCAAACATTAGGTACTCGTAAGGAATCACGAGATGAAAACGTACGTATGACCTTTATTTTTATGTTTGGTATTTTTTTCACCTTATTTACAAAGCATTAGTAAAACTTGTAAAAAAATTTGGAACAACATTAAGCTGAGGTTGGGTTCATGTGAACCATAGATCTCAGTGTCTCCGCCATGTTTCAGAGACACTCGCCACTGTAAGTTAGACCCAAATAAATACATAATATATTTGTGTCTAACTTACAGAAGCCACTAACAGTTTTAACAGTGTACGATTTTACTTTAAAAAATTTCGTAGTTTGACGAATTCCTTATATAAGGAAGTATAATGTTATCCTTATAATTAACGTAAGCGGACTAAGAATTATAAATCTACTAGCTGCTGCCCGCGCCTTCTCCCGCGTTTTATTGTGATAAAAAATAGCTTATATGTTATTCCAGGTCCCAAACTATACCCATACCACAGCCCAATCAGTTCAGTAGTTTTTGCGTGAAAGAGTAATAAATATCCATACATCCATCCTTACAAAACTTTGAAAATAATATTAGTAGGATACTACGAACCTAGTTATAGTTTGTGTTGTATCTAAGTAGCTAGCAAATTGATTTTCTTCAATTTCTTATGACCTTTTGACCAGGTCGATGCGAAAATGAACACAATATCATCTTGCAACTACGACGGCTCCGCTCGTCGTGTCATCTTGTACTCTACCGACGTTCTTCGCCATCCGTTCTCCATCACGACATTCGAGGATTGGGTTTACTGGACCGATTGGGACAAGACAGCTGTTTACCGCGCAAACAAGTTCAATGGAAAAGATGTCGAAGCCATCACCTCCACGCACACTGTAAGTAAACTTCCGTTGCTCACTTCCTCAGACTAAGCATGGTATAGACTAAGTATTTTGATGTGTGGCATCGTTAAGGCAAACACTAAAACACTCGGAAATAGATGATGTTGGGATAAAGCATCTTTCATTTGACGCTTGGTTATGGGAATGGAACCCGAATGGCCTTCGGATAAAATTTATTTCTGGTCAAAATCACTACCTAATTTCGTTCATTCATGGGCATCGCACAAAGATTCGATCGATGTTTTTTAGATTTGGCTGGGACTGGCAATGACAATCCATAAATAGTTAATTTATAAGTACGTATACGTACCTACTTAGGTAAATGCAATTTAGTCTTGGGTTATACTAGGCAAAATCCGATACCTGTGACTGCGACTTCCGTTACTGTGACTTCAAAACGCAATACTTAGGTATTATTATAAATAATTACCAGTAATTTCGTTTTAGTGTAGTAGGTACAAAGATTTGTAGGTAAGGTAAACGCACTGCTGCTTTGACTTTTCTTTAGAGGATGGTTTTGAGGTAATGCACAAAATAGGTATGATACTGTGGAATTCCATATTGTTGTAACTAAAGCTTTTGTGTCAAAACAGGATACTTCCTATCTACATATTATTTTGAAACATATGGTATTTTGTTTTAAAAAGCTATATAACTTTTAAGATTCTTTTACGATTCGACGACCGATGTGGCGCGGTGGGCGAAGGTCCGCCTGCGACGCAGGAGGTTGTGGGTTCGATTCCCGCCTCGGGACAAATATTTGTACAATCTGCAAATATTTGTTCAGGGTGTTCTGGTCGTTTTTCTATGTATAATAAAAAATATCTATCTATGTAATATATTGTATTATGTATATCAGTTATCTCGAACCCATAATACAAGCTCTGCTTAGCTTGGGGCTAGATAATGCTGTGTGAATTGTCCAACATTATTTATTTATTTATTTTACTTTAGTAAATATATAACTGGGAAAACCGTAAAAATCTACCATTTTTCCCTTTGGAAAAATTCTTATTTGAGACCAACAAGTTTTCAAGCATGCTTGTAAGTTCAGGCAGATAAATAATACCTACATATGTGTGGGTATAACTAGGGACATTTAAAAATGTGATAAATAGTCACAAAAACAGAGGTGTCAATATTTCCCTCCATTGTTCTACGTTTGAGACGTCAGCACTTCAAACACACATTTTAAACTATTATTTTTATTTAAAAGTTTCAATAGGGTCAGGGTGTAACGAAGTAGGCAAAGACAAAATACATCAATGACGTCAGCGGCACAAAAAACAACCCAATACTAATAACATGAGGTACTGTTAGGCGAAAAAAATAAACATTCATCAAACAAAACATTTCCTAATCACTATTTTGAGCAATGTTTTATAAGCCCTAAAAATCCAACCAACTTAGTATGTCTCCAAGTGTAAAAGTAAGAATCCATGACAAATTGTGACGAAGCTACATCACATACATGTAGGCACCTTATGTGAAACTTGCTTCTATCAACACTCCTTATGTTTCCTACTTGGTTTCGTTCGAAGGGTACAACATTCTCTACCTATGACAAATTACACCTGTATCAAATTACGTGCTGTAAAGTGCTACTTAGGATTTCTCGACCATTTGTTAACGCAGCTAAACTAATCAGCATCCCCTTGTTAGCAGCTCCAAAACCCGATGGTGATCCACGTATACCACCCTTACCGTCAACCAGACGGCGTGAACCACTGCGCGGCCGTCAACGGCCACTGCTCTCACCTCTGCCTTCCCGCGCCAAGGATCGGAGCCAACTCGCCCAGGGTCTCGTGCGCCTGTCCCAACGGACTGAGGCTGCTGCCTGATAACCAGATGTGCGTCGAAGACAGTAAGTCCCAAGTTTTATTCTTTCAACTAGGATAGGTACTTAACCTTTCTACCAAGGTCTAGAATCTGAGTTACTATAAAAGTTTTTTGTTGTAACAACAATATTTTTTTGGGATTTGAGATATATTTTCTATTGCATGTGTGTCTGAGGCAATTAGAAAGATTAATGACAGTAAATACATAGTCAAAGACACTGGCCACACCTGAAAGCCACAGGAAAGAGGAGGCTGGGAATAATTAAAGTTTTTTGTTTACCCAGCAGTCAGTGACTTAATGGCTATGGTATGAGAAAATAAGGTTGGACCTCCGAGACACGATGGTCACGTGGGTGCCTCTTGCTTACGTCATCATCACCATCGACGAATGAGAAGACGAATCTGTTACCTCATATTACCAGTAGCGTAAAATCGTAACTCCCCGAACTCTTTGTATTACCTGCATAAATCCGATAAAACAATTTGATTTTGTATTAATCAATTATTTAAGTAATTTTATCACATTGAATCGTGTTTAACTCACGCTGTTTTAACTGATCTAACAAACATAATTGCCGATTCAGATTTTTGATTGATTATTCAATGGACCCTTAACACTTTTATCTCCCAACTTCTAAGTTTTGTTGAAATAAAGTGGCAACTGTATAGTGACGTAAGCAAGAGACACTCCCGAAGGAGCAGACCTTGTTTTCTTGGATCATGGCTATAATGATGTGAGCCAAGACACACAGACAGCCACAGAGTTAGTCGATCACCTAGATGGGTCACCGGTTTGTGAGGATTATCAACCAAGACCAGAGCTCCGCCGAGTCTGGTTGACGACAGTATCGAGACCAAACGTGATCGTGGTCTCTTTTTTCCATAGGATTTAGTACAATGCCTTAGAACAGGACAGGACAGGACAGGGAACAACGCAAATCGCATACAAAAATGAGACGTCACGATCACGTCTCGATACTTTCGTCAACCTGACTCAGGGTCCTGGATGCGTGCGCAAGAAATGAGCGGCACACAATAGAGAAGGTCTTTACCCAGGATATTTACGTGCTGATACAATGAAAGCCTCTGCATATCTTAAGGTTAATATAAGACCTATATCTATCTAAGCAAGGGAATCCTGAAGATTTAGCGGAATTCAAGTTCGAACCCTACGCATAAGTTTAAGAGTTATTTAAAACTGTTGTAAGAATTTGAGAATTAATTGCTGATATGTGATAAGGACCCGTGGATGTCGTAAGAGCCGACTAAGGGAACCTACCAGAGGAAGGGCAGCAGCTTCCTTCTAAGTATTTTTCAACACCAATACTGCGATCACCATGTGGTTATGGCAAATCCCCCCTACATGGGAGACTGTCCACTCGATGGAGCGACGACATCGTAGCGGTCGCAGCGAGTCGATGGATGGAGGCGGCTCAGGACCGCTATTTGTGGCATCGTATGGGGGAGGCCTATGTCCAGCAGTGGACGTGTATGGGCTGATATGATGATGTCATAACGTGCCTACGTAGCGTGACGTACTCGTACTAGCGTCAATAATATCGGACACAAAGACCGGATTTCGAATCGATAAAGTTAGAGTACTAAATAAAATCCAGAGTGGCTTTGTATGCAGTTCACATATTGCCTGATCGCGAACATGAATTTGTGTATACCCCATTCGACGACTGGGACCTTCTCAAGGCATTATGAACATAGAAAAACGACAGCTACTGAAGAGAGGAAACCACGAACGTTTTAAGAACTTCGATATTATTGTATTGTTTTGTTATCTTTGCATGATTGTTTTAAGCCTGACACGAATGTCTCGATTGCGTACAATAAGGCATCTCTTTATTACATAGGTAGGTATGAATAGCCCAAAAACTGCATACAATTGTAAGCTGAAACTTGTTTTGCATGGAATGCGCCTGACTTTTTATTTTTGCAAGACGGGGGACTTTACCATCAAACCTTTTACGGAGAAAGAAATAAAACAAACCCGAAGTCGTTTATCAACTTCTACCTAACCTTAGATTACTGATTGTACCTAAATACATATGTATTGGGTTGGCACGAAAGTAATGAGACAGTTTGTTCTCATATTTTAAATTTTAACATTTTTATTTTACAATACATTTAATCACTCAAATACTCGCCGTGAGCATCTATGACTTCTTGCCAACGTATAGGCAAGGACTGAATGCCTGTTACCCAGAACTCAGTGGGCCGTGAGTTGAAGAAGGTGGCTACGTAGGTTTCAACTTCATTAAAAGTGTTGAAGCGTTTACCGCGCAAATCATTTTTCATGGCTCTGAATAAATGATAGTCTGAAGGGGCAATGTTTGGAGAATATGGTGGATGAGTTACCGTCTCCCAGCCTAAGTCCTGCAGTTGTTGGCGGGTGGTTGATGCAGTGTGCGGGCGAGCGTTGTCATGAAGTAAAATGACATTGGCTCTTCTTCGTCTTTTTTCTTTGATAGCTGTGGCTAGTTTATCGAGCTGCACCGCATATGTGTTAGCATTAACTGTTTCATGATGTAATAATTCATGAAACAGCATGCCCTGAGAATCCCAAAAGCAACACAATAGAACTTTTTCGCTGCGGTTTTGATATTGCTTTGGTTGAGTTGGTGGGTCTTCCCCTCGTGGCAACCAGAAGGCACGGCGCATATTGTTTTCGTAGAGAATCCACAACTCGTCCCCTGTGACCAAATCCTCTAAAAACTCCTTGCGGTGCGGTCGAAGTAGGAGCGATTGGCAGATAGCGACCCGAGCAGCACGAGTTGCGTCTGTGAGGGCATGTGGTGTCCATCGGGATAAAACTCTCCTATATCCGAGCTCGTGCAGGTGATGTTCTATTGCGTGATGGCTGCAGTGGAGTTGTGTCGCTAATTCACGAGTGCTTGCATCCGGCTTCTGTCGCAATTTATGGCGCAAATCATCATTGTCGAACGCTGGTGGTCGTCCCGAGCGAGGCTGACTTTCGAGGCTACGGTCTCCTGTACTGAAGTGTTTGAACCAACGAGACACTGTTGCGTGGCTTGTAGTATCTGAGCCAAATGCAGTGTTAATGTTGTCTGCCGCAGCTCGCGCACTATGCCCTAACAAATATTCGTAAAGGTATAGAGTTCGAATTTGTCGCTCGTCCATTTTTCTTTAAACTAAGTTAAATAATCGTACGTGTGCTTTTATATACCCCTAGAACAGAAGCACCTAGAATGTTCTATAACATACTAGAATATGGTCGAAAATAATAATTAGAAAAACAACATGAGTAGAGTTTTCTAGAGTGTCTCATTACTTTTGTGCCAACCCAATACATCACATTCATAAAGGTATTCTGAGGATATTTGTTTGGTAGGTTGCATTTGCATTTACATTGCATTAAATCTCTCATAGAGGTGGTATAACCTACAAAATAATTATAATATCAAATATCAATATCAAATATCGAAATAAAAATATAGATATTTTGTAACAAGCCTTTTTACAAAGGATATGTTTGATAGTTTGTTTGAATTTATTTATTGATAATTTTTGCAACTCACTCGGAGTTTTATTGTAGAAGCGTATACCTTTTAAAGACCCCTTTAAAAGATACACTAATCTTGTGCAGCCTAGTTTTGGGCAAAGCGAGTTTGTTCTTATTTCTAGTATTTACATTATGTATGTCGCAATTTTTAGGGAATCGATCGATATTGTTTGAGTGTACAATAAGTTTTCATAAATATATTGACATGGTACATTCATTATATTTATTTCTTTGTATTTATCACGCAGGGATTCTCTAGGACCCATGTTATAGATAGCACGAACAGCCCTCTTCTGCAGCACAAATCTGCAGCGTTCCCCCACAGTAATATCTCATAAGACATAATACTATGGAAGTAGCTGAAATAGACAAGTCTAGAAGTATCAACGTCTGTAAGATGACGGATTTTTTTGATTGCATATGCTGCAGAACTAAGTCTCTTCGATAGTTTATCTATGTGTGGGTACAATGTCTAAAGCTTCTCCTTTTACGTTAATATCAGCCTTTACTTGTTTTACATTTGGTACAATAAATCTAATACATTTAGTTTTGTTTTCGTTAAGTAAAAGATTATTGACACTAAACCAATGGACTATTTTTGATATCGCATTGTTTACAATGTCATAATTTAAATATAATGTTCTATTATTAGGTCTTAGTGTCCGCTTTTGGGCTAAAGCTAATCAGACCTCGTCGTGTGCAACTACACCATCAGCGACGGTAGGGTACGAACGTGTCACATTTCTCTCTCATAATCACGTTAATCAAAGGAATTTTAAAAAATTAATTGTCCGATTTATGATACCCATAAATCATAAGCTTTTTTTAATGCCCATTAAATAGTTTTCTTTTATTTCCTTTACGCAGAATAGCGAAGTTGCTCTTGGTGGCCACCGAACTCTATTTTCGCTATGTCTAAATTATACAAAACTAAACTATTTCATAGGAATTAAAAAACCATAGGATAGAATCACAAAATGTACATTGGATATTTGAAAATTGTGCCTAAAAGTAAAGTAAACCTAGGTGGTTGCGCTAGTGTGCAGCATACAACCGCCTTAATGCGGCCGATGCTGTTGCTCCTGAATAGGTATCTTCAGCTGTCGTCAGTGCTCGTCTGACTCCTAGCCGAACTGACGCCATTTATATAATTTTACGTAGATGCAAAAAGGTCAATGATGATGATGAATTATTAGGTACTTACGTACTAATTATTACGGATGTTTAGGACTAAAAATAACAATTTGCTCTTATTCAGGAAATAACAAAATGTTCAATGTTTAATGTTGTTTTATGTCAACGTTACAATGATTCATTTTACGTTATCTTTATCATGTTCGATAAGGAAAATCAGGTGATTCTTGTATAATGGTTTATCTGTATTTTTTGGATATTATAAATCTAAATCTAGGTAGTAATTTCTATGACATGTAATGATTATTTTTTTATCAGCCCATCAAGATAATATTATTTGTTATCACGAATATTTTCAGTCGGTTTTTTCCATAGGTAATTGATTTTGGGGATCTTTTAACATTGTTTAAATATTAACACGCCCTTGAATTGCCTTAGGTAAAGGTAAGACTAAAAAATAAAGATACATCGATCAAAAACTCCGACACGAAACTTTTGATCGATAACTGTAACTGTGTGTCTGTGCTGATCATTGTTTCCATATAATATAATTAACTAGTTGTTTGCACCAAACTAAATCTACGTGAAAAATAGAATGGATAATCTAATTTTCGTTCAATATTAATGGAAAAAAGAAAAATCTACCCAAAGTGTTAAATAAATACCATCAACATAATTATATGTTGATCATTGTGGAATTATATTAATTAATTTATTCCGATTATGGCGGACTGGGCATTTTTGGTCGCATTGTTAAATTCATTCAATACGTTTATTTCACAAAAAAATTATTATAATACATTAATGTCCATATTTGAGTCTTTGAGCTAAATCAGACACGGAGGGAACCGCTCGGTTTCAAAATCGCGGGGGAACCGCGCGGGTCTTATTTATACTAGTATGGACGTAATCGTTCATACTTTTTAAAGTTACAACTAAGTATTTCTAAAAATGTGCTAGAGGACGAAATGCTTTTTCGAATTTTTTAAGCTTTCAGTACCTACCATTCGCTCGCTCGATCAATTACCAAACACATACATACCTACTACCGTAGACGTAAAATATTTCTAAAAGGTACCTAATAGTAGAGGAATTTATTATACCTTCTACTACGTCTCTCTGAAACACAGGCTGGTTTCAAACAAATTCTTCGTTCCAATAAATCCCAATTGAAAGGGTCAGTAAAAAGTTAATGATATAGGTCGATACTAAATTGTTTTGTAATGTTCCATAGTAGGTTTTTACATAGTCATAATAAAATTGTTTTACAAAATGTACAACAATTTGTGAAATAAAATTTTTGTTGATATACCTTCTACGTAAAAACTGAAGGTTTTATAAAAGTACCTACTGATAATTTTGTTCCTGATTTGTTAATATTTTAGCATATTTTATGTACCATATTATATGCAGGATAACGCTTTAGATTTAGTAATCTCTAATGTTATAGTGTTTAAAAACAGAAACTGAAAAGTACAAAGCAGATTTAAAATCATATACCTAATATAAATTAATTATATATCTAACATTGTATATCCACTTACGTCTTCGTTGGTTACTTTAGAAATATACTAAAAGTACCTACGTTCCTACTTACCTACCTGCCTTTTTTATATATCACAGCTGAGGTTTATGGGATAATCTAACAATGAAGTACCTAGAAGTTCTTATCAATTTTATGTTTTTATTGAAAATGTATACAATCCCGTGTATAGATAAGGATTGGTGTGCAATGCATGCCCATTAACCTACCCACAGGTTCGTATGTTCCGTTGAATCCAAGAAATACACAATGAAGCTACAAATTCAAAAAAATAGTATAATAATAATAAAATAAAAAAATGCTGATTCACTGTTTTACTACTGTATTTCAAAGAATTTTATTCGCTGGTAAATTAAATAACGCACGTACTGTATGTATGACCCTCGTGTAGGTAAACGTCCATCGTTCTTATTACATTCAACAATATTGTGGTAGTGGGACACAATAGCTATGATCCATTGATTTACACGACCCATCACTTCTGCGAACAATTAGCCTTGCCTTTGTTAATACACGGAATTATTTAGAAAAGAATGCGGGCCACACTGGATGCGATAAGCTACTAGAGATAGGAGTAGGACACCATGTAAAAAAATTCGGGAGGCCTACAACGAACAGCCGACAACGAGACGTCTACTTAACCCCTAGTGATAAATGTTTTGATACATTCCTATTCGTAACTATAAATTAATCGAACGCTGACATGTTATTGCAATATTAGTAGTCGAATAGTTTTTTTTTTATTATTTATCTGTAATGTAATAGTTATAATAAATGACTTTCTGTTTTTATTTATTTGTTTGGGTTAGACTTGCGATAACACTCCAAAAGTTTTAAATATATGTAACTCAGGTTGGTAACTCATCAGTTTTAAACTATAGGTACCTTGTAGAGGCGATTGCATATTTTAATAACTTTTTAACATTCGATGCATGCAAATAATAAACGCGTAGGTATTGTGTCTTACAATTAGCTTTTTTATTAGAGAGAATGAAAATGAGAGGCATTCATCAGTTCTATAGTAGATCTTAACTTCTTGGGTTTTTAAATTTTTTCATATTTACAAGCTTGTTTAATTTATAGAGATGGGGAAAAAAATGCGTTGATGAAAATCTGTTAAATTTATACACGGCGACATGAAACATTGTCACAGATTAGGTAATGTTACTTCGACATTGTGTACTAAGCCAAAAGGGGGTGGAGCCCGAGTGGATAAATTTTATTATACTATTTTTAGAAATATTAACTTTTTTGAACAAAATTAAAGAGTTTATTCTTCTACATATTTGTGTTCTTTTAGGTGTTTTTATATTACCTATTATTATTGTTTCAAAATTGCAAAGAATCTATAATATCATATTTGTAGGTACTACTACCTAGTACCTACTTAATAATTTTAAAAAACATTTGTGAAATATTTTATAACGCAAGAGTGCATGTTTATGAGCACGAATAGACAAAAACAACTTTTTTTTATATATACAAAGCGCATAGTAATAATATTACCAAGAATCTAGAATCCAAATTGAACTCAATGACACATCTGTCCAAATTTTAACGTGATCTTATAAAAACCAGAATTGAATCAGCCTTGACTCAAAAGCCACGTCATTTGATGACGACACATCGAACGATCTTTCTGTCGTTTGAGGATGATCCATTATGTCACTCACAAATTCCACCGGCAATATGATAAAAAGGGCTCTAGGGCTGAGCTTTGAGTCAAACAATAAGCTAATACATATGGGTGCAAGCAAATATACTTACCTACTACTATATAACTAAAGTATTTTAACCTACGTAATTACCTATTCTAATTATAGGATGGTTAGTCCGCAAAATTTTAATAGCTGCAAAACGCTTACGGTACCTAATCAAGACCTATAATATTTTGTGAATATTTCCTACAGGAAATAATAATTTATTACAACTCTACCTATAGTAGGTACAATTTTAATCGATGACGATAGGGTCTAGTTACTTAGGTAACATTTATTTTGCAATTCTAATAAATTGGTAGGTAGGTAGGAAGGGACCTACTCTCTTTTGCTTAGGTGTGGCGTGATTCTATTGTAGGTATGACGTGTCTTTCCAGTGTTTATATCGTAGGTATTTCTCGATAAGAATACAGGTAGACACACGCCTTCTTATCTGAGGTAAAGAATTGATACAAATTACTCAGATCTGTTCAATAAAACTAGGTAGGTACCTACCTATTAAGCAGCCTTACTCATTGTTTACATTGATATGGAACATTACAAGACGTCGCATCGTACGTAAGATATTTATGCTTATGATAAGAGTAGTAAATCAATAAATTATTGTTTGGTTAAGATAGTGCGAGTTTATGAATGAATCGGACAGTCTAGACAAGACATTATTAAACGTAGGTATTACAAACTGAGGTAGGTGTAGGTACTGTTTAACCATCACTCATCAATGACATTAAAAGTAGGTACAATATTTTCATTCGTTCAATCTGATGACCTCATACGTGCATCGCCTAAACGCTAGGCCACGCTAGGCACGGTTACTTTCGTTATGATGAAAACGCGCACGACCGACCAATAGACCAGCGGTTGGCGAATAAGGCGACGTGACGTCACAACATCACGCCACCTTTTGTTAGTCAGTACATGCGCGATCCGGCATGACATTCTCGCGTGGCCGATTTTGAATGCAATTAACTGCTATTTTTGTTATATTCGCGTTTTAATTAATTGTTTTTATTTTTTATTTTAAAGATAGATATACCTATTTAAACTAATTGCTAAAACAAATAGACTAAATTAGCATGCAACTTATCGAAAACATCATGGAAGATTAAGCAATATAAAATGAAACAGTAAATAATAAAGACGATATCTTCTTCAACTTTTGAATAAAACCTAAAATAATAGAGAGTTGGAAGTAACCGATTCAGTAAAAACCTTGGTTAACGCAACAGCCGGATCGCTCACAGTTAAATTGTCAGAACACACCGTGGTCCGACGTCATTGGCGGGGGACCGCGGTTCAGTATTTCGGAACGACTGTCATTACGTCTCGTGGCATGGCCACAGTCGCGTGCGCTGGGAGTAAATTTCTGTTCAACGTCTAACTTCAAACCGCGATATACTTAAATGTTAACATAAACAAACCAGTTATATAATTTTCGCTGAATTGGAGTGACACATCAAAACTTACTTATAAGTTATTTACATAAAATTCTACAGATGCGATAGAACAACCCGTGGAAGTGCAAAAACCGACTAACGATACAAATACTACCATTGTAGTTGAAGAAAAGCCTGAATCCAGTGAGTATTTTTGCCAAGTCCGAATTCGTGTTACCTACCTGTTATTCTCTTCTTAACCACATCCTGAGTTTGTTAACAAATCGATTCTGTGACGTTTGAGGTTAACTTTAACTTAACCGGTTAATAAAAGTGAAGGTTATTTATCGTTCTGAATCGTAGAGGTTAATGTATTTATCAACCCATATACCCGAATTAAATTAACCAAGAGAATATCAAACGTGACAGGAACGACTTTAAACCCTGCGCTTCATGATGAATGCGGTAAATTCACTGATTTTAATCATTTGATAAGATAATGTTTTCTTTGATTTAATCATTACGGGTATCAGGTACCTATAAAGAATCACTAACACCAACAATGCGTCATTGCTAAACTAACAGTCCACTGTCGATGTTCAAACAATATATCTGTGTGTCTTCAACTTGGGATTCCTTGACTGATTTTCAGGGCATGCCAAACTACTTGTATCTGTCTGGTGCTAAGATATTCTGAGAGCGAATGGTTAATTGGAAATCTGACACATATGGTGACTTCAAACGGAGAAGGGATCGGCCTTCTCGCAAAGTTGGTGCGGGCTATCATCAAATCGGAAGACACAACAGAAGAAACAGAAGAGGCTGAACCGACTGAAAGGCCGGAAGCTTTAGAGGTCGGGAATCTACAAGCAGAGCCAATGAAGGCGTATTGGGCAACAGATAAAAAAGCTTTGAAAAATAATAATCAATTTTTTATTGATAGCTTCGTAGAAGGCAAAGCTCTCGAAAGGATACCAGATACAACAGAGGCACCAGTCAAAGAATCTCAATATAAATACATAGACTTGAACATATTTCAATCGCAAGGAACCAAGCCAAATCAAAGATATGAATATAATATTAATGATGGTAACGTATTTAAATTACTTTATTATATGTTAATGTAGAATTTTTTGAATAAAATCGGGAAGACACACAGATTCATTCAGAACTGGGTGCATGGCACTGCTTTTAACATTTAAATACATGCATATTTATGTTCATTATGGTAAATCTAACTCATTCGCAAGTAATGCTGACAACAAATTAAAGTACCTTTGTAAAAATTACTGAAAATCCAAGCTTTTATGTAGGCCCTACCCTTTTCAACGCATAATGGTATATTATTATGGTTTGCTGCTCGCGTTAAAAGCCAAAACAATGAAAACAGTATAATAGAGGGCCAATTGACAATTGGCTTTGTCATTTTAAATACAAACAATCAAGGCCTGATCCCGATTGATACAGTTGCTAAATTTAAAATTTGTTCAGTATAATTATGTATGTAAAATGTTTCATGATAATTATTTATCTGGTAAGTAATAGTATTGTTACACAAGGGTAGTAAGGGAGCTATTACAGAACAAGATCCAATTTGGCGCCAGTGCGAGCTCAGCTCGCAAAGGGCCCTAAATTGGATTGAGTGCACCCGAGATATTAAGACGCCCGAGCGAAGCGAGGTCGAATATAGTTCGAGGGTGCACTCAATACAATTTCGCGCCCTTGCGAGCGCTCGCAAAGGGCGCTAATGGATCGAGTGTCCCCGAGAACATAGTTCGAGGGTGTAATAGCTACTTGCAACCGAGGTAAGCATTCTACTTTACATAATAATGGCGAGGCAAAGTGGAGGCAAATAAAACATTTATATACTTAGGTATGACAAAATGTAATTTTTATTAGAAAAATTAATTATTTATTAAAAGATTTTGTACAACATCTTCTGCTTCGAGATGACAGAAATCAGGCGTGCGGACCAGTTCTTCATCTGATGAAGTACTTGACATACTGAACTACCACTTTAAACGTGTTTATTACAGTTTTAACTTTTAACTTTAGTTTATTACAGTCGCACAAATCAAATCAAATGAAAGGCCGCCATTTCCACAGTTTTTTTTTTCAGTAAAAAGTTTTCTTATCGTTTTATAAGAAAAGAGATTGTTTCACCAAGGAGTTTTGCATAGCTTGAACTGTAAAGTCTTTACAATTCAAACAAAGTGTGACGTAATGAGATTTTAAAATGGAATTCCTATAAAAATGTACTGTGTTGCGAATACCAGCTTACACAGCCTCTTTGCTTAATTTGTAAAACCTTCTTGCCGAGCATTATGATGTAAACCTAATAATTATGTATTAGCAGTGCGTAACAGAAAATGTAGGTTAGGATATTTTAGTTAAACGAATAGGTATTAGTTGGCACATCTCATTGACACTATCTTCCACAAATAGCATGTCTGGTTCGATCTGGTATTAAAGACGAGACTTGCCGACCAATCATTACTGGTGCTGCCTACATAAATATATTTGATTTGTATTGACGGAAGCAGATCGTCAATGAAACACTTGAGTAAAGTATGATTTGTTTGTCAGCAATGTTTTGACGACCCTTGGCATTGAACTTAAAACTAGAAAAACAGCTAACTCATATACTTTTATACCTACCAAGTTGTTTGTTTAGCTTTATATTACTTCTGCCAATAGTAATGTATACAGTATTTTATGTAGGCCAGGTACTCATTCATTGTAAATACCTAACGTAAGAAATAACAGCCTTCTTTAAAATCAGTAACATGTACTTCAATAGGCACATCAGTGCAGGTTTCATCATTTCAATTACTAGCTTTCTGTGTCTGTTTAATAACACCATCTCCTGGTTGTGTTTTGTCTTAACAGCGGTGGCGGAGTATCAACGTTATTAACCACACTATTGTATTATTGTATATATTTTATGTAACGGAATTGACTCCTGCAATGCTTTACATTTCTCACATGATTCCCTCTGTCAACTCAATGTTTATCCTTAAGAGAAATATTGGCTACCGAAATTACATTGCAGGAGTCGTTTATTTTTGCATTATCTTCAATCCTTTCCTTTCTTTTACAGGCGTAACTGACCCGCCTAAAACTGGAACTGGAATCTCAAACAGCGGACGCGATGCAGGCGTTGTGGCCGGTATTGTTGTAGCAGTGATCTCAGGAGTACTCATTTTAGCCGGACTGGTAAGCATTTCTTTCTACGTTATTGTTTCAATCAATCAACCGATGATTCTCACCATGATCCAAGAAAACAAGGTCTGCTCCTCCGGGAGTGTCTCTTGCTTACGTCACTGTCCAGTTGCCAGTTTATTTCAACAAAACGTAGAAGTTGGGAGAACACGAGTACAAGTGTAACACGAGGATGCAGATTCTTCTTCTCATTCGCCGATGGCGATGATGAAGTAAGCAAGAGGCACCCACGTTATCATCGTGTCTCGGAAGTACATAACTTGTTTTCTTATACCATGATTCTCACCATCAGCGTAGGTACCTGGATGTAGGCCTCCCTTACTGAGCGCCGCCATAGCGCTCTGTCTTTACCTGCAGTCTTTCACAGGTCGTTATTCCGCCTGGGACGACGATTTTAATGTTCGCTTAAATGTTGTTTCGATATGCTTATTGATCAAGATAAGCAGGAAGCACAATTTCCTATTCGTTGTATTTAATTCGTAAACCACAAATGAGACCTTGATGAGGCGACGCCTGTTTATAAACATGGTTCCAATGTTTCGATACCCATCTAGAATATTCTTTTAATTAATAAAAATCTATTCAATCCGACATTTCTTCCCAAATTGCTTTTTATTACGGTAGGTAGGTGCGTCTAATAAATGTAAATTGTTTGATTGTGTACGATGAGGTCTATTCCGTGTCTGATGCAACCCGTGAGTTTGCAATTTGGTCACCGTTAATTGAGCTTTCAATTATACTCATTTCAGATCGCAGTGGTTCTGTACAAGCACTACGTTCATCGCAACGTGACCTCGATGAACTTTGACAACCCTGTGTACCGCAAGACGACTGAAGATCAATTTGCTCTGGAGAAAAATGGATACGCCCCAGGAAGCAAACTTTACCCCAGCACTGTGGGAGAGGAGGTGAGAGCCCTAACCGCTATGGAGTGCACCCTAAACATACAGAATAGTCTTAGATAAGTCTTTTTAACAACTTCCTACTGCCCTTCCATAAGGAGCCAATTAAACAACAGTGTTCATGTTCACACTGATCTCTAGTAGAACTTAATTTTCATATATTTTTACTAAAACTATTTTAAACACATCTTATTCTTGTGTACAATGAATGACATTAGACCCCAAATAATGGCCAAATTGATGTAAATATCAAATTAGTTATAAAATTAATTTATTACATAAGCATCTGAAGTATTTTAAACGTAAGGTCTGCCTAAGACATTTTAAACTTGATGTATTTAGTAGTATAATCAATAAGTGATAATTGTATGAACATAGATATATATTTTCGGTTAGGTAATGTAATTACGGCCATACATGTGCCAACATTTTTACCGAATCAGTATTAAAACATAGATGCCAAATTATTGGTCGTAAAAAGTAGAAAAGCTGTAAATAGTCCCTTTAATATTAGAATACACCTTTATAGGTTAAGCATCTATTAACGGATAAAATTATATCGCTTATTCTATTTATTTTTTCATGCTTTTACTGTCGAAGTTATAAACGGTAAGTTGGTCTTGACAGTAGAACTCAAACGTTTCTCAATACACATAAATTAAACTACTTGTATTCTTCTTTCCAGGCACGGGAACCTCTCAACACACCCGGTACTAATGAATATGTATAGTCCACAATCCGGCAGTAAATACACAATCATCTCAATGAATGTGAAAAGAAAAAGACGGACTCACGATACAAAATGTATAACAACCTCCAGTGAATGGGGACTTAGCTAACATTGGTGAACTTTGTCACGTTAGCATAGTGAAGTGAAGTGTATTGAAAAGCTCGTTGGAACAAAGTTCTGTTGGCTGCCTAGCAACGGAAGGATCTCGAAATTTAATATGTACTATCAAATTAATGTTTCATTTTCCGCAATGATTAAAATGAGATCTTCATAGCTTTTGTGTAATATCACAATTATGTAGTTACTGGAAAGGGACATCGCTATTATTTCTCTTTAGACTGTGAATTAGCATAGAGATTCAAATGCTTTATCGAGCAAAATGCCTGGTGCATTGTAATTATAATTATTTATATAGAGTTTTACAATTTTTATACTTACGTATTCCACTTTTAGTTAAGGATTCCAAAGCCTTTATAATCTAGAAGTTTTTCTGAATAATCAACTCTATGTTCCATTATAATGAAGCTCATACCATGTAGTGAGATGTACTTATTTATTTTATACAATTGATTCTTATGTAGATTACTAACTAGCAGCTATCTCAATGTCACGGTGTACGTACGTCTATAGGAATTAAGCATAATTTATTTGAAAATTTGAGAATATTAGAATAATGATTTATGTGCCAATTGTAGCGAAATTTTGAAATAGATTGCCAAATATCAATTCTAATATATTAGAGACATTCTCAGTTAAAGTTTGTTGCATCATAATTTAATTATTTACATGAAATTATATGTATATTGAAATGTTATTTATCAATTTCTTCTAAATATTATGTATGTAATGGTTATTTTAAATCTACCACATTTTATGTAACAGTTATCTAAATATTTGGAATGTGAATTTGTCGAGCAAAATCCTGCCAGATCTTCTAACTATAAATTTATTAATACTATTTCGTAAATGTAATTCGATTACATTGAAAACTTAATGCACATTTCATACAATACGCCTAGCTCAATAAGTGTGGTCACTAAATTGTAAATATTGTCGGTAAATAAAGTGTAAAAGGTGTTAATTTGATCTTGGCAGTATTATTAACCCTATATTTACTATATTACCTAAGTAGAACCCCTCCTTAGGTTCATTGATCCAAAACAATGGCGATATAGACCTAGATGTCAAGAACAGGTTTAGCACAGGATGGATGAAATGATGACAGATCACAGGTAATATATGCGATCCGAGAATGCTCCTAAGCTGAAGGGGAAAATTTACAAGACCGTGATTCGACCTGTCGTAGGTACTGTATGGATCTGGATGTTGGGCAACGAAAGGGAAGGATGAAGAAATTGCATGCAGTGGAAGTGCGAATATTGAGATGGATAAGTTATAAAGTACTATTGTAATAGGTACATCAGAGGAAGTTCGAAAGGAGCACCAGTGACAGAAACGATGAGGAGTAACAGGTAGCGTGGTATGAGCATGTGATGCGAGGGAAGAATGTCATGTAACGAGAAGAGTGTTAGGTTTGAATAAATAATTATAAGAAGGAAGAGGAAGACCTCAGATTGTGTGAAAGAGGACATGGGTAAGAAAGATGCAAGTACGGATATGAACGCTGATAGAGGAAAGTGGAAGAAAAATATATGTTGTGCCGACACCACTCAGCGTGCGACAAGGACCATAAGATGATAGTCCAACGTCATACCTTGATATATAATTGTAACGCTGTGGTTTACCTCAATAAATATAAATACCTACAAACTAGAATTCTTTACATCGGAAAGTGATCTGTTGTGATAATAAATAAGCCTTTACAGCTTTTGTTAACATTTATTAGGAAAAAACAAAAGCAACAAACACGTTCACACAAAAACAAAAAAGGTCCAGCTTTTGTTTGACTTACAATTATTATAAATTACTTAAAGTAGGCTTATCAGATTTTAGGTACTCGCTCATTATTATGTAATACATACACATACGTGCTTATATTAAAAACTATACGGTACAGAACTAAGGACATATAAATAAACTTTTTGAAAGGATAATAAATAATTAAAATATAATAAATATGTATTATTATGCCGCTTATCCGAGTGTGTATTTTTTGTAATGGGTTTTAAACTCACCTATTAGAATTTTGGTGTATAAAGAGATACTTTTTTATAAAGTAAACACTTAATTAAATCCATCGATCTTAATTAAAATAAGTACAACCAGTACACATGTACATTATGAGGTAGGTACATTTTGTTTTTTGGTCATTTGCGGTAGGTAGTGTTCGTTAAATTATATAATCATACCTTAAAGAATTTAAACGAAATCTTAGCAAATTAATCGGTAAGAGTTACAAAATATCACAATACATTCGTCTTTATTTGATTAAAACTAACTTCACAAGGATTTTATTGGGATGCATAGTTTTATATTATCTTGTTAGATTGCCCTTTAAAGGTTAGGTACTTCTTTCAAATGTGTAGGTTCCTACGAAAATAAACTAGACAACTTTGGGATACATCAAGGTAAGTACAGTATAAAGTTTTCGTCAATCAATTAATTTAACTTTTTTGTATGGCCTCATAATCCATTATGGGTGGATAGATAGACGAGAGAAATGCCTTATCCATCGTCCAAACAAGACTAAAAGCAATGATTGGCGGTCAAAACCACACATAAGTGTGTATTACTATAGAAATTACTTCGCTAATTACTATAGAAATCACTACGCTAAACTAGAATAAAACTAATTATTTGCTAATAAATTCAAAATACAACAAATATAACTAATCACAGCTAAAGGCTTTAGCTTATAAGCGACTAGTGGCTCCATCTAGCTGAATCATGTATAACTTGTTACTAAGCCAAGTACCCTAACACTACCAACTGGCCATACTTCGAAAAGGGTTCATAGCTTGCGAAACAGAGGTAACTAATGCATACTAATCAAATCGGAGAGTTTGTTTGTATGAGTTAGCCATGCAGCTTTCTGCAAGGTTTTCACTAGGACTATTCACATATTGCTAAACATGTTGCGGACTATTGAATTTAGATACCTTTTCAATAGGACTCATCAAAACCCAGGTATTCAAAAAGGTAAATGATCATTAAAACCGGCTTGTAGGTATATTACCAAAGTACATCACTACATAGTATAAAAAAGTCGCTTCCCGCTGTCTATCCCTATGTATGCTTAGACCTTTATGTCTGGGTTTTTTTAATAGATAAGAGTGATTCAAGATAGAAATTTTATATGCATAATTTAGTATCAGCGTTGGACCCGTGCGGAGCTGGGGCGGGTCGCTAGTATATATATAAGCCAGGAATAACCACGGTCGCTTATACGCCTTGGCAATAATCTACAATCAAAATGGTAGCAGTTTCTAACAGCTACCATTAATGGCTTAACTCACTCTCTTTTTCTTCACAGCACTATCTTTCACAGTATTCTCATTTGTCTGTTCCACTTTTCCGTTAACTTCTGGTGTGTATTTGTCGAATTGAGTTGTGATATGAGTTTTGGACAACGGGAATGTATCGTGAGTCAAGAGGATGGTTTATATGTATAATTTAGTATCAACATTGCACCCGTGCGAAGCCGGGGCGGGTCGCTAGTATAATATATAAGCCAGAAATAACCACGGTCGCTTATAAGCCTTGGCAATAATCTACATTACAATACTGTTTCTACCAGCTACCATTAATGGCTTCACTCACTCTCCTTTTCTTTACAGCACTATCTTTCACAGTATTCTCATTTGACTGTTCCACTTTTCCGTTAACTTCTGGAGTGTATTTGTCGAATTGGGTTGTAATATGAGTTTTGTACAACTGGAATGTATTAGCGGCTATGTGGTTACGGGCGTGTTGGAATAACTGGTCGAAATGGTGAAGATTGTGGCTGGAATTAGAGAAGACACATTAGATGACAAAACTTTACTTTTACAATAAAGTGTGATTTGGGCATTAATATAATCCTACTAATATTATAAATGTCAAAGTTTATGAGAATGGATGTATGGATGTTTGTTCCTCTTTTACTCGAATACTACTGGACTGATTGGACTGAAATTTGTATGGGTTTTAATCTTTACCCATACAAATTTCAGTCCAATCATGTCAATCATCATGTCAGTCACATGGACATGAAATAACATCTAGGTTATCCCAATAAAATGTGGGCAAAAGCGCGGGCAGCAGCAAGTAGTAATATAATATTGCTGGACAATTCACATAGCATCATATAGCCCCAAGCTAAGCAAAGCTTGCTTTATGGGCACTAGACTTAAAATACATTATGTGTATAGATATTTTTTATCACCCATAAAAAATACCCAAAACACTCGGACCAAATATTTACATATTGTACAAAAATTTGTCCCAAGGCGGGAATCGAAACAGCAACCTCCTATGTCGCAGGCAGACATTAGATAATGGCATTGATAATTAAAGCCGTAGCGGTCGCAGCCTAAGAATCGACCCCAACTCAGCTCGTGGAAGAAAAGGGCAACGGAGGGACCAGAGGTAAGGCCGCAGTTTCCTTCTGTGTATTTTTAACACCTCTACTGCGAACACCAATCCGTCCAAGTAGGGTGATAATGTCAAACCCTTATTTTAAAAAATGCTGGACAATCCACACAGCTTCATCTAGCCCCTAGCTAAGCAGAGCTTGTGTTATAGGTACTAGATGACTTATATACCTTCTTATAGTTTGACCGAAACCGCTGTACCGCTCCTCCTCGCCGCGCGCATACCTCAGGCGCGGTACAGCGGTTTCGGTCAAATTATAATATTACATAGATAGATTACACAGATATTTTTTATTACCAACCCAGATAATACCCAGAACACCCAAGTCAAATATTTGCAGAACGTAAGAACATTTGTCTCAAGGCGGGAATCGAACTCTCAACCTCCTCCGACGCAAGCGGACCTTTGCCCGCCGCGCCATTTCGGTCGGCACTTCGTAGCGATATTGACTTACATGCTAAGTAGAACCGACGCCAGCATTTCCCTCGTGTTTAGAAGATGTCGAATGTAAGCACGGGTGTGCTTAGTACACGCTAGACATTCGCAGCCCTTCAGAATCGGCGCGAAGTCATCCTTATACCTATGGACAAGATAATATTGTACTTAATATAAATTGCGTTGCAGATATTGTCCTTAAGAAGGCTACGAACCTCTCCCAAACGGAAACGGATTTAACCATGCGGATTTGTTGTTGTTTCACGTAGAATGAAATGGGGCGCGCTATGAAGTTGTAATGTGGCTGTGTGCGTGTGCTAGGTGTTGGCACCATTTTTTGATATTTTTTCGTACTTTCCGATTAATTTTAAAACGATTGATTTCAAAAATATTTTTGATTATTTATAATGTTGAATATATTTAAGATTTTTGCAGCGCGACAGATTTTCGAATAAAAGTGTCTATCATGCATAAAAAATAGCTTGAAGATGACTCGATTTGGTGGTCAAAATTAGTTTCTCTCTCATTTAAATATCATTATGTTTTTTCAAAAACTAAACCGCTGCAAACATAGCTATTTTTCATCCGATTACATATAGAAAATTTCAATAAGATCGGGGACATAGTTTCCAAATGAAGCGGAAAGTACGTTTGTATGGGGTATATAGCTATCCGTTCCGTTCCTTCTGAAAGATTCAATCATCGAAATAATTACTTTTATAATAAATTCTTACATTGACTTATATACGATACTTGCTTTATCCTATATTATTATTATATTTTAATTTCTACAGAATACCTCTCCTAAATTTCGAAAACTTACCTGCAACCTTTCCGAACGCACTGTGTATAATTTTTAGCTCCGATAGTAACACACAGATTAGGTATGTTACTTCGTGTAACTACCGAGCTATGTCCTATTCGACTACAAACCATTATTATATCCTGTTCGACTAAAACGACTTGATTCGATAGGCCATATCATAACTAATATTATAATGAGGTAAAATTAAGTGCATTGAACAAATACTAGTCTTTTTTTTCCACTCACATAAGCAAAAATTATTCCTGAGAGCTAAGCTATGTTTACCCAAGAAGGATCCACTGACAAAGCTAGTTTAATATCCATAATTTTGAATGTATTGAAAAAGCTAAAAACTGACGTAGAACTGTGTGTTTTTATGTTTTGAGGGACAAATACGTGAAAATTTTGCCTCGCGATGGTTTTTTAGGGGACTATATCGGGGTCATCCTCTATTATACTATATAATAGTAAGAGAGATTGTGGTAAAAGGAAGGTCTATTGTCCATAAAAAAACCTTCTTTCGAAGTCGGTTAAAAAGAACTTTACCTCATTCGCCTATCATCAATGAGATCTTAAACACAAGGCTCGTCACAAGTTGCGGCATCATCAAAGTTCAAAGCCAGTGCGTGCCCTGCATACGACCCGTCGAGCACGTCCCAGCCGAGTTCTATAGCAGACAACACTGAGTCTTGTCTTCATTGCCACAACCCTTAGTCGCAACAGCACGATTGCTACGACACGACCATTTCCATGTTTGCCATAACGCAAAAAGAGCGTTTTTATACGGTAGGTACGGTCCTATGTAATGTAATGTAAATACTAGAAATAAGAACAAACTCGCTTAGCCCAAAACTAGGCTGCACAAGATTAGTGTATCTTTTAAAGGGCAATGTATACGCTTCTACAACAAAACTCCGCAAAAATTATCAATAAATAAACTCAAACAAACTATCAAACATACATATACTTTGTAAAAAGACTTATTACTAAATATCAGATTATCTAGAGGATAAAAAAGCATGAGACGAATTTTGCTCCATCTCGAAAACTAACAACCTATCAACCTAAAGGTTTCTTGTTCGCTTCTTTACTTTAACTTAAAAAGATTGAAGTGAACAAAAAATCAAAGTGATCACTTTATTCCCTCTTTTACTTATGTAATTTAAATTTTGTGACGTGTCCAAGAGTCCTGTAAGGTCTAAAGGAAATAAAGCACTTTGATATTTGTTATTTGATATCTATCATATCACTGGTCACCTGGTGGTATGTGATATGAGCTAATAATATCACGAATTTCGTGACGTATATTTTACAGAATCTAATACGCGTTGCGAGCTGTTTTTTATCTCAATAGGCGTTCGTTTTCAGTCTTTAAGCCTTATAAGAACAATATTTACCGTTCATCAATCAGATCTAACACACAAGCCTCGTTACAAGTTGCGTCAACATCAAAGTTCAAGGCCAGCGCGTGCCCTGCATTTGTGAGCTTCACTGCATATGACCCATCGAGCACATCCCAGCCGTGTTCTATAGCAGACAACATTACTGAAGGACTCCAGCAGCCTTCCACGAAGCGGACCAGGTCTTTCGGTATTGCATCCTGAAAATCAAATCATTACATTCAGATAATTGAATTAAAACTTTTACATTGTTGGATTTTTGTTCAGTGGGGTGGTGTTATCGCACGGATTTTACCGTGTGCTAAAATTCGTGTTGTTGCTCGTTGTGACCGCCTTATTTCCACTTACTGAGTGCACCAGCACCTGCTGTGTAACATGTACATTTCGTCCCGGAACGCCGGTCAGTCAGTACCCGGCTTTAGTAGTTCTACACGCCCAAACTACTAAAGGATTGTACTGAAACCGTTTTGCATGTTGCTTTTATCCAGAATGAAAGCGTGCCAGGTAAGCTAAGGGCGGGACCTAGATGAAAGAAACTACAAATGGAGGGAGTTTCTTACATTTATGGGCAAGAGTTTGTTTATTATCGGCACCACGGCTTTAGGCTATCGCCTGGACTGGTCGACGTTTATGTCTATCTACTCAGCCAGTGAGCACTTCTGGGTATAGGCCTGTCTATTACGTCATTCTGTCTGGTCCTATGCTACCCTAATCTACTCCTTCTGGCCATCGTAATGATGTTGTCTGACCATAGGGGTGGTGGTTTGCCTTTTTGTCTTTGGGCGTCTTATCTATATTTATATCAGCAGCGGAATTTAACGAACATGGGTATAGGCCTCCCGAAGATTGTGCAATCCACACCGGACCAGTCCTGTACAAGCCGCATCCGTTTAGAGTGCTTTTAAAATTAATCAAAGCATTCAAATTAAAGGACATCTAAGGCTTAGATGCTTAGTTTCTAAGCTGAAGGTAAAGAGTATAAATTTATTTTTATTTTTTTAGTTTAATATTTGACTTGTCTAAGTGCTTATTTTGTAAGCCTAAAGAAATAAAGTAATTGATTCTGATTCTAAGTGCAGTTCACTCAATAATCTAGTGAGGTAAATTAATACTCACACCAACTCTCTTAAATATTGAATTCAGGCTACCCACTGTGATATTCCTGTTATCTTCATTACCATCCATCAACCCTGACAGTGCTACACCTCCAAGAGTGTCTTTATGACTCAGAACCCGACTGATACAGTCACTACATCGTTTTTCATCACCTGGTGCTACTATCACACCTGAAAATATTAAAGGCATATAAAACCTCACAACAGATAATGGTTTATCTTCAGTAGTGGAGAGCCAGCATTAGAAGAAGTACAAGAATACCTCACATGTAAACTTGTAGTGGATCAACTTCTTTCTAAATAGATATTGAGGCCCTGCCTAGCAACTAACAATTGCACTGTTTGTTGCAATATTTTACGAGATAAGAATTTTTATTTAAGATTTTTTTAAGTTTGTTAAAGATCAAAGTAGTTAGTAAGTAAACAAACTTTGATCTTGTTTCAATTCAACTGACACAATTACTTGGCAACATACACCATCATGTTTACCTACCTACTTTTAAGTACTTGTAGTTCCAGAATATTCACTACTTCTCTGTCTGAATATGATAAACAACATAAAAATCATGCCACTTTGCTTGGCTGTGACAAGCAAGCTGAGTACGCCTAGATAGATAAAAAATAGGGCTGCCCTATGCGCAGGCTGGGATATGAGCAAAATACCATTTTAAAAGATCTACTGCTCTAACTCCTAGCTAGAAGCCAGAGTTGTTGTTATTTTATAGAATAGTGCTATTATGATACATACCAACTAGAGAAGAGGTATTTCGTAAGTCCTTTGAGCCTTTATATCGACTGACACAAGTTTCTAACATATTGCATGTTCTCTCCGCAGACTTGGCTAATCTCTTGGAGCCTTCGTTCAGTGAAGTGCGGCTATCTGCAACCGCGAAAATAATGTCGGGTTTGAATATCTCCATCACATCCATATATCTGAAATTAGGTCAAGGTCTTGTACATTGAAATTTGAAGAATCTATTGCACAACCACATTAATGCTTATCAACCAATTGTATTTAGAAAACTAAATACTGACAAGGGTGAATAGGTGTCTTCAACATTTGTGATACATCTTGGCCACATTGTTGTCAAGTGAGATTGTGGTAAAACTAGATAGACCTTTTTTATCATGGAAACGATACAAAAAAAGACTGCATACTAACCCAAGTCAGGCAATCTTTTGGTTGTTTGCTTAGCTATGACAGCTAGGACTATAAAAGACATGACATAAAGAATGGGCCAAATACAGAGTCAAATTCAGATATCAGAGTACATTAAAATAACTTACCATTCTATTCTCAGAGGATTCTTTAAAATAAAAACAGACTATAGATACTTACTGTTGAGCAGTAATCATTTTCTTTCCCTGTTTAGTCCATAGAGGCACTCTATCACTTTCAAAATGGCCTGTCGGAGTAACCTCATTCATGTTATTCAATGTAACACAAGCCACATGTTCTGGAATCCCTGCAAAAGCTGTAACACCCTTGTTGTGTGCTTGTACACCAGCTTCCAGATTCAGTGAGTTGGATAGAGGCACCCATAGTAGCCGAGAGTTGTTGAAAACTTTGGATAGAACTTCAGCAGTTAAATGTACTACACTGCCACCCTGGAATGAGCAAAGGTAAACATAAGATCAGTGGGTCAGGTACGAAATTCACGTAAAAAGTCTAAATCATAGTAAAGGCTTTGAGTAAAGGAAGACAGATGAAACTGTTCAAGAAACTATATAAATGGTTAAGGTTCCTTATATAGAGCTAAGTATATCTAATTGTACTTACCACTAGACACCTACGTACTAGCCGACACGGTACCTAGATATTGCAATAACAACGAGATCACTTAAACTGGATCAAAAAAGGCGAAATTATGACTTACTTGAGTGAGCAAGGCGCAAGTTGGTGTTTCTAGTACTGCACTAGGAGTTTCCACAAATCCAGTAAGAACGCCAAGTCTTTCACTTCCGCTGCTAGCTTGTCTGAATGTAAACCGCATAGTGAAAAATCTTTTATGTAGTTTTTAGGAACGATTCAGGTTTTCTGTAGGTAATGTTAGAACATTACTCTTTGGTTGGAACTTGAAACAACATATTCATACATAACCTCAAAAATACACAACAATAACAACAAATTGCAAAATCGCGCGCACGACATTCACGGCGGTGTGCTTTGGCTATTCATCCGCCCGGATTGGAAAAAATGTTGCCATCTTGAATCTAAATATTTTACAACAAAGCTATTTCATCGTTTAGAAGGGTCGTATCAAGTTTGGTTAACTTGTCAAAGTATCAAGTCCATGGTCGACACTTTTTAGGGTTCCGTACCCAAACGGTGAAAATGGGACCCTAATACTAAGCCTCCTCTGTGTCCTTCCAGCTACCTGTCCATCTGTCCGTCTGTCAGCGGGCTGTATCACAAGAACCGTAATACAGTAATACAGAAATGTTCACAGAATTTGTATTTCTCGTACCGTTTTAACAACACATAATCATAAATAAAAAAAATTAAAATTAGAGATCCAAAAAGATCAAGCTTTTTGTATGGGAAGCCCCCTTTCACAAACTTATTATTTCGGTCGCGTCGCTCACTGTTATATATAAGTATAGGCACCAGCGGCGTAATGTGGAGTGGGGGGTTTTTAACTGCAAACTGTCCAAAACTTTCAGAGCTCACTCCGCTCGTCGTTTTGTGATTACCCGAAAAAAGTATACGAAATTTGGACGTCTTACATGTGTAGTTATTCCCTCAAAAAATCGTAAATAACATAAGTTGTGGGGCTTGGTAGAAAACCACCCAGGGTACTGGCCTCAGGCTGGAGGGCGTCCTACCCTACGTTTGCCGAGTCACGGTCTCCACTCAAGTCAACACTTTTACCCCAGCGGTTGTTGGTTCTTCGCGAGATATGGCCGGCCCATTGCTACTTCAGCTTGATAATTCTTTGAGCTAGGTATGTCGATTACTCCTCTTCAATTATTAACTATATCTTCAACCTGCGGCGTCGCACACATGCCTTAGGAATAATAATATGGCGTGTTTTAAAAAACGATAAACAGATTTCAAATTCCCTTACTTTTACACTTATTTTAAGTTTTGCGGGATAAATACTAATCCCCTGGTTATAAAATTTATATGAGACCCCTTCGGGATCATTATCTATATAATAGTGAAAAAAATTCTAAATCGGTCCATAATTGGCGGAAATGTCGCGTAACATACATACATTAAAAAAACATACAAATGAATTGACAACCTCCTCTTTTTGAAATCGGTAAAAAAAGCGTATAAATGTTTCCAGGTCAAGAACTACATCTGTCTAAAAATTCCGCACGATTTATTCAGTCATTTTTATTTCGTGAAGTTTACAAAAATCCAAACATCCGGATATCCATACTTTCGCTTTTATAATACACTGGCAATCCGCCCCGGCTTCGCACGGGTAGTAGAGCATATTGCATGGTTTAAGAAAACAAGGTCCGAGAATGGTCCGAGACACGATGGTCACGTGGGTGGCTTGGCTCTTGCCACGTCATCATCGCCATCGGCGAATGAGAAGAAGAATATGTTTCCTGGTAATAAGTAGCGTAAAATCTTAACTTCCCGAGGTCCTGTTTGAATGAATCTAATAAAACTATGTGGTTTTGTATTTACCAATTATTTATCACTCGTGGTTAACTAACGCTGTTTTGACTGATTTAACAAATATAATTGACTTTTTTATTGATTTTTCAATTGACCCATATTACATTTGTTTCCCAACTTCTACATATTGTTGAAATAAAGTGGCAACGGACAGTGACGTGGCAAGAGCCACTCCCGGAGGAGCAGACCTTATTTTCTTAGATCATGAGCTTAATGTATAATATCTCGAAGAGATTAGGCAGCATTTGCGATGAATCCCAGGCGCGTCTTGACTTTTTCCGACACTCCGAACAATTATCGTTATATTTCAACCAATTTACCCAAAACTTTGACAAATTATGTACTAGATGTACTAGGTAAACTCTTCTCGTGAATTAATCTACCGATTGGTGAAACCGCATGAAAATCCGTTCAGTAGTTTTTGAGTTGATCGCGAACAGATAGACAGACGCGGCGGGGGACTTTGTTTTATAATGTAGTGGAATAAGCTTGTAATGTATAAATTGACGAGATACATTTAATCGTTTACGATCCCTACAATGCACATGTATGCAGACGTACTAGCGAGTTATTGAAAGCGTTAAGAGGAAAATCCGCTACCCCGTTTTTCCCCCTCCTTTTTCTTCACCTTCCCTTTGTTTGATCTTATAAGAATGGAGCTGATTAAGAATGGTTCCTCGCTAAGACACCAGGTACAGCCCTCGCGCTTCGAAAATAGGTTCAACATTTTGTATTCAACGTGAGCCAACCATAATTAATACTACAAAGCACTACACTCTGTGTTAAAATGAGTAAACTTAATTAATATCTTCATTATGTTAGGCAATATTCGTTGAAACAATAAAACGAAAAGGGGCGCACCCTTCGTTCATAAATAAGGGTTAGATTGTTGCTGAATGAAATGGATGCCTGTGCCCGTGGGTAAGTATTTTCTCTTTATATCTACCATACCTGGTATAAGATTATATAGAGCAATTAATAATGTATTAAGACTTTGATAGGTGCCTTTAAATATGAGTCATATAATTATGATTGATTTGATTCAAATCTTATGTCATTTATAATAATTAATAACCCAAAATTGGTAGGAATTTCTCACCTATCTGTGATCCAAATTTTAGATAAGGTAGTAATAATTTAACCACCAGTAGTCGTCCTGTAACATTGTAGTTTAGTATTATTTTCAGTCGCTTTTGTGGAAATTTTACATTTCTGTACCTATTTAGTTACAAACTTACTTAATAAGTTAGCTGTTAATTTCCCGCACATCATTGTTAAAATAAATAAATAGTTATGTATAGATATGTGTTATTCGCCGAGCAGTCTCCTGAAATTACACACCTACCGTATGCGCATGGGCGTCCAATGCACTACAAAAGCTGAAAAACTTGGCATAATAAATTCCTCATACGAAAGCGTGCCCTGCGCGTGCATTAATGCCGAGTTAATGCAGGCCTGCACACGGAGCTGGCCACTCTATACGTAACAAGTCTGACAAAGATGTGACTGTGAAAAGATAAGACAATTCACTGAAATATTGTACAGTTTATGGTTTTTTAGACCCAGCCTCCTTATTACCAACGCATTTAGGTTGGTATTCTGTTGCAGATATTTATTGAACTCTGATCCAGAATAAGTAAGTATATTTTTTTCATTTGGCAGAAAAGAAAGCAAAATGCTAAAAAGAGCTTCCACCTTTTGAGCTTTTTGGTTTTCTGTAAAACCTACTACGTTATGTTCAAAATATGAAAGAAGTATCACAAAAAACCTTCTGCTTCATGCTACTTAAGATTAAGGATTCTCCTTAGCTGAATTTCGGTTACGGCGAGCGGCGGCGGCGGCTAGTCTCAACGGAGACTAGCCATGTGCAGAAGAGTCTTGCAATTACAATTCCAATAGTTTGTAATAATTTATTACCAAGATTTTTAATTTAACTAGAACATCACTTCCACCTGAAAAGTCGCTGTCAAATCCACCTCGCGACTTGGTGTTCATATCTTTGCGCTTAGCTTACCAAGCACAATGTGCCATCTGTTCTGAGTAGGCATAATCTTTGACCAGAACTCTTTCCCGCAGCCGGTGGCTAAAAGTCTGAAAGCTTTTGTGTTGGCGTTGAAATCTAGGGCCACTTGCGAGGCTTAGTGCATCTCATGTTGGTTTACACTTAGATATTTTAGCACTACATGCCTATGAAAGATCGCTTTCATAAGTCTTATGGCTGCTATAAGTTAGGATTACGGACGTTATCTATTAACAATAGTAGATTGTTTTACAAGGGACTAAACCATCCCATTATATACGAGGTTGTTATACTCCCGAGCGTAGCGAGGGAGGATGACAAGACCGAGTTATAATGGGTGGTTTTGGCCCGAGTAAAACACTCTACTTTTCACTTCGATTGCGAGAAAATAAAACAATTCAAAATTAGACAATTTTCAGAAATTTTATTAAAAATTAAATGTGCAGTTAGAGCAATTTTGAATGTTTAGTGATATGTTTTTCCCGGGCAATTTTATTTCGGTTCTCTGTGATTGGGATGTGATAATATTTTGAGTTGATTGTTGTGGAGTAAAAGTTGGAGAGACTCGACTCATGCTTGAGTTTCCTGCATTATTAAGATCTGAGTGCGGCTTCAGCTGAGTTGACATATTCATCCAATCCCGCGATGTAGATGCTTGGGGTTCTGTAATGTTTGGTATAATATTGATTCCTTCCGTAATCTGCTGCAAGACATGATACTTGTTTTGTATAGAGTCCTCTATATAACCTTCAGCCACTTGATCGGACCTCCATCCACCGTGCCGTTTTAATGTCGTTATATTCGCACCAGAGTCCGCCAACGGAGTCGCGGATGTTCTGCGGAAACAATGGCCCGTGTAGAGTTCCGGATTTGGTAAATTTAGATAAGTGGCAATATCTTTAGGCATGTTACCAAATTTATTTTTGCCTATGACTTGCCTTGTGCATTTACCATTTTGATAATTTAGAAAAAATCTTCTCGTTGAAACATTAGTGGGACGTAACTCCTGATAGGCTTTAACTATATTAAGGTATTCTCCACTGATGACAAATTTACGCTCTTTGTTTGTTTTCGTGTTCGGCAGACTCACAGCTTGTAGGTTTGTATCCGTTTCTACGTCTTCTAGCGTTATATTGGCAAGCTTTATTCCTCTGCATGCACCGCTGATTCCATAAATTAAAGCACCCTATTGAACAAAAAAATAAGTGTGTTAATAATCGTAATAACCTAGGTACATAATTTAGGTATGTAGGTAGGTATCTATTTATTTAGTTTGAGTAGAGTATATAAGTAGGTTACCTTTGTTGCCAAGTATTGTTTATTTGGAGCGTTATTTAAAAATGTTTCGATTTCTTGTGTCGTCAAGACTTTAGATTTTTTGCCTTGTATCCAGTGGACAATTTCTTCATTAAACCCGTTAAATTTACATATTTTTTAATATCGACGTCGTGTTTCGTTTGTAAGGTCATTCTTAACATTGAATATGTGCTCCAAAGAGTCGACGATTTGAATTTTTTCGATAATTCATCAAAATAAGTGAGAAAAACCCCTTCTGTAAAAGAATCCACACGTTTCTCATCCCTCCATTTCATAAAATTTTCGTAACTCTTTAAATATATTCCACGTGATTTTGTCGGCAACAGATTCATAATTATTTCTTTGCCCTTTTCTTCCATTTGCATATTAGCATCTTCACTATCACTTGATGACATTTTTCACGTTCAGAATTTGGAAGTAAAAGTCAGGAAGTTAAACGTAAAAGTTTGTGATTTGGAATGAAGAAAATTCTAGAGATTTAGCGCCAATACCATCTTTTTTTTAAATCTCTATTTACCCGCAACGAAACGGTTCACATTCTACCGTGAAGGGAAGAATCAACCTTCATAAAACATCACCAAGACGGTTCTATTTTCAATAAAAAAGATTGACGGAGCACCAAGAAGTCGAGTTTTTATGTAAGAGAACGAATGCTTTGTACGGGCTGATGAATTTAGACAAAAATTAAAAGAAAAAATACTTTTTAGCCCGAGGCCGAGGTATTAAACTCGAGTTTTAGGCCCGCTAAGCTTCACTATTATGATACACTTTTTGAGCAAGAGAAGTGAAAAAATACAAACTTTACTTAGGTACCTATAAGAGGGGATCATCGGTACCCAGTTTCCCCTACTACTAAAGGAAGGTTTAAATTTCATACATAAAACGGCGTACATCGAGATGAAATACAATTTATTGGCTTTTTCTGATCATTCACAGTACCTAATCCCTGAACTAATAAATAATAAGAATAACAATAAATAATTCTGGACAATTCACACAACATCATCTAACCCCAAGTTAAGCAGAGCTTGTGTTATGGGTACTAGAGGACACTTAATATAATAATATTAGATAGATATATATTTTTATTATAAGTACATAGAAAATACCAAGAACACCCGAAACAAATATATACAGATCGTACAAACATTTGTTGTCCAGAGCGCGCGGCGGGAATCGAACCCGCAAACTCCTGCTTCGCAGCCGGACCTTCGCCCGCCGCGCGACATCGGTCGTCAACTGTTGTCGAACTGAGTGAACCAGCTATAATGTATTGTTTTTAATATTGATGTTACGTTTTTCTTTTTTGCTTATCAATTAATATTAGAAAATAAATAAATTTTATAAACGTGTAAGTGTAGATGGATGTTTAGATGATTGGCTGTTTGTAACCTACTTACAGATCGAGCTGAAATTATGCAAAAATGGAGTAAATGACCTGGTATAAGTTTATATAGAGCAATTAATAATGTATTAAGGCGGTTCCCTGATCCAACTAGCGCCGCCACCTATTTTATCGTATCATATTACGTAAAACAAAGGAATTTTCCAAAATCCCTTGGTCAGTTTAAGATACCTATCATAAGCTTATTTTTAATACCTCCGTAATAGTTTTATTGTGTATAGCTTAAGAAGAGATGCGAAGTTGCACTTTGTGGCCACCAAACTTGGTTTTCGCATCTCCTAATATAAAACTATTTCAGAGGCATTAAAAATAAGCTTATGATGGGTATCACAAACATGCCAAAGGATTTTTCAAAATTCCTTTGTTTAACGTAATAATACGATAAAATAAGTGGCGGCGCTAGTTGGGTCAGGGAACCGCCTTAACAACATATACATTATGATTAAGAAAAATGCGTGCATAGCCGAGGGCAGAAGCTATTGAAAGAATAAAGTAAAAGCGCCTTTGCCTAGAGTCCCTCATAATTAAATCGTTTATTTGAATTAGATAGATAACTTTCAATTTCAAAATAGCGATATTAAATATGAGCGAAAACTTTCATAATAAAGCTTGTTAAATATTCCAGCAATCCTACTAGTCAGCGAAAAAATTAATTTTTGATGAAGCACTAGATTTTATTCCCAAGGTATTCCTTGGGAATAAAATCTAGTGCTTCCTTTAGATGCCATAAAAATAAATTGTTCTTTATGAATAAATTAAGCAGTTATATTGAAGTTATGGGAAAGGTGCTTTGATTTTTGAGTAATATTACGTACGTTAGTACATACATAGGTATTCTTTTTAGCATCAGTGATAATTCTATTTTATCTAATTTGTTTATAACAAACATAAAAACTCTAGTTTGCTCATCCAATTATAACTCTTTATTAAACAAAGAAAATTACAATCATAATAAACCAGACAGTAACAATATCAAATTAGAACTACTATTTACAACCGAAACTACTGCAAACAATATACAGCTAGCTCAACTAATCCATATCAACACCAGTAAAATATAAAAGTTTCTATAATCTGTTATAAAATAACAATGAATTCACCACAGTGTAGTAGGTCTACGACGTAGCAATCTACAGCTTGCTACGACTTTTAATTACAGTAAATTTTGAGACCTTCATCATATCAGCCCATACAAGTCTTCTGCTGGACATGAGTCGCCACAAATAGCGGTCCTGAGCCGCCTTTATATATTTGAGACCATAATACATCGAAATTAAATAACATTGTTAATGGAATAGATATCATGTAGGTATTCCTAATGTAGTCTTCACACCAAGGTCGAAATGTTAAATGGAGATAAAACTACTATTGGGTATCAGCAATATTCTAGGATTTAAATGTCGCATCAACCCACCGAGCTGAGTAGGCGACTTTCGTAAATAGGCCTTGAGGCCTTTTGACTGACATGTTGAAAGGCAGCTATTCCTCCAGGCTAAAAATAATGAGAGTTAGACCCTCTTCAGATGACCTGAATAATGAATAAAAATCCAACCTCTACGTCCTGGAGCCACTAAGATAAACAACTGGGGAACCACTAAGATCTAGTATGATAATGTCTGGGCAAAGCCGATAGAAAGGTAAATGGCGGTCCCAAAGTGGGTCAGGATCGGTGAATAAATCTAGATAGGGAGTAATGTGTGTCGACATTAATGGCCGAGAAGGCAGGTCACTCGTCTCCTTGCTTGGCAAGTTGCACTCGATAGCCGGGCTTTGTTCGGGTATGGTTATGGTTCTCTAAATCTTTTCAATAGGAGAGTGAATAAAGAGCATCCATGATTTATTAGTAGGTCGTACCTACCGTGCTATAGGTACTTCCGCATGGCTTCACAGCATAGCATTTACACACTAGCATCACAAAATGATAAAACTGATTAGGAATGGGATACTTAAAATTGGATGAACCAAAATTTGAAGTACGTATCCATTCAGTTTTAAATATGTCAAAAAAGCGGCAAAAACGCACGCAAAGCGGCATTTTTTTATGGATAATATGCCTTCGTTTGACCACAATCTCACCTGATGGAAAGCGACGATGTGGCCGACGGTGTATCATGAAGGTCTAGAAGATTCACTCTTGTCTTGAAGAGACTCAGATTTTAATTGTCAGGAAAACAGAAGATGGCTACGAGTTCCAATCCTTAGCGGTCCGTATGATGAAGGTGGAGGAAGACCGCTTAGTACGAGTGGATGGTATATCCACCAGATAAGGATAGTATTATGTCGTCCATCTGCTTGACCTGGAGTGGAAGGGAGATGGTGGAATCAGGTCATGAAGTTACTCGGAGCATGCACCATTTAACCACTAACATAAAGTAAATTCAAATAAGTGGAGATGTTAAACTTCATAAGTTCGGTAACCAATCTACTACTGACGTCAAAGCCAACCTCAGGTTCAGGCTTGTTTACATAACTGAAAGCGTGAAGTGATGTCGCGGCAAGCGGACGTCCGCCGGCGTCGCATCGCTAATGCGCCGCGCACTTACCCCGATCTTGCACTGCATTATCACTTAAGGTGAAGCTCCGAAACCAGCGACACGGCGTGACCGTTCGTCGCAGTGACAGGTCGCTGCAGTTTTGAGTCCGTAAGCAGGAGTAGACCTTAGCACCGCGGTCCAATCCTTGAGTCACATTGTAGGCACGTGAACGAGAACAGCGATCGCGATTAGTTGATGCTCGGTCGGGCGACAGTGTCGCCACATACGGTACGTATGTATTCCATGAACTATGCCTAGAAACCATTAGTGTCGCAGGCGACGCGTCGTTTTAGGTCGCGTCATATCACTTGGCTTGGAATCGCACCTTTACTCGTAAGTACTTCTAGGGTTTTACAACATTAGCCAACTTACAAGCATGTAGGTTTTGAGTTGCTTCCCGGGGTTTTATTATAATTCTGGAAGTTGCTTTGTCGAACGCAGATATAAAAAGATGTAGCTATGTTTCCCCAAAGAACAGAGATACCTAGTAGGTAGTAGGTACATATTTAATCATTCTTAAAAAACTGACACAAAAGACGGTGGTGTTCTTCCACACAAAAAAGTTTTACAAATTACGATAGTTTACAGTAAGGTAGGTAAGTGTCGATATAAAAGCCCTAAATCCAGTATTGACCATTGCGATACTGTCATGTAAACGCATTAATAAAAAATAAAATTACAATCTAGTATTTACCAATTATCAGATCACCAACTGGTATCCATAGCACAAGTTCTTTGGGGCTGAATTGTATTAAAAATATAAGCATCATTCATTATTATTCACCTACGCGTACCAGGTGTTAGACACTAGGTACCTACTTTACCTAGTCTGGGCCTAACAGAGGTTACGCTCTCATTGCAATCTTGCCCCCATAAATGAAGTATTCTAAATTCCAAATTTTGATGTTTTTTAAGGACTATACACTAACCAAACTCGATGTAGAATGTTTGTAAACAAACCGCCCATACGTATCCAAGAATTCACTCTGTTGCTCCGTCTTTTTATACGCAACTAGCTGACCTGACAGACGTTTTCCTGACATTCAATTCAAACTTCAAATTTATTTCAAACGTGCTAGTAAAGAGTAAATAACGCTGAGTCTTAAGTTACATTAAATTTTTTTTATAATAAGTGTAGTCATTAATTTTTGTTAAATTTTCTGAGTTTCTGCGCAATATACTTATATTTTTTTTAATATAAGAACCTTCTACGAAGTATTAGAAAACATTTATAAAAATATGAATGAAATCGGTAAGCCGTTCTCAAGTTATAGCGTGACCAGGAGAAATAGGGGTTCATTTTTATAATCATATATAGATTTACGTTATTTGTCGATTTGAGATCTATCCTTCAGTAAATATTGCTTACTTATATCTAAAACTCGACGCCAAACAAGTAAGTTTTAGATATTCGTATCATGGTTCGTTTACAAACATTCTACATCGATTTTGGCAAGTTTATAGGTAAGGTACGCTATTAAGAAAATAGAAGTAATCATAAAACCACACACGTGCCACAGCAAAAAAAAGATGGATGTCTGTGAATAATGTTAGGTCGCGAACTGTAGTAATGGACAGCACTAAATATTGCAGCAGGGAAAATAAATTACATCGCTTTTTCACCGACGCAAAAAGTGGTCTTCGGTTTCTCTTTCACAGGAGTTGCGAGGAGAAAAAGTTTTAATATGTTAGGTTGTATGGACATCGGCTTCAATATGAGAGAGCCTTTATACGCCTGATTTATTAATTCTTCGCTGCCGGTAAAAAGTTAATGTGATTTTCTCATAGCTTTTTGTTGATGATAAAATAGATTATCCCGGTAACTATTATTACGAGGATTGTGGATCGTTAAACGAAAAATACTAACCAAATTTATGGGTCTCTTGTGGTCTCGTAAATAATAATTAGCTATGTATACCCAGTATACCTAACTAGCTTTCACAAACAGTACCTATTTGAATTTTTGAAAATTATCATGAACGTTCCTAATTCATAAATCACAAAACAAAACACCACTGGAAGTGACTCTCATGCTGGCACATGAGGTTCACCTAACAAAATAAATAATACATACGAGTAATTTAATTCTGAGGGCTGGTGCGGCGGCAGATTTGGCCGAGGATCTCAATAGGCGCCACGGCGTAACACTCTAATAACAATCAAATAGTACCAAGCTGATCCATCAAGTAGCACCAAAAGTTCGTCAATCATCAGCAGCCTTTTCCAGTTCAGTTTCAAGGTCTCCCTGATAAGCATTTTATTGGCTCTATCATAAGGGGGTAAGTTTAGTCGGATAAGTAAATTTCTTTTCATCCCATCTATTCGAAAAGAGGCAAAGAGTTCCTCGTGCGAACAAAGTGGGTCCAGCGCACTTAATAACAGTGATGAAATGACTTTTGAACTTAGAACACTATTTAATTAAAAAGTTTGAACGCAATTCACTTCAATACCTGACCGGTAATAAAGAAGCGCGCGTGCCGACGCGGCATTAGCTATACTACAAAAAGAATATGCGGGAACTGTTTATTCGTTTTGTTGTTACTTTTTATTAAATCAAAGTATTACAGATAATTTAAATTTTATTCACACAAATTGAGCAAAAGATGGGTTCTAGAAGAGAAAGTGAAATATTAACACTAGAATATAAATATTCGACACTACTAAAAGCATCTCTTATTTATTTTTATCGTATGATAAATTTATTTCATAGTTTAGGATGAAAAGCAGAGTACAGAAATTATTTAACCTGGAGTTTTTGAATCCCTCGCTACGCTTAGGATTCTAGAATGCTTTTCTTCGCTCTGGATTCAAAAAATCGCTCTCGCCATAAATACCTACATTATTTTGTTCCTTTGTGACACAATCTATTACTTTGTCTTATAATTATTCCCTGTTTTACATTACTCCCACGCTGCTCAAGTGATGCTAATACTTGGCTGTGCCTGTGACACGTGGCAAATCATCTCAAAGGCCTCGCTGTAGAGCAAAAGGCCCATTAGAGGTCTAGTTTGGATAATTATCACTTCGCCTCTACATACATCCACGGAGGATAGTTTAAAATTATATATAAAAATATGTATTTTTCTTTTCTTTTATTAGCTTCACACACCTTCTGTTAAATATTTTTATTTTCCCTGTGTAATTCTTTATTTGGCCTTATTTTAGCATAAGTTTTTTGTTTTATTCTGTTAGGTATATAAATAAATAAATATTTAGTGTGTTTGGTAACACTTATGTAGGTGACTTGTCAGGCCTATACTACGGGGATGACAGATAAAGCGGCATTTAAAGTCATATATTTCATCTTTAAACTCATATAAAGAACTTAGACGAGTCAAAAAATTACATAATAAAATACAATGTGTATAATGTACCTAGATTTCACTTATTTAAAAGTACATATGTATTCATAAAATAAAGATTTATCCGCCATTGCTTCGTCAATTGCGCAGTATTGATTGAAGCGAGTATTGAGGCATGTCGGTTTGCGTTTTCAGTCTCCCCCTAACGGGGACTTATCATGAGGGAAAACTGGAATAACCCTTGCAACGGTGCCGCGTGCCTACCACCATACAACGGGAGGCATGTATGTATGTCAGTTGAACATCCTCACCAGCACACAAGTATGTCCGCGGCTGAATTTAGCCACGTTTAGTGGTCGCAGTGAAGGTGTTAATAATTTGGTGTGTTTTAAAAAAAACGTCTTGTTTTCACCCATTGCCATGGAAACTGTTTGTTACCAGTCATTGTCATAATTTGATTGTTTTCAAAAGCCTAATAATCGACTTCAAATCCCTTAGACCTACACAAGGCGGAATGATTGCGTAACACACATACAAAAACATACAATCCAATTGAGAACCTCCTCCTTGAAGTCGGCTGAAAATACACAGAAGGAAGCTGCTGTTGCCATTTTTGAAGATACCTTTTTATAGAGAGTAGACCTTCGTTTGATCACAATCTCACCCGATAGTATGATCCATCATACAATTCTGGCGTCGTCAGTTCCATTTACTTCAGCACTCTATGACCTAAACTAATACCTAACTAATGAAGTTACGGACAGTATGCAAGTGCGAAGTTTAAATTGGCGAGGGAGCGCGACCGCTTCGGTTTTTGTTCGAGAAATCAGCACCAGTTCAGAGCTAAATGGATTTATTACCCTGCACCTTTACAGGTGGAATACTCGTAATTACTCTCTGAAGCAGATTGTTTATTGTTCGTCCGGAAATTGTATTTTCATCTAGGGTATGAAATATTCTGGATTATGATCTGTTTTAGCTGGTCTGGTTTTGATGCTGTGTGGTTACAATAATTGAGATAAATGTTTTTTTAGTAACAATGTATGAATCTATTTCAGTAATTGAAGCGAAGAGAAAATCAGTAAAACCTTATTTCTTATTTGATAATAATACCTATGTATATACGATATACATATTTATAGCGTTATAAAATTGACTTGTTTATGTGCTTATTTTGTAAGCCTAAAGAAATAATGTAATTGAATTCTGACTCTCACATATCTATTGCGTAAAAAAAGGAATTGGTACGTGTACACTACACGTATTAACTATTTCTTTTTTTGGTTTGAATTTTGAGTAACAACGTAACAGTGCTAAACGCCGCTGCAGCGTTGACTATCGTTTTTTTAAGGTTATGGTAAAACCCTGACGTAAATGGATCAACCTGAATCGGATTCTGATTCAGCGAACCCAAAAACATAAATGTAGTTAGACCACTGGGCCCTTTTTTTTGTGTTTCTATCTATTTTCATACAAATATATATATAACAAAACAATTCATTGTTAAAAACTATACAGCCACAATCTTGACATTTACAACTCCTAGGTTATATAAATATCAACCTTTAAATACCTAATTCTAGGCTTTTAAAACAAAATACTATCCTCAAAATGTTCTTCGAACTCTAACAATAGACATTCATACATCTCCCGGAATGAAATGAAAAAACTTGGTCGTACGTATCTGCCTACCTTAATGATGGCTTCAGGGATGTTCATTATATTCTCTGCATTGTAGGCATCGCATGGACTCCGGAAAATTATGGAACTTGGATATTCCATGCAAGTTGCAACTTTGAAATTAGTTAGACACCTTGCATTTTATAGGAGATCCTTCACGTTGCTAAGGGTTTGTTCGTAGTGAGCGATGCTCTTATTAAGTTTTTAAAGTTTTCTTCGCTCGTATGAGTTTTCTTTCAATTTATCTTACACTTATGCAAGTAGGTAGTACCTATCTTAAAATCTGTTCATCGAGTATTCATATATATGACCAATTTAGGTAGTCTTACCTACATATGTCTGTATGTCCTAAGACTAAAAACCGAAGAAGGACCGCTAAGATTAAAAACCGCGTCGTGTTTAGGTGCGAGATTTTTTTGTAGGTACATACTTCAACAAATATGGATGTAACATGAAGGTAACAAGAAGGTAATATAAACATCGCAGTATCCCGCCGACAAAAACGCACCGACAGCGCTCACGCTGCGGTCAGTGTGTAACCCCAAACCATACCTGTCTCTGTAACGAACCCTGTTTGTAATGTAGTTTACATTACAGGGTTTGCTACATAACCGATCAAGCAATTTAAATAGCCTAATCCAAGTCCACGTTGGCAGTAATCAGTTGGCAGTACGCGCAACACCGGGGGATTTAGTTTCAATCACGCTGCGACCGCTTGCTGTGATTAATGCATACTAAACAGGGACCCTGGTTCCCTCAGATTCAGATTTACCGACATTGGAACAAGCACTTGTTCTAATGTAATGATGGATAGCTTGAATCATTTTTGCTTGTATTCTATTGTATCGTATTAATAGAGCTGAATGTTGACCAAAAAAATAGCTCTACATTTTGGTCAATGACTTATGTTATCCATTGTAGTTCATGCAGAAACTACACTTGTAACTAAATACTTTAAAAAAATCGGACAGGTTATTTAAAAGGGTAGCTTTACTTATAAAGAACGATCACAATATTCTAAGCACAATTTGTCAATCAATCATTTCATACAGATATCCAGGAGAACAGATGCATTTGACCGGCTCCATCTAAAAAACGGAAAAATTGCATAGTAATATTATTCAATTGTTATTAAGTTTTTAATAAGAATAAGAAAGAATATTTATTAGTACTAACTTATAAAATATTGTTTAAGTACCTAGGACTAAATACAGAGTTGTTCATGCAAACTTATCTAAATAAAATCGCTTAAAGTAAAAAAATACGGTAGGTACTTAATCAGACAAACCTTTACTTTCCGTGGTAGTTTATAACTGTATTAAGGCAAAGTAATGATTCTTTAATCAACCCATTATATAATAAGAATAATAATTTAATCAACCCGATTGATCGCGATGCTTGGCAATGGCCTCCCTGCTCTTCGTCCATACAATGTACAACCGATTTACGAGTTAAAACATATCGTAAGTTTTCAGAGATTTTACAATATTTATGTTTTTAGCGTCGTAGGATAGGTTTTTATTCAAATGTGTTCTTTCTGTGGGTAGGTAAATATTGAAACGTTATTGTTTTATAAAACAAGTGGCGAGGCCCTGTAGCGTGGGGCCCAGCGTTGTTGTTGACAAGGGACTGACTGGCGTGCAATTAGCCAGCGAGGCCGGCCAAGGGAAACAAAAGGGCCTCTTAGTTTTATTCATTTAATTAAAAAGAAAACTGACTAAGAGCAGTCTTCTGTTCAGGAAGAAGCTTCTTGTTGATGGTTAGATGAGTAGTAGTTTATTTTCTATAAAGTTGTGAAGTCGACCTGGAATAAAGTTAAATAATCACGATCGTAATCAAAACACTATAGAAAAGAACAATCAATGACAAAATAGCTGAAAAACAGTGTCAACCGTCGAATAGCTTACCAATTGTTTTAGGAGTTTCAACTGATGAAAATGTGTTCTAAAAATATTGGCAAATAAAGCAATATTTTCATTTAGTAAGTAATTTACTAACACTTATGTACAATTCATATGCTAATAAATAAAATTCCTTATGAAAAATATCGCAAAAGCGGCAGTATTTTTAGAACACTTCACTGCTGTAGTCATTATACATAGTGTATATCAATATTACTCACGTTAAATTATTATCGTAGAAGAGTTAAAAGGACCGGTTACAAGTAGCCATAGTTAATAGACTTCCTTCTCCACCGAGGTTAATTTTTAAACGTTGAGTTATGGTAGGGTAATTAGCGGAGGCTTGCAAGGATGCCCTCAAGGAATGTATTTCGTGAGCCAAGCTGTTTCCTTTTATTGTTATTACGGGGGATAATTAATATACCCATTGGGAAAGACTGTTTACTTTATGTAGTGCTGAGTTTCGTTTGGCACGCGGAACTGATTTTTGTTTTGTAACCGTTTTGTGCAGAAAGTTTCTGGTTTCCGCACAATAGGCATAAAGATTGATTTTGAGAAACTACACCGTGATATTTTTAGACTACTGATACAATTTACTGAATGCAAAATGAATAATTTTCTGCAAAAAAATGGAATTCGAAGGAAAAATATAGCTTTTAAAAATGCGTTTTCAATTTCGCTCAAAAACGCTACAATACTCGTGGCGGCTGTCTATGACGTCATAGATGCACGAACATCTGATGATACAGAATGATCATAATATTTTCAAGAGAAGCTTTACCAGCTATTCTGGGCCTTTACATTACATATTGTGACGGCATGACGTCATAGTTATGTATTCTCTGATTGGTGTTCAACGTGTCATGGCGGATTGCTGTATTTTGTAGTTTTATTTTATCAAAATAACAATTAATCTCGATCAAAAAATAAAATATAATACGTGTTTTGTAATCTATGGCTCTGGCATAATTCGGTAAATACGTAATTTTTGTGATTTTAGTTACTGTCGTCATCCCTATTGCATTATTTATTAACGGATAACTGAATACGTAATAAATAGGTACGTAATAAAAAGTAGGTCAGACCAGGTAAGATATTTTGCAAAACGAGAAGACGAATAAATGGTAATTTTAAATTAAAATAATTAAGTACCTTGTCAAAAGAGGAAAAATTTTATGGCGTAAGCCATCAAACAGTGTTGATTAAACACAAAAAATTGGACTAACTAAGCTGCTGTATCAAGTTAAGTTTTGGGCCATTGAAAAAAGCCACCGGCTAAATTATACCTTTCCCAAGAAAGGAAAAGTTACCCAGTAAAAATTCAAACTTTACCACATACAGTAATTCAGCAGCGATTCAATTAAAAGTTTCAAGATTATATCAACGGGTAGTAAATGACCTGTGTGCTCGTCCCCGCAAAGAATTAAAGGCTGAAGATATTTCCCCGTCCCATAACAACCCTAGCAATTAAAACGCACCCAAAGGGTTGCAACTCCAAATTGCAAACACGTCCATTGTTTTAATCTACTCCTCTTCCCAGAATCCTGGATATAATACTGAAAAAGCCCCTAGCTTATTTTGACCTGCCTCTTATGAAGCTGGTCTTCATAAATGACTTGATGAAGTAGGTCTACAGTGACTGGATGGTGGCAGCGACGCGGAATCTACCAACGTAAACTTGATTGAAATATTAATTTCAAGAATTTTCTCAACCGTGGTGGTTGACAGAGTTAAAGAGACTAATGGTGTACGCAGTCTACGCTTTGGTGGTTGTGATGAAATGAAGAATACTGTTTTGGAACCTTTGGTATTTTTTGGTATTTTACGGTTCGTAGGTATTTATTTTAATAAGTTTTTTTTTACTCATGATTTTATCTTTGCTTTTAAGCAGTTCTCTTTGAACTTAGCTCTGTTTACAGGTACATAGATAGATAGAAAATACTTTAATTACACTTAAAACTAAGAAACAATTTACTAATGAAACATTATCAACAAGAGATAATTGGAAGTCTTATCGCCCAAGAGCGATCTCTGCCAGATAACTGGGCAGAGATACATATAATTAAGACCCAACTAAAAGTAGGTAAGCAAAAAAGCGAGTTGACATTAAAATGGTGGCATTATCGCTAAGCCATCCGGAATGTAAACCTCATTTATAATTTTTTGCAGAAATGTAACCAGGTACCAGGTAGGTATATGAGTAATCACTTAATAACCATGACACCTTGAAGCCTTAATGATATAATACCTCCTATCATAAAATATTAAACGAGGAATGGGAGGAGACAATAATTATCCGAATGAAAGAGGTAATATGTGGAAAATACCTACCTAATAACACACCTTTGCAACCGGGAAAAAGAAAATTATCACTTAGGCTGACATAAAAGGATTAAAATGGTAAAAAACCTCATACTTTGGTATTACACAGCAAGATGTCGAGACAAAGAAAGTCTGATATTTTCAATTACAATTTCGTTTGTTTAAAAATATTTGGCACCTGGTCTGGAAGAAACAATAGCAAATACTATAAATATTATTCATTTCTGTACCTTTTTATCACTCTGTTCACTTATAATATACTCTTGACTTTAAACCTGGCTCTAACCCCCCGAACGATAGAATTAATGATTCGCGAAGTGATCTTTTATTTTACTGAAATCGCTGTAACGAGTAAAGTTTTGATGATGATCATTATGAAAGACGAGATCATTGAGGCTTTCGATTTGCTTGACAGCGAAGTTTTGGATGGAGTTGATGTGAAAAGTAAGCGAATGATCGATCAAAATCATGACACATATCAAATCTACTGGAAACTCTACGCAGGAATTTCGAACGCAGCGTTTTCCTCTCAAGTTTTCATGCCGATAATTCTGCATTTTATTGTAAAATCAGGGTTAGAGCTACCGATCTGTAAATATTACTTTTTGTCTGAAGAGACTCGCGACCATTACTTTGTGTTTTGGTTCACCTATCAGTCTTTCGGGATGTATGGTCACATGATGTACAATGTAAACATCGACTCGTTTATTGCTGGATTGCTGATGACAGCTATTAACCAGTGCCGGGTCTTGAATAGTATGCTGTTTGATTTAAAGTGTAGTTCTATTGAGGAAAATCACAAAAATGAGGACAAGGAAGAATATCTCATGGGTCGATTAAAAATATGCTTGCAGCGTTATGATTGCTTCTTGAGGTAAGCATCTCGTAAAATTATGTGTCAATAGAAGGGCATATGGACACACTCACATAGCATCGTTGGGTAATAAAATGATATACAATTAATTTTAAATAGATAGACATTTATTATTATACCTCTAACAAACACTCAGAACACCCGGTACAAATATTTGCAGATCGTACAAACCATAGTCGTCCGTGTTATAAGCTTAAGACCTCAGTTTTTCTGTTTGTAATCACACTAACCTTAGATTTTTTTAGGTATTGTGAAACAGTTCAAAAAATAATAAACGTTACAATGTTTGTTCAATTTGGAATATCAACAATGATTATTTGTGTTATTATGTGCGGCCTACTCTTGGTAAATATTACACCTTTACGGCCATTTTAAATTATAAGGGCCGTTGTTAAATAAGATATTCTGAAATATATTTTCAGCCTTCCACAACTGAGACGCAAGCTTTCCTGGTGATGTACCTATTTGCAATGACGCTGCAAATCTTCCTGCCAGGGTACTTGGGAACCCAGCTCAACTACGAGGTGATTACAATATTTTCGCATATTGAACATTATAGACCCGTTTTTATGGTTTGAATTCTATTGCAGAGTACGGAGCTGGTGTTTGCCGCTTACAATACTGAATGGATCCCGAGATCAGAATCTTTCAAAAGGAGTATTAGGATTTTTGTGGAGCGCGCCAATATCCCTATTCAGATGTCAGGTCTTAACATGTTTCCTTTGTCACTCACCACATTCACATCGGTAAGGAATTTTATATCTTAACTCTTATTTTATTTCTGACTTCTAGTCCCAGAGTATCTAAGCAGAGCTTTGTTAAGGGGGACTGACACTTTTCATTTTATATTAGTTAATGTGTAACCTGCTCGTATCTGTTTCAGATTATGAAATCAGCTTACTCTATTTTCGCGCTGATAAGAAAATTCCAGGAGTGAAAAACATTTCACAATATAATGAGTATTTGTAAGTTTTATCTAAGTTCACCTACTTCAAAACCTTGGCATTAAACAAAGTTACTCCAGAGCACTTAGTTTGCTTGAATTTTCAAATCGTGATAGTGGGTTAAAATGATTTTAAAAAGTGACAGGTTCCATCCAATTTTGAGAACGCACGTATTGTACTGCTACGATTTTCGTGTTTGAGAAATATGATATAAAATATTTACTTCGGCAAGGTTCCATTACCATACCATTCTAATCGCGCGTGGATTATAAACTTATGCGGCAATATCAAGATAGTATTACGTATTATGTCATAAGGTTTCGTGCCGTAATAGGCAGCACCTGCCGAATTTCATTTGGACGAGAACTTTCGAATCGTCATTATAACCACTAATGGTTGCCACCACGTGTGCACCTTAATTGCTGGATTAATTTTAAGATCGTAATGTTATGATTTGAGGCATGATAAATGATAACCAATAATTTTTGGGTTCATTGGCAATGATTATATACGTAATTAAAAAAGTTATTGACATAGATTGAGTTTTTTTTGCTGGAGTGATTAGGCTATCTATGAGTTAATAAATCCATTGCCTGTTACTATGCCGTAGCAATCTAGAATAGTGTGCTACCATCGTAGTATACTGTTCTGAATACTAGGGGCTAATGGATTTTATGTAACACCAATTCACTGACCTTATTGCCCGCTACTACGCCGTAGCAAGCTGCGACTTTGTGCTACGACGTAGCAGTTGCTCGTAGCTACGCCGTAGCATGCTACAACTGTGTACTACGACGTAGCAATGGTGTTTACTAAAATATGAATCAAACAAATCTAAGATATTAAACTGAAGTGTTTTTTGTGTCTTCAAATACGCAATCTCCTGAACTACAAATTGAATTTGAAAAAGAAACTATTGTATTCACATTCATTAGCGGTTTTCTCCACTTTATCACGTGCACCGCTGAAGAATGGAACTCGCTCCCTATTTCTGTTTTCTGGTCAAATACAATCTAAGTCTCTTAAAGACAAGAGATGGTTCTCAGGACCTTCGTAATAAACCGTCGGCCACATCGCCTCTTTCTATCAGGTGAGAATGTGGTCAAATGAAGGTCTACCGACTATATAAAAAAACACAAGAAATAGCTATGCTATCAACCAAAAAGATTTTTTATCTCATATGCGGTTAAAATACGGTGCACATACTACTAATATTATTAATGCCAAAGTTTGTAAGGATGGATGTATGGATATTTGTTCCTCTTTCACACAAAAACTACTGAACGGATTGTGCTAAAATTAGGTATGTGTGTAGTTTGGGAGCTCGAATAGCATATAAGTTATTTTTTATCACGATAAAATGCGGGCAAAGGCGCGGGCAGCAGCTAGTCGACTATAAAAAAAACTTAGGAAATAATATAGGCTTGCATCTAATTTTTTTTACATTATATGCGGTTAAAATACGGTCCATATAAACATATAAAAAAGCCAACATTGCCAATATAAGACCACACCACCGAATAGTATAAATTACTGCAAATATCCTAGTTTGCACAGGCCATTACGTTCTTACTAATGACTCACCTCATTACAAGGTTCACTTGCATTGTTTACCAACATATCTAACTTCCTGGCAAATTGTCCCCTTTCTCAAAACATAAGGGAGTTGAATGTTATGCGACTCCGAGATAACACAATGTTTAATGTAAGAATGTTTACGTAACCATATTAAGAGGCATTACAAAAATAAATAAATTTGTTTTTCTCACGCTTTATTTTGAAACATTATGGGATGATATTAAATATTAGCTTTGTTTGTGGCCGAATTTAGTTTTTACTGGTCGAAGCGACGCGTGACCCGAGAGCTGGTGAGTGAGTATCTGGCACAGCGCATTAGCATTGCCATACAGCCGGGGCAATGCAGCCAGCGTCTTGGGGGCGCTTCCGACTGCTATTGATATGGACCAGTTGAGCTATCTGTAGATTGTCTGCAACAGTCTGCAGTTAACTCAATTGTTTCAATTGTAAATACAGTTTAATTTGTTTATAATATTTGATTGTTATTTTCTTTGTCAATAAAGGTTTTTACTTAATCACCTAAATTAAGTTTCATGCTGGAACGGTTAAATAATGTAGGTTTTAGTCAGTAATATTATACTAAATAAAAAGTACTGGAGATTCTTGGAGGATGCTGTTTTTATATTAGGGATGGCTTAATTACCTCCGATTAGTTTTTTAAACTTTATGAAACGACCGAATTGCGTATTTGAAAAAGAGACTATGTAGGTTGGTATCATATTTGGATATCATAGATTGGCATGATTTCAATGATTCTTTGAATCTTTGTAATGGAATGAAAATGCAACCTTAACTTCTAAAAAAACGCGGAGGTTTTCTACACGTGTAATTACTACTATGTTGACTATAAATAAATTAAAGAGTTGGTTATGAAAGAATATCGAAAACCTACTTTGTTTTAGATATTCTTTCATAACCAACTCTCTTCCCAGACTTGGGGTGGATTAATCACCGTCTACAAACTGTTTAAAAATTCAAATAATCTGTTCCACGTGGCTACTTTCCGAATTCAAACGGAAAACACAGATTAATATTTAAAATGTTCTCTGGTAAGTTCGAGATTACCGTAAAGCAATGAAACAACATTATTATTTATTGAGACTTGAGCGTCTTGAAATAAAAAACAGCTAAAACGAAATTGGTGATGGGAGTACCAAATTAGTAGTTGGTATTCTTGTAAGAAATTTAATAGGTATCTATTACATTTCTTTTACTTTTAATTCTTACAACTTTTTAACTACTCTGAGATCTATGATAAATTGTTGTTTTAGATATCGAAGAAAAAAGAGATGAATATCGAAGAAGAAAGAATAGACGATGATATTCGGAACTTAGCAAATAACACCCCTAATCATAATTATCTATTTATTTGAATTTTCAAACTTTATATTTGGTTCAGGTTTTTCACCAACTTTTTCTGGGAAGCGGGGTATGTTATTTTTTTCTACTGGGGGGAAAATGGTCCATTTTATAAAAATAATCTAACTGGGCCCCCACGTTTGCATAAAAAATCCCATTTCCCCTGGGGAATTGTTTGTCGGTGGTAGACAACAGGAATAATCCTTAGCAAGGTATGAAATATGCAGCCTTTTTATCCTAAAATCTAGTAGCATTACCCAATAGCACGCCCTAAATCCGTTCCAAAACTGATATAGCAAAGAAAACTAAATATTTTTACGCGAGGACAAATGCGTGCAAAACACATTGTTAGCTTCTCTCACCTGCTAAAGTGCTTCCACGAAGCTTACTTTTGAGAAACAATAGAAGATAAAGAGCCTCCATCGGGAAGTGAGGGATGATCCTTACTACGTAACGAACCCCGGGAGGCATGGTTTATCCGCTGAATAAAAATAACACGCTTGTATTCTCAATACACTGTATATTTTATTCAGTGTTCTAAGTATTTTATAGAAGACTAGCGGCTTGCGGCTTCGCATGCGTGTTTTTTAAATAAAAGGTAGTAATTATTTAAATTTTGAACTTTAACTGCAAATAAATATGAGGATTCTTATTCTTAGAAATTATTGTCCTGAATTCTATGTCCAGAATTTTATGTGTGTGAAATTTGAGCCCGATCCATTCAGTAGATTTGGCGTTGTCTTCGGCCAAACATCTTAACGGCACTAACTTTCACCTTATAATATTAATATGATACTATTTACTTTATATTAGGATTTTTCCGATAGGTATCTTCTCTGGTCTCAGATCAACGCATACTGCTCAGTTTAAAATCCAATTTCCTTATGTAGATTTACGCTTTATACAGTGTCCGTATTAACAATAAATTAAATTAAATGCATCAACAGATTTTCACTAAACGGACGTCAAATTTATATACCAAACGAAACTTCGTCTATCTAGTTATTTCTATTACTATATGATGATAGATATTGTGTCACATAAACGAAACTTACATCAAGATTGAACGAATGCGATGTGGTGCTGAATTTTTATTTACACTTTCTCATATTCACAATCAGGGGCACCTGGTAAATACGTCTGGGTTCTGAATGTGTGAGTTTGTTTGCAGTGTGCACACTTGTAGAAAAATAATACAAAATGCACAATATATTTATGGGAAACTCAAAATATAAAATATTACATGTATACATTTCATGACTTTGATACAAACATTTATCGTATGAATAATAGGCCAGCCAGTGTTCTAACTATTGAAAAGAAACTGTTTTTTTTTATACTATATTGGATTTGGATACAAGAGACAAACACTAAAATTAATATTTACTTAAAATTTACTTAAAATCTGTATTAAAATAACTATTGTAGAACAATCACACTTATATAAGAATAAGAATAATTTATTGTTTTAACTGTGTTACATAGTATAATATATGCAAGTGAAAATTTGGATGGTGAGTCATGTTTGTTCTTCTTACTTCTTTACGCTAAATCTTGACCTAGAATCATGAGGCAAGAAACAAGGTATTATAATTACGGAACCTTCGGTGCGCGAGTCCTATTCGCACTTGATTTTTAAGTAGATATTGTTAATTTTACAGGGCTTTGAAACTTTAACAAAGAACTCGAAGAGATTATCGAAAGAAAGCTTGTCTATATTGTTTTGAACCATATTTTATGAAACTTTAGAAAGTTAAAGGTTACCTGTTGAGGTAAAGTTTGGCTTATAACATCATGGAACGATTTATCTTTTTGCGAGCTTTTATGCACCCGATGAAATGATATAAATTGCTACGATTCTTATTTATCTCAAAGTAAAAATACCTGAGAACTTTATATTAAGAAGATACAATCGGCTGCAAAAAAACATCGTCTATGGTTTTAAAGACGCCGATGTTTTAGATCCACTTGGACAGCGAAACCAAAGGGGTCAGCGTCTGGTCGACTTCATGGAAAAGGGTCCCTCCTTTTCCATGAAGTCGACCAGACGCTGACTCTTTGCGATGAACTCCTTTTTCGAGAAGCGGCCGTCCTGAAAATGGACCTGGCTACACCCCGGCGGCTATAAGCATGAGATAGACTTCATCATGACGACCCACAGGCACATATTCAATGACGTCTCTGTGATCAACAAGGTTAAAACCGGCAGCGATCACCGTATGGTAAGAGCGTCATTGAATATCAATGTAAAGCTAGAAAGGTATCGTCTGATAAGGTCTACTCTACGCCCAAACCCTGTCCAGATACAAAATCCCGAGAGCTTTCAGTTGGAGTTACAGAACCGCTTTGAATGCCTAGCGGAATGCGTAACAGTGGACGAACTAAATAACGGGCTGGTGAAAACTGTCCGTGCGGTCGGGTCGGACTTCTTTAGGACCCCCCGCAGAAATAAAACACAGAGACTCTAGGGTCACACTCTGCAGTTAATGGCAGAGAGGAGTGAAATGAGGCTGGCAGTCTTCGGCAGACATGTCGACATACGGTGCGCTCAACAAACAGATCTCGAAGTCTATGCGACACGATTTGCGCTCATACAATACCAATTGTATTATGAGCGCAATAGAGCGGAACAAGGGCTCCAAAGTGTTCGCAAGAGATCTGTCGCTTGGGCAGAGCCAGTTGACGAAGCTGAAGACCGATAGCGGCAGCATCATTTCCTCTAAGCCTTAGATCTTGAGAGAGCTTGAAAAGTTTTATGGGCAGCTCTACACCTCATCAGCATGGTAGGCGATGCAAGAGCCCGTTTAACCCGACACTATACCGAAGATATCCCGGACGCCAGCATCTACGAGATAAGGCCGGCTCTCAAACAGCTTAAAAACAACAAGGCACCCGTGGATGACGGAATAACGACAGAGCTTCTGAAAGTGGGTGGATCACCAGTACTTAAAGTCCTTCAGAGGCTATTCAACTCCGTCATTCTCGAGGGACAAACGCCAGAGGCGTGGAACAGAAGCGTGGTGGTACTGTTCCATAAGAAGGGTGAAAGCCCTTCTAAAGAACTATAGGTCCACCTCACTGCTGAGCCACGTCTATAAGCTGTTTTCGAAAGTAATCACCAACCGTCTCGCTCGAAGGTTTGACAACTTCCAGCCGCCCGAACAAGCCGGGTTCTGAAAAAGCTTTAGTACCGTAGACCACAGACGTTCCGGCAGATTATACAGAAAACAGAAGAGTATAACCGGCCGTTATGTCTAGCGTTTGTGGACTACGAGAAAGCCGTTGATTCAGTCGAAACCTGGGCAGTCCTGCAGTCTCTCCAGCGGTGCCAAATCGACTACCGGAATATCCAAGTGTTGTAGTGTTTGTACAGCAAGGCCACTATGTCAATTCGTCTCCAGGACCAAAGCACAAATCCGATCCCACTGCAAAAAGGGGTGAGACAGGGAGACGTCATTTCTCGGAAACTGTTCACCTCTGCATTGGAGGATATTTTTAAGCTTGTGGACTGGGACGGATATGGCATCAATATCAACGGCGATTACATCACTCACCTTCGGTTTGCCGACGATATAGTCATTATGGCAGAATCACTGGAAGACCTTAGCAGGATGCTCAGAGACCTCAACACCGTTTCCTGCCAAGTGGATCTTAAAATGAACATGGGTAAGACAAATATCATGTCTAATGCCCATGTCGCACCCTTACCGGTCTATGTGGGGAACGATGTTATTGAAGTTGTTGATCATTATGTCTACCTAGGCCAAATGGTCCAACTAGGTAAATCCAACTTCGATAAAGAGATCAGCCGACGAATCCAACTCGGATGGGCAGCGTTCGGGAAACTTCGCAATATCTTCTCGTCACAGATACCGCAGAGCCTCAAGACGAAAGTCTTTAACCAATGTGTGCTACCAGTGATGACTTACGGATCCGAGACGTGGTCGCTCACTATAGGCCTTGTGCATAGGCTCAAAGTCACCCAGCGAGCTATGGAGAGAGCTATGCTCGGAGTTTCTCTACGCGATAGGGTCCGGAATACGGAAATTCGTAGAAGAACCAAAGTTACCGACATAGCTCTCAGAATCAGCAGGCTGAAATGGCGATGGGCAGGCCATATAGCTCGTAGAACCGATAACCGCTGGGGAATAAAGGTTCTCGAGTGGCGAGCGCGATGTAATGCGAAACGGAGTGTGGGAAGACCTTCCACTCGTTGGACCGACGACATCGTAGCGGTCGCAGGGAGTCGTTGGATGGTGGCGGCTCAGGACCGCTATTCGTGGCGTCGTTTGGGGGAGGCCTATGTTCAGCAGTGGACGTGTACGGGCTGATGATGATGATGATGATGATGAGATATTGAAATCTTTGAGATTAAGTTACGAATATCCAGTCGATGAAATCGTTCTGTCTACTAATTATTATATGTAATTATATCAGCCAGCAATGCCTCACTCCTGGGCAAAGGCCTCCCTCCCCTCTTTCCATTCTAATCCTTTCGTTTTGTGTATCAATATGCAAGATGAATGATATAATGTCAGTGCATCCCATCCCATCTGCTAATTATAACAAGGTCATTGATTCGCATAGAAAATGGATACTTCTCTTCAAGGAACTGCAATCTCTTAGAAACTTCAGACAAAGTAAGACCTAAATGTATTTTAAAGCCTACCATCACAAAAAGTCTACAACTAAAGACCTGCCAAAGGCTTTATAAAAAGTGCTGAAATCAGGCTGTGTTAATTAGAACGGATTCCAGGACTATTTTGTGGTTGGCCGGATGGCACCTTCACTAATTGCATCTCATTTAAAAATGCACAGCTCTAGCAATTAACCTACATCCATTGCCGTACAAAAGTTTATTCCGATGTTTACGTAAATACGTATAGATATTGTGGTAGGTTTTTGTGCGAACGTTTCTTCTTAATGTCGGGAACAAATGTCACACACAGGGCTGGGAACAATGGTTCAGCAGTTCATCTGTTAGCCGCTGGCAGTAATAAGGTGTGTTTTTGCCCAAACACACCGAAAAAGGAAACAATGATTTTGGCCGTGACTAGATAAATAAGATGTCGGGAGTGACAAGGGTACCATTACAGTTTTTATGGAATCTTTCAGCGGCAACCTCCCACAATCCACCTGACTGGCTTTGTTTAGGCTTCCAAATACATTGTTAATGCTAGGCTTCGAAACAATTGCGCCAGTAATATCCACACAAAATGCTGGCTGCAAAAGATCGCAAAACTCGGTCACCGTATAAATCTCGAATACGTGTGGAATAAAAACTATGTAATTATTATGGATACCATTTCGATTTATCCATTTGTTTCCGACAATGAAAAAAGGATAAAAATCGTTTCTGCACACGTCCTCCTGCGCGCAAACGATGATTTAGTGGCGATCGCCGGATTTATAGGGCAGCCCTGCGCCCAGCGACTTCAATGAATAATAAATCGAAGATCTTTCCCGATATTATTGATACTTCGGGTTTCTCTGGGTGATGTATGTTCGGGTGAGAATTGAAACCCTTTTATTAAAACATATATTACAGGACACGTCTTGCCAGTGACACTGAATAATACGCTCGTTGTTGCGACTATTCTTTGCGAGTTCTTTTATTTCGGATTTTATTACTGTCTCGTTATTTATAGCTTTGTCACCGTATTTTTAGACTGTAGATGAAAATCTTCGCTGAGTTTTCTTTGATATTACTTACCGCTCATAAAAATATCGAATATTTTTAACGTGCTTACGAAAGCTATCAACATATGTTATGAACAGCAATATTAAGACATTCCTTTCACAAACAGGCAGATAAATTCCTCGTGATTCCTCGCAAAACTCTCACAATTAAAACTTGCCCTGAGTCTCTGATCAAGAAGTACTTCAACCATGAGATTCTACTCGTTTTCGCAGCTCTCAAAACTTGTAGATGACTTCTATGTTTGATTTAGTCTAGTCTAGTTAATTTCAAAGACTGTTCGTTTGTCTTAGATTCGTCTTGTAGAGTCTAGCAGACTTAGCTAGAGGCGGGGCAAACATAAAAGTTACGATAGCAAAGTAGCTGATGATAAAAATTTTACTAATACATATTTCAAATGCAAGAGAATCTCTGACTGTCTGTTACGTTTTCACTACTAAACCGGTCAACGGATCTTTATGAAATTTGGCAAGGATATTGATTGTATTCACGTATGTCCTATACGTGAATTTTATTTAGAAAACTTGCGCCACAGCCTGTTAAAGGTTATGCACAAGTATTATACAAGTACAGACGCAAGCACTAGGTAAATACCTACCATAGTATTACGATATTATTATAATAATAGGTACCTACCAATACCTAAAAACATATCATGGTACTTAAGTTTGTTGAAGATTTGTACAAGTCATAGCTATCAACATTGTTCAAACTAACCAATGTAAGCATTCGAATCGTCACTAATACGCAATGGATATCAATGGATGATCAATAGTGCATACGAACGCATCGTCATGTACAAACACTGATTAGTGCCGAGTGGTCGACTGCGGTGTGGTCGATGTTCTCTGCAGAACTACCCAGGATTTAGTGCTCCAACAAGGAAAATGTACTAATGGAAGAACTTCATAATAAAGATATGTGGCGCAGTTAGAATATTGTTGCAAGGAAGCAGAAACTAATTTTGTGGGAAATGCCATATGTTTGTGTAAGCTCGAAAAGCTAACATTGTGTCGACTTGGAAGTATCTTTTTGAAAACCACTGCTTTATATAATGTTATTATGTAAGAATAGAGTATGTATTATTATGTGTATGTTTTTTTAAAGTTGAAGGCACTTTAGTCTCTTTTTACCTACTATTATTTCACGACAAGGACTCTATTATTATATCCATCCTTTTCTATTTAAACTTTGTAGGCCAGACCAACAAAATATTAAATAAAAAATAAACAAAAGGAATAATAAAATAAGTTTATTTTATTATTTATTATTATTATTCTGTTTCTCATTTCCATGTTCACGGGCCATATAGTGACCCGGTCCTTTGGGAGGCATGCGTGGAGCCGAAGCCAACAGCACAGAGGCCCTTTATGAGAATTAATCTAAAGGCGAGAGCTACACATAGCGGGTATCATCCTTGGTTGCACAATATGATACACCCTCGTTATTACGCCATTAGACACTTCCACCCCCATGCATCTCTCGCGACTCCACTCAGACCGGCCAATGAAGGCAAGCAAGAGGTGGGGATCTGGTTCTCTTGGGATACCACTTCGCAAGCGGAGACGAGAACCAGGAACTTCCCCGGGAGCACTCGGTATACCCGTGGTGTCGCTACTCACCAACAGCTCGCCACAAGCTGCCCTGCAGGTATTATTATTATTGTTGTTTTTTTTTTGACAAGAACAATCTTATTTAAAACCAAAGTTTGGAAGGTCGTCTTAGATAAGTAAAAATATGGTTCACTTCCAGAGTCACCAATATCTTTGTTGTTTAGCAGCAATCGAAAACCGGCAGTCGAGTTGTGTGGAACGAGTTTTCTATTTATCTAAAGAGTCACCGAGTTGCGAACGGTTACTTAGTGAACGCTTTATATCAACACTGCTGTTCGCTGGTTGAGGATTAGATACGTAGTCTCCTTATCCAATCGTTTCAACTGAAACGTGAATTAATTTAGGTACTAGGTACCTATTGATGGACATGCTCAAACTTACTTTTGATCTAATTCAAATGAAATGCAGACATGAAGAAAATTATAGGTGCTTAGGTTGTCACTCTTAAAAATACACTAGCAACCCGCCCTGGCTTCGCACAGGTAGTAGAGGAACCTTGCATTGTTTTCTTATTTAAAAAAGGGAAAAAGCAGCGTTTTCGATTTAAGCTCCAGCTTGACTTTTTCCGACCCTTCCAACAATTATCGTTATATTTTAACCAATTTACACAAAACCTTAACAAATGACATACTTAAATCTTCCTCATGAATCACTCTATCGATTGGCCGCGAAACCGCATGAAAATCCATGTAGTAGTTTTTGAGTTTATCGCGAACAGACAGACGGACGCGGCGGAGGACTTTGTTTTATAATACGTAGTGATAGCGCCTTGATATTCGGCAGGATGCTTAATGTGAGTGTGCAAAATACCCATAGGAAAAAGAGTCATGAACCTCTATCTCGCTTACACCTACAAACAGAATGAGACATAAATATATTCCGTAAAAATAGTCTCTTATAATTCTCTCGAAACCATTGGAAACTTACAATTTCCACCGCATGAAACTATTAAATCGTTGTCAAACTACGTAAAGTAGTTGCACTCTATACGGTAGAGGCATCTTGAATTTGTGACAATTTCTGTCACATCTGACAATAAGTGTCAATTTCACAGCTGGTCACTGTTTTTTTTAGTTGAAGAGCGAATGTATTTTTTGTGGAAATAAATTTTGGCGGAAATATTGTACGAGTCGACGCTACTCCAAATAAGATTAACAACATGGTATGAACTGTACACGTTCTGTCCAGTTGCTAATCTGTCCAGTTGAGAATCCATCCAGCTGAGAATCTGTCCAGTTGCGAATCTGTCCAGTTGCTACGGAAGCTTAATTATGTCAGGAACTGTACACGTTCTGTCCAGTTGAGAATCCGTCCAGCTGAGAATCTGTCCAGTTGCTACGGAAGCGAGGCACTGCTATACGCTAAATTTACGGAAGGAAACCAAAATTTTTTCGCTATCATAAACTAATGCACAACTAAGGACTCAACAAGGAAACTACCACTCTTGGCAAAATATCTACTGAGTGCATTTCCACTATTGAACAAATAGCTTAGACCAAAAGTCCTCCAACAAATACAACATAAACATTACTCCCGATCCGACAAAGCTACTGAACAAGTCCATTATTCAATGTTTTAAAGACACGTGGTCTCTTGAAACCGTTTCGAGTTGAAGAAAAGCTTTGAGTTGATCCCTTTCGACTAAAAGTTTTCAACAACAGTTCAAACAATATGTGGTGCGACATACAACGTTCCGCTTTCAGTGGAACTAGCCTAGCTTCGTGCATTAGATCGATTGTTTTACACTCGATTGCAAAGAAGGCGCTCGAAAGACCTTGTTTGTTTGGAGCTTCATGCTCTTTGTAGACCAAGAAAAACTTTATTCTGTGTAGACATTTAATGCATTGGCTTCTTGAATAGAAAAATAGGTTGATATCGAGTGGATTTTTAACTATACAAAGATACAGTTTGACCTACATCCCTAAATTCACTTAACTAAAATAGCCAACACCCTTAAGGTTATTATGGAAATATGGCGTTACCCTCCTTATGTTAATTTTGGTCCATAGTGCTTCATTTCCATGATAATGTTATTGATATAACTCAATGGAACGGTTATGCTTAAAGGTAAGCGTAGAACGGAACGTTAAATGACCAAAGCCTTTAACGATTATAATGATCTAAAACAATAAACTAAATTGTCTTTGCATAATTTTGCAGCAAGAATTAAGTACTTAGTATTAAATATTCCATAAATTTTCGGCAAACCCTTACATTATTAGCATTCAAAACGTTACCTACTTCAGCGCGGAATAAAAAGGGTTTAACAAAAAGTTCTGGCTAAAGAAGGCTGGTCTTTGTGGGGCTATGAGTTCAAAGCGCCATATTGTTAACCATGGCCCTAATGTTGTTACTTAGGTTTATGTTTCTTACCAATTTAAAACCACTTGCCATAATGCCGCCCAAATATGTTCCGTTTCTCATTTTCACTTGCAAATCCAATGCAGGAGGGTTTATTTTTCAATAAAAACTTCGAGTTTTCAGAGTACAAGGGAAATTCTTGTCAGGATACGCAATAAACTACGGGAATGGTCACTATTTTTCGTCCTAATCTATTATTTATCCATAAAGTTCCATAAAAACCACTCCAGACCGCTCAATATCTTCTATATCGAATAAAAATAAGGAGGCATCATGGCCCACGGGACCGATTCATCTTTCAGACTTCAAGAACTGACTTATCTCAAGATACGCGGTTCGTACGCCTTAAGTAATGAACGAAAATGCACCCTACTTTGCTGCTACTAGAAATAATATTTGCTTGTTTACGATTTTTTATAAGGTAAATCATAAAAACTAGTAGATCTCGAGCGCAGAAAATTAAACCAAAACATTGTGACTGAATTAAATAAAACAATCAAATACATGAAACCAACTCAAAATTAACAGGTTAACCAATGTTGCAATAGTTAATTGAACAAATAGATGCTCAAACGATATTAGTAATGAACTGTGGCTTCAGTAAACATCAATTTTACCCATTTAATCAAGTATCTACATAGCAACGGATTATTGGCTGATAAAATTAGAACATCATCCATGATCGAGTCAAATTATTGTGATTGATTCGAATTTCTCCTAGGAGGGCATCTATCCTAGCTGAAATTCGGCCATGGCGGCTAGTCTCAACGAGGACTAGCCAGGTGCGCAGGCCACATTATAGTGCACAAGTGTGCGCACAAATGCAGGTGCACTCTATTCTCTCACTCTCATAATCCGATGGGACGGCAGACCGACATGACCATGGAGAGGTTAGGCGCAGGACCAACAATTTAACGTCCTTTCTGAGGCACGGGCGTGTAACCGCCAAATTCCTAACCCCGGGCTGCTTGCTACTGTGAATTAAAACAACACTAGCTGCAGCCCGCGCCTTTACTCGCGGCGAATATGATAGGCAAATTTTTATCGGTATATGTATGTATATGTTATTCCAGGTCCCAAACGATACCCATACCAACTTTCAGCCCAATCAGTTCAGTAGTTTTTGCGTGAAAGAGGAACAAACATCCATTCTCACAACACAAAACTTTGACATTTATAATATTAGTAGGATTGTATTACGATATTACCTACCCTTATCATATTTAACGTGGTATTGCTTTGTTCTTGAGCCAAGTGATTGTTCCCAGTTGGTGAACCTTCTTAGGTTATGATGGTTAAATAATTATAATATAAATACTTTAGAAAAAAGCCTCAAATATAAAAATATGCACACGACTTTACCACTACTTTTTATGCACTAGTGCACAAACGTTCTTCAAACAATTCCAACCAATTCTCTGACTAACCGAGAGTAAAAAGAACAGGAAACAAGTCTTGTAATGAAACGCGATTGTTTTCTCCCACCTGATCTCGGCCTCTCCCATGAGCTCTACAAAGAAACGATGAAAACATTTTCACTTGTCGGAATCGTGAAACTTGAGGTCTTGTACGATTATGTTGTGTTTTTATTACTATTCGTTGTGTTTGGTAGGAAAGCTTTTGAAATAATATTCTGCCTCAGTGAGGATGAACAAAAAAGTTAAAAGAAGTAGGTACCTACCTGCCCATTTATTTAAGATTATTTAAATCTTCATAAATTTTGATTACATCTATACCAGATGTAATCAAATGTACCTACCTAATCAAAAAAATACCATCATGTACCCAGATAATCTCTGCAAATAAGCTGAGACCAAATAAAATACCATATCAAGCCCGTAATTACGTTCATGTCAAAAATCTACGTTCCATTTGTTTCCGAAACAATCCCGACAATAGTAGTTTAGGTGAACACAAGCAGGTAATGCTTTGAATGCATGCATATGAAACAGAACAGAACTACATCATCCCGTCAGTGTAATTAGTCTACTGTAAATATACTTATTTGGTGGGATTTAGTCAGGTGGAATAGTTCGAAATGACGTATAATGATAGATATATTTACCTATTTAATAAAAAAAATACATTTTTCTGTTAATAGCGTCTTAAATCCTAAGTTAGGTTTATCTAGACACTAGGGTTCTCTTAATACTACTTATACAATAGTTTGCAAATGAACAAAGCAAATTCTTTCTTTATTTTTACCCGACTACCGGAGGGTTATGATTTTAGCACCCTATGTATGTATGTAAGTATGTAGCCGATTTCTTTGTTCCCACGTAGCGCTGAAACTACTACTTCGATTTCAACAAGTGAGGTATCGATTGATTCGTCTCATTACCCCGATGGTTATAGGCTATATGATGTCCGACAAAATTGAGGGTTTTAAGAGATAGCTGGGTCTAAATTACACCTGGAACACTTCGATAGTGCGATAAAATTTTGCAAGAGACCACGTCTAGTTACAGTTCGAATCTAATTTAGTTTGATGTGATGAGTGAAGGATGACACACCCGTTGCCATGGAGACCTCTTGTTTATTTGTTACCATGGCAATGGTTCATCTAGGGATGGGCAAATGAAAAAATGTATCGATGTACGTATATTGTATCGATATATGTATGGTAAAAAAAAATATAGTTAAAAACTAAAACCCGACTACATAAAAGTCTTAAACAAGCGTTCACCTATTGTCCATAGCATTTTCTTTTGATACTTAGGTAGTCGGAGGCCTTTGTTACTAATTGTACCCTAGGTTTATGGGGTGGGTGCCTCCGACTACCTAAGTATCAAAAGAAAATGCTATGGACAATAGGTGAACGCTGTATGTACTCATTGTATATCTTTTTTAACGACGCTCATAGACTTATTTAGAAGAGCACTGCATCGATCGAAAAAAGAATGGAATATTTTGAGAAGTTTTTAAGCACACGCACACAAATATGTACCTACAACCCAAATATGTATTTAAATTAAAAAAAAAGAAATCTAAAGGAATGGGTATATAGTCTCTTGTTTTCGGGCACTTTTGTTTTTTTCTATATACATTTTATGTGCTTTTATAGGATGTGCCTATAAACCATATAACTAAATATATATACATACAATATTCTTGCAAACAAACTGCTTTCTGGCCGACCAAGTACGTGTAGGTATATAACATGCGAGCTTTGTGGTAAAATTATAATCTGCGCCTATGTTATGAATAGATAAATAAATAAATAGCATCATAATTGTCCTGACACTGTAATCATGTTAAGAATATTTATTAAAATAAAACATCTGGAGCCAGATACTTAATAGATTAACCATTGTTTTTATTCTGAGACCGTCAAATTTCTTTGAGCTAATGAGTTAAACAAGTTACTAAGAGAGATATGGAAGTCTTTCAACTGCTAGATAGCTAATTCAGAGTTTCAGCTTAGTTATACTGTTTCCGCTATTCGTAGAATGTAGACACGTTTGCTATTTCTATTCAGTTCCTGAGACAGTCACAACCTCCCTAATTATACTAGAACTTAGTTCACAAACACAAAATCCAAGACGTAGGTTTTGGCATGTCACCGCATACCGCAGGCATTATCTGATCAATTACAGATACCGACACGGTAACTGTAGTGTATTACAATATTACAAAGACTATTTTTCAATGTAGCCCTTGCAGGTGCCTAGTTCACCTGTAATTTGTAAAAGATAGACCAGCGGCGGCGAGAGAGGAGATATTTTATACTAATGCATCTATGAAAAATTTATGAATTTTCTTACGTAAGCGACTGTTCTTTTGAAGCACTGACGCGAGAAGGTACCTATTTATATTAACAAATAGTGCACACTAAACACTAAATCTGGGGATTACCGCATATCCTGATAATGTAGAGTAAGTAAAGACGAAGGGCAATCTCATCGGCCGCTTTTTGATTAAGCCAATGAAACGCATCCATTCATAGAAGAAATCAAAGGGCCGATACGATAAGCTAAAGTCTCAATCAGAGTTTTCTCAGATTCAGACTTCAGCTTGTCGTATCGGTCCGTATAAAGTGCAGTCTCAAGTGAGCCAGAGCCAAGTCGTTAGTGGATGCCGGCTAGGTACATCAGGATCATAACTGTGGTTTTCGTGATGAAGATACATTGGGCTCCGGAATTTTACTACTGCAGATGGAATCCATCTTGCTTTTTTATGTATTGAGATTTCGAATGTTAAAAGGAAGAACCTTTCAGTTTAGATAAGGTATATTTATTTTAAGACTCGTCGTAAATTTTAGGGCCTACAGAAAGTGTCAGAAAATATAATGAACCTCCTGATTTGGGTGGCTATCGCAAATATTGCCTACCTAATCTATCGAATTCTATAATCATAATTCCAAATCATAGCAAACAGATACCTAACTTGTCATATAAGTTCTATAACAGATACCTAACTTGTCATATAAGTAATCGTAATAAAAAAATAGGGGTAATTCCTGCAATAGATTTAAGCAGCGTTTTCGCAGCTGCTATAAAAACATTTTCAACAGCGGCAAAAACGGTCATCTAATCAACTCGTTAAAAATCGCATCTGGAAAATAATCGTGCGGACGGTTACAGTGTGGAAAAGTTAACGAGAGTTATTTACCCGCGTGTGGAGGGCTCGTTTCATGGAAAAATTGTATACAGTGGGACTGGTCGGACTTATAGCGACTAAACCATACATAAACCATACATATTTTATTAAAATCTTTAGGCTTAAATATTCAAACGACGATTTTATGCAGTCATATGGTAAACTACTTTCTGCCCACGCGACTCGCACGCGTTGTTTCTATGGGAACGTTTAAAGGTGAATTATATCCCATAGAAACTGATTTATGAGATAAATAGTATGCCTACGTTTAATCTAGGCCTAGATTTGCAAAATTTCAGCCCAATATGTTCAGTATTTTTGGCGTGAAAAGGTAACAAACATGCATCCAATATATCTAAACTTTCGAATTTATCATATTAGTGTGATAGTCAAAATGTCTAAACATGGGCTGCATTTTATACATCATACGAATATTGTAAATGCAGAAGTTTTGATATATATAGGTAACTGTATTCTATATATAACTATATTGATATATGGCGTAACTGATTCACGCTAAAACGACACCGAATTTGAAATGTTGCATAGATGTAGTTCGAGACCTGAAACAACATAAAGGCATACTTTTTATCCCGGATGAACGAATGTAAAGTTATTATTAATTCAAAGAAGCAATATTCTCCAAGAAATGGGACTTGAGAGAACAAAGACTAAGAACGTTAATGATTATTTTAGAAACTCTATTCACCTGCTCCCTCAATATGTGGCGACGCTTATGAAGACGTATCCAAGAGTCCTGTAAGGTCTAAAGGAAATAAAGCACGTAAAATTTTGATGTTTTTAATGTTGAATGTATTCGTGAACACATCAATCCAATACGCTTCTTCTATGAAGGTAGAGCAAGGACTTTACGCTTTGAAAATTGCGCCAAAATGTGAAACTCATATGCTGTGCAGTGCCCGAACAACCGTTATAATCTGTGGCCAGCGTAAACACCAGTCCCTTGTTAAAGCTCTACCATAGTGCATGATAATTGCAGGCTCCATGCAACAATATGAATTCACAGTGCAATTTTGGCCGAGTAACTCATCTTGAGTCACTTTGAAAGTTATTATTACGTTTCTCATTTTAGCTCGCTCGGTGAAAAGGATTTTGTATGTGCTTTTTATAAAGTCACATAATTTTGAGTTATGTAGCTACTCACAGCAAAGGGAAATGAAACTTTCACTGTACTTAAATTTAATCTTATATCATAAGTTATTCAGTCATTGCTTAAGTTACGTGTCCACTGCATCAGAATCGGAGAACGCAGCGTACCTATGCATATCGGTGAAGTCAGCAGAGCATTTTCCAGCAGAGTATAAATAAATAAAAGTTCGGTTCGCATGCAGGTGAATTCTATAGTTCTTGATACTTTTCAGGAATAGTTCGGGCGTTCTTACAAAAAAAAAAAATGGAATTCCAAGCGTATGCGGCGTCGGTATTACCATATGCCAATGGGTGCCGATATTGCTTTCGGATTTTGCATCGTCAATATAGTAAGTATTTTCAAAGCGCTCGAGTTTGGTAGAAATACGTGTCTCTGGCATCGGTATCGGCCGATATGCCGATCCAGTGCACTGTACTATTGAAGTTAATACAAAAAACAAATCCTTATGGTTCGTACGCTCCGATACTGATCCAGTAGACGCATAACTTTAAGCAGTTTCCCCGAAAGTGATATTTCATGGTAACGTGAGTGGAATAGGCACTTGTAGCGTTAACGATACGTTAACGTTATTTACAACTGCTGCTTATTAAATGTAAATCAGTTCTTGAATACGTTTATTGCGTGAGTTAACTTTTAGATTGAGGCAATAATTCGAGTGCCTATGCTTACGTTGCTAAGTGGCTCTTTGCCATCGTAAATATTTCATAAACCATCTAGTTATTAAGCTTTAATCTTTTTAGATTATCTGAAATTTTAACTTCGGTTTTCATTTAAGCTTTTACTTTGGTTAAATTTATTATGCGTAAGGTTTTTTAAATCGAATTCTTCTAGATTCGGCTAAATAAGATGAAGTAAGTAAATATAATTTGAAACCGTCAACCAATACAGAAATATTAAAGCTATCGATATTTATAAGTTTTTATTGGATCGAGTGTCACGGTGTGCTTTTATCTATCTATATAGCATCCGACTTCAGTTTCTTTTCCATCATCAGATTATATTCAAAAACATCTCTTCAATTATGATGAAAATCAAGGCACGTCCTTGTTTAATTCAGAAGGTTTAATGGATGAAACGGAGCTGACCACCGCTTGCGAGGGTTCGGTGCATTCTTAATAAACTGCAGTCGAGGTATGCATACAAATGGGATGGCTATGAATTAAATTTTTCAAATAACGTGACGCGATGTTGGAAGACACGTGTTTTGACGAAAATTATAGATATTGTACATAATGTAGGAATTTACATCGGCCTAACCGAACCTACTACGATGTTCTTAATGTTGAATTCTAGAATGGAGATTGTTAAATCAGGAAATAAACCAGTACCGTCTTTTGTTTGTTGAGATATTCTGTACGAAGTACAAGTTATTCAGTCCGTACGTGTAATATCTAGTTCACCTACATTATAATAGCTTGGCAATGTCTACCTACTTTCAATAAGTACGTGACGTTTATTCTTCCGTATTAACCTTTCATTTTTACCTAAGTTTAATAAATATACAGTTGCGATCAAACAACGTTAGAGTTATCATTTCTCTTCCTCGGTAGCTCTAACACCTTGTACACATTCTCTGCCCAGCCTTAGAGATGTGTGGCGCGCGCTGCTGTACTGCATATGCATCGAGGGCATTCAATGTTTTAGAAACATCATCATCATCATCATATCAGCCCGTATACGTCCACTGCTGAACATAGGCCTCCCCAGTACGACGCCACAAATAGCGGTCTTGAGCCGCCTTCATCCATCGACTTAGAAATTTAGAAATTAATTTAGAAACACACCCACCTACTTTTATGTATTCTGTCACTTATTTGATTCGGTTTAGTTACATTGTGTGTAATTTTGTAGCATTTCCTACAAACGAATTGTTCTTCCACCTTTTACTATGACCAAAAAAGCATAAAATCTGGCGCGCTCAAATGATCGAATAAGTTTCTGCTTGAGTTCCAACATGTGGACCTGGTCAACGATAGCCTAGTTTCTATTTATACCTGTACCTACCTATCTATGATTGTTAGTACTTAATTTTAGTTATCTAACTTAGAAAGCATTTTGGTGTAAACTGTAGGTCACCTATAAACTAAAATGCCTAAATGTCTATACTCCGATTTAGAATCTAAATAACTTTCTGATTGAGTTCCAACATGTGGACCTGGTCAACGATAGCTTAGTTTATATTTATTCCTGTACCTGTACTGTATTGTATGATTGTAAATACTAATTTAAGTTTTTTAACAATAGAAAACATTTAAGTGTAAACTGTAGGTTACCTATCAACTAAATAAATGCCTAAATTTCTATACTCCGATTTAGAATCTAAGATATTTTATGTTATTAAAACATTTATGACTTAAAACTTAACAAAAACTAATAACTATAACAGGAAACAATAAAGTGACAGCAAAGTTATCATCACTCAAAACTAATACACAAACTTCAAAAACGCTCACATTGGTAACAAAAAAATTTTGAATTCGAAAACGAACGAGAGATCAATTAAATGATGAATAAAAGCTTTGAAAATGAAAAATTGTTTCGAGTTTATGGCTTGACTTCGATGATACCAATAGGTATCGTTAAATATAAACCACATTCCTTGGGTAAATAAAAAAAAAGCATTTTGAAGCGGAGTATAAATCTGGTAAATAAGTATAGACAGTTCCTGACACGCGCCAAACACATCCACGACACGACTGAAGTTGTTTCTACCCGATCTCTTACAAAGTATACGGGGTCTCCATGAAATATGCATTAAATATTTACACAGCCCTCGAGGCGAGCTATTCCCTTGAAGTCGACTCAACCGAACAGATTTGCAATTCACCGAACATCCTTTAGGAAAAAAGAGCCACTGAACAAAGGCGGGGAAGTCGTGGAATCGAAATGAACCACTAAATAGTCAGATGGGCTGTTAGGAGCTGAATTCTGAGCAGTTTCCAGTAGGTACCTACGGATTAGTTAACTAATCAGTTATCAGTTAACTATATAGATACCATACTTATTAAGTGAATAATAAACTACTCTAAACTAAATAATAATATAGAGATTTAAAAACTTTCTTAAAAAACAGCTTTTATAAAAATATACTAATTACATTGGAAGATAAATCCAACGAACCCAAACTCGACGGGGTTACGTCAATTCGTTTAATTACGAGTTCCTTTGGCTACCTTATGTTACCATCATGAGACTAGCTCGAAGATACCTTAACACTGCATGGTCACATAAGTATGCCAAATTTCAGCTCAATCGGTTGAGGATAACTGATCTAAAATTCACGTAAAAGATTTGTCCCACACATACTAATTTTGCAAGTTAAATAAAAGCTTGTAAAAACTAGGACACAAGGTGTTCTATACAGATAGATTCATCATTATATTTGGGTTCTAAAGCAAGATTAGTTGACAAGATGATAGATGCGGAGGGTGCTGCGGCCAGGGCGAGGACAATAACGAACTGAAATTTAAAAAATCAACAAAACTTACACAATGGTTCACGTGACTTATACTTCAGGTCACTTTAGGGCTCACTCCACTCAAGCGCGCGTTTTCCCATGGTCCTAACCTGACCCATGTAAGATTACCATCATAAAAAAGTACAGTACAACTCTGATTTTTCCCGGTGGGGTCTTCAACCCCCCCCAAATGAGTTTATGGCTACGGCCCTAGTGGCGTTAACAAGGACAAAAATCGCCTACATGCAGGGGCTGGCTTCAATGCGCAGTACAGTGCAAGTATAAGCTGCGTTGGAGCCAGATTTCCAACACTGTTCTATTTGTATAGGTAGGTACTACTAATAGAAAACAAGCAGATTTCCCACATAGTGATATATAGATTGTTAGTGGTAGTAATAACCATACCCTATATGAATGTAAGAATCAAGAACTATTATTTACCTTTGCAACCATTTTAAAGATTCAACTGTGTTGCGACTACGTCGGCTGATGCAATGATGTGAATGACGTCGATCTTTCCTCTTTATAATATAAGTATAGATGAAATAAATTATGCAAATAAATGCCATGACTGGGCTATCAAGCTCTAGGATATTTTTCGGTAAGTTCTAAATTTGATATCAGGAAAATGAACTAGCAACCCTACGGAAAAGCCCTAAGGTACCTAGTTACAAATACATCACAGAAATGTCAGCGAACCTTTTCTAATTTAAGACCTTCCGAATTTCAGCATGTAAGATAAGAATCGTTCAAACGCCATCAACGTCGGGACATTAAAGAATTGCTCGTTGACTGTTACGTTCCCGCAGGCATTCTAATAGACTCGGCTCGTGGTGGTAGTGGAGTCGCTTGCTATCTAGAAGTGACTTTAATAGTGCAGTTATAAGTTGGCAAACTCATGGTGAATTGATTTACATTATGTCGATGGATGGAGGCGGCTCAAGACCGCTATTTGTGGCGTCGTATGAACTCCCCCGTTCAGCAGTGGACGTGTATGGGCTGATATGATGATGATTATAATGATGTAGGAAAATAACCTAGTAGATAGTAGAGAGTAGATAAAATAAAATTGGCAGATAATTTTATAATTTGAATAACATTTAAACGTTTCCATAGAAACAACGGGTGCGAAGCCGCGGCCAGAAACTAGTAAGTAGGAACATAATTGGTTAACAAAGAATGAAACAAAAAATAAAATCAATTCATTTTTCCTGTAGATTGTTTGTAACAGTCTGCAGTTAGTTCAACTGTTTCAATTGTAAATACCTACTTGTTTTAATTTGTTTCTATTATTTCATTGTATTTTTCTAAGACAAGTCAAACACATAGACAAAAATTTAAATTAGTACATCAGGTAGGAAGAATTTTCTTTAAAAAAATCTTCAAAAGCTCCTTCCAGCATCTCCGACTCCATCTAAAAAGCGCTTCCGTTATTAAACGCATCAATTCGAGTCCTGACACCGAGATAAGGCGTGCACTCACAATTTGAAGCGACAGATATTACCGTCTAATGTAATGCCGGTTCGCCAATACCCGTTATATAACGGTTAACGATTTCGTGGGTGCCAATGATGTGACTTATTCGCTAGATAGTTATAAGATAAAACGCCTTTTTTTTAGAATCTATCTCGTCGTTTGAAATCTGAACATAAAATTACTCACTATAGTGTATAGTTCATTTAGTTTGATACAATTCCAATATGCTTTTCATTGAAGGTTACAATTCTTTAGAAAGTTCACTCGAAATGCTACGCTCTAAGCCTCACAAACTCAGCACATAGATGTCGTAAGAACCTAACAGAGGAAGGGCAGCAGCTCCTTTCTATGTTTATCATCACCTTTACTGCGATAAAAAAGATAAATAATAGATTCAGGAGTTACTTTCCGGAAGTCCATTACAAAAGATTAGAATGAAAAATACAAAGTAACGTTCTACTATAATTTAGTATTACAAGTAGTGCTTGGCGCGAGGAACTCGGAGTGGCAACATCACTGGCTGAACTGTGTCGGTGTTGCTTGGCAATATCAATGTTAAGGTCGAGTATTGTCGGGTCCTGATGATGACTCGTGCAGAGACGAAACTAGTTGATGACTTACTTTGATGAATAATATCAGCTATACGCGGGATTGTTACTAAATATTTTATCATTTTGACATTTGACGATTACTAATCCGACTGCCGACCGTGATGTTAATGCAAAGCCCCCCTTGGTTGAGAACAGGCATGTTCGAACGTATGTGTGCAGGCTGCTTAAAATGATAGCTGTAATATAAATAGAGAGAACATGTACATATGTATATGATAATACTTACGTGGGCATAAACCACATTGATGATGACGATTAACATTAGTACCAGGTTCCATAATTAGGATACATCCTCACATCTTTGACAACGTGATTACAACGCACGAGCTGATAAAGAGGGTCAAAAGAGTGGGATTAAAAGCGATTGGCTCTGCCCATCCAATTTTCTTTGTTGACGTCTCCTGGGGCACACACGAGGATTATCTTAACAAAGCAAAGGCGTCCGACAACGCCTTGAAACAATGTTATCCAACTACAAAGACAATTACACTTTTTACTGGAATCTAATACATTATGGGGCTTTGATGTTCGGTGGAGTATTGAAATACGAATACCAATGTGTTCTGCTAAGTATTTTAGTTATTCAATAGGTTTTATTTGTGTTTGACTATTGCTGGGACTTATTTGATTTTACTCTTCAAAATATAGTAAAAAAGTTTATAATCTATCCAAAAAGTCTAAATTTTTATGACTTGAGATGTGATAAAATTAATTAGTTAGTGTTCTGTGTAGTAGATTTAAAGCTTAAGGTAAGTAAAATATTTCTATTCATTCATTCTATTAGGTAATAAAAGTTTAGAAGCTCCAATTATAAATTTCTTTAAAAATCGCCAAACTTTATGCGACTACTAACTCTTTAAAGTGGGGTACCTACGTGATAGCGAGTATGTGTCACGTTCACACGTATCAAATTACGAAATTCCAACATTACCAACCCACACGCATGAAACTTGGTCTTGAACCTACATCCTAATTGCAAAAGTTAATGAATGAATAATCTGAAATAATATTTGAACCAACGTTACAGTTATCATTCATCTAAATCTTACAAATGTTTATTTAATTTCTATAGATTAAAAATAATTTTGACCATATTCTATGTCAATATGAGATAAAAATATATTTCCAAAATGTCAGTGAGTAAACGCGGCCGACGCGGGTTTTGAACTTCTTTTTACTCAATACAGGGTTTTATAGTCTGAGTTGAGTTGAGTCTGCAGTTAGCTCAATTGTTTCAATTGTAAATACTAGTTTAATTTGTTTATATTGTTGGTTGATTGTTAAGGTTTTATTAGATTTTATAAGAATGATGATAGATTTACAACACTGAATTATGGAAATATTGGACTGGCAATAGGTGCGCTGACTTCCCAGCATTTCGTCTACACAATAATGACGTCCGAAAGCTCAATGTTCACCCTAACGACCGTCGGGCTATTCCAATAGATCCTGAACTAGCTTAAACTACCAGTGACAGGAACGACACGATCACGGAGAAAACTATAGAAATCAGAAAATGATAGATTCCAAAAGCTACTGAGTCAGTACACTTAAGAAAAAATTATGACGTAATTTTGCTGCGGTTTTAGGTGCGACCAGAATCAAATCAAACAACGCAAATATAAAATTGATAATAACCCGGCCAAAATGGGAACAGAACAATATATGAACACTCAGCTCTATTGAGTTGGCTCTACTAATTATTACTCTACTAATTATTGAAAGTTAGTTTATAACAAGTCTAAAACTTTCTTACCGTGCGTGCAATTCCCTTTAAACTGTTATTAATTCTGCTCATCTGCAATAAAGCTTTTAATTTTCTAAATTAAATAAAGTACAAGTATAAGTAAATAGTAATAGTAATACGTTTTTAAGTAACTTGAGCCGAGTTTTGAGCAGGGTTACGTGTGGTCGTCCCACCAGCTAATGAGCAGGAAATGGTAGGTGAAACGGACCCCATGAAATCTGTTTACATTTCCACCAAAAAAGAGTTGGTGGAAATGTAAGTAAGTTTACTGAGTTCGCTCCGCTCGCGCTTTAAATCCAGCTTTACAAGATACAAGATTTTATTAGTAAATAATATTTACACGTCAAATAGTTTCACATATTATGTACTTATGCTTACTTTCTACTTTATGTGTACAAAAACTACTTAGAATTCTTAACATCTAACAACTGATATGGATTAGTTGAGTCACCCAAAGACTGTCGCAACAGTCTGCAGCTGGCTCAATTGTTTCAATTGGAAATACAATTTTTAATTAGATATTCATATTTAACATAACATAACATATTACTATTATTATTAAATATCCTGATTATTATCCTCGCTTCAATTAAATTAATGTCAAATTAGAATACATAATTATTTCACCGATTAAAATATTCCTATGTTATATATCTTTTATATCTTCGCGGACTTACTATGGTAATTTTTTCAGATCGTATACGTCCCGTGTCGTTGTAAGTTTAATAGAACTTAATGTCTGCTCATATCGCTTTAGAAGCATTCCAGCATGTATGGTGCCAGCAGTTATGATTGAAGATTATGAAGGATATAACCGTGATGGATACTGGAGAACCAGACCCCGGCTATTCATGGTGAACTTTAAGCTTTGCTTTTAGCTATAGTTCTTTAACCCCGGTTTGCCACGATATTTATTCGTGGATATTACTTTACTTCCACATTTAAAACTTATAGTTTTGTTTTTTTTTTTTATCAAAATTTAAACAGATTTTTATGTGCTAAGGTTATTTAATTTGTTTTTTATACCATAGATAAACAGATAGAAAATGCTTGATTGCAAACTAAGTTTAAAAAATCCTACTTATATTATAAATTTCAATGTTTGTAAGGAAGGATGGATGTATGGATGGATATTTGTTACTCTTTCACGCAAAAACTACTGAACCGATTAGGCTGAAATTTGCTATGGGTATAGTTTGGGACTTGGAACAACATATAGGCTATTGTATCCCGATAAAACGCGGGCCATGGCGCGGGCAGCAGCTAGTATTTTTTATATACATATTTAAAGGTCACCGATCAACTTGTCTATTTTGTAAGCCTAAAGAAATAAAGTTATTGAAATCTAAAAATCTGAAATCAACGGTTCGAGGTTAGAAATTACATACATACAATACAAGTAATTTATACAATTTATAAGAAACTAACAACGAATTCTAGAAAAGGGTCTTAATGGGCTCATAGTGCTTTAGAACCTACAAAGATAGTAGTTAGATGAATTAATTAACAACCTTCAATGACCGTGGAACCCAATCTATTATCAGTTTGTAGGTAGAGCTTTTCAGAGCATCCCTCTCCAATTCATAGGCAAAGTTGCGAATTCCATTCTAACCATTTCAAATTAGGTACATTGTTGAATGGGAATCCTCGTGAAGTAAGTACCCACTTGTGCCGGGGTGCTTGCGGCCAATAAATATCGATTTTCAATTCAATAGATGTCTTGCCACGGGTGCTATTTAAGGTGGAGTTTTGATTATTGAGTCATTTTTGTCAATTTGTAATACTCTTTACCGGAATCCAGTTCCTGATCTTATAGTAGTATAGGTAGATGAGCATCATACTAAAGCGAGCTCTGTAAAATTTAAACCCAATTTACAGGCAGATAAATAAAATCATCATCACCTATTTTATTTATTTTTAAATATTTATTACCCAGTGCATGCTGCGTGTGAAGCAGGCGCGAACTCGATGCAAAACGCGATCAAGTTAACATCAAACCGCCAGCAAACATATGTACATTATAACTTTGTGAATGGCGTACTGACATGTACAATTTGCACACGCACATTCAAACCCAAAATTGGTTTCGTCAGTCATCTCAGGACGCAGCAGATTTTTTTTTTCCAAAAATAACATTATTTTTGGAAAAAAATAATGTCGCCGTTGCCGAATTCGTCAAGGATGGCATCATCATCATCATCATAAGCTCTCGTGCCGCACTGTGCTCGCCGCGTTTATTGACATACCTACAAAAACAAATAACGTTAAAATTTTATCGCAAGTTTAACTTCTATGGTTTCAAATTTATGATAGGAAATGAGAAGTAAATCTGTTAAGCCAGGTACTGGCCGATATTACGGGGCGTAATGTTTCATTCGCAGCGAACGATGAAACGTCAATAATCCGTCGTCGCTTTGCTCGTTGCGAGCGCGGTGATTCACCATACTGACCGCACGAACGCTCGCTGTGCGATACGTAGAGCCGGTAAAGGTTTCGCTGCCCAGCCTTGCTGCTAGAAGCACTGCCAGAACCACACTTGCAAAGTCGGCAAAAAAAGTGTTAATAATTGACATGAATCACTGTACATAACTCTCAAGAGCCCAGGATACAGTGGCTGAGACGATGAGGACAAGAGCTAAAGAATAATGTATAAGGTGGATTTCAAGAGCAGTGATCCTAATTAGTGTCTCAGCGGTGAACAGCGTTGCCAGAAGGTAACTTTTGTTACCTTTTAGGTGATTTTTTTACTACACCGGGTAACTTCTAGGTAACACTACTCAAAAGGTTACTTTTTAATATTTTGGTTGGAATTTGTCATAATTTTGATTTTACTTTTATTTTATTTGCGAAGCTGGCAAGGTATTATCTCGTTCTCTTATAATTTATGTTTCGATCGCTTGCACATACCTAGTTAGTGAGCGCAATTTCTGAAAACATGTCTATCACTCTCGCACTAATGTATAAGATCACACAATACCGACTTGACTCACTCGATCAATCGAGTTCGTTTCGTTCGTTCTTCTTCGAGAGGTTGGCTGGCCTGACTAGTCAATGTGGTAGTTCGTTCCTTGGTTTGTTGTGTTGTGTTGGTTTGTTTGAGATTCGTAAAATCATAAAGTTATTTATTTTACTTTATTGTGATAGAGAATAATAATAACTTGTATCGATTAACACGTCTGTTTTGTTTGTATATTTCTATGACAAACAAACTAAACTTGTGTTTTTGTTGTTTTGTTTGAAACTAAGAGCTGGACAACTAGCTAAACTAGGTAAGTGTAGTGTAGTGTTTGTAGTAAGTTGGTAAAATTTGTATTATTATTTATGTAAATCTAACATTATGTCCATCATTTCAGGTATTTTGAAAAAATAATAAGGAGGTAAAAGATAATTTGACTTGTCTTAGCGCTTATTTTGTAAGTCTACATAAATAAATTTATTGACCCTGACTCTGAAAAAACGAATAGTACATTAATAATGGGAAAAAATATGAAAGGTAACTTTTTACTCTAAAAGGTAACTTTTTTATTTATTTCAGGTAGCTTTTGACAAGATCGGGCTGGCAACACTGGCGGTGAACCATCCGACCCATCCCTGAAAACTAGTGTCGCTTGTCGCAGTTATAGAAACCTCACCTTAAGATATTGATGCCCCAGATATCGGCACATCCTGTAGATTTCCGACGCTTCGCCGTCATTGAGTAATGCGTTTGCCTTAACGACTCTGCATGTAGGTTACGCTGATGGATATATTAAATGGAAGTGTATCGATGGGTTCCTGAATCTGCTCATAGCTTCAGAATGTAATTACTGACGGTTTGGGCTGAATATTTAGAGTAGGTAGATTCTACACATCTGCCGTCTGTTAACTAGAAGGCCGTGTACATTCTATAAAAATAGGTTCTTTTCTTTTAACAAGTAAATATACAAAGACATTTTCAAAATTAAAGAAATAGAAGTAGTATTCAAAATTTAAACAGCTGAGCTAACTGCAGAATGTTGCAATCTAGAGGTAGCTCGACTGATCCTTATCAATACCAATCGGAAGCGTCCACCAGACGCTGGCTTCATTGCCCCGCTTTATATTAATGTTACGGTAGTTTCTACATTTCCTCCACATAATTTGCTTCATGTTTCGTTGTTCATGCTATGGTAGCGACACATATCATGAACCACCCATGGCTTTTCCTCGATTTCCACGTAGAACCAGATAGCAACAATCTTTTTTAGAATATTATTATATTATCCTCTAATATTATAAATTTCAAAATTTGTAAGGATCGATGTATAGATGTATGGATGTTTGTTCTTGTTTCACGCAAAAGCTACTGAACTGATTAGGCTGAAATTTGATATGGGCATAGTTTGGGACCTGTAGTAACATAAATGCTATTTTTTATCCCGACCAAATGCGGGCGAAGGTGCGGGCAGCAGCTACTACGAAATATATTATGGCAGCCCCCTAAATTAATTACCTCATGTCGTTCATGGCCAGAGGTCAATAGCACGCTGCGTACCTTGTGACGTAGATACGTGACTATAATAGAATAATAAATAAATAACTAATGCTGGACTATCCACACAGCATCATCTAGCCCCAAGCTAAGCAGACCTTATGTTATGGGTATTAGATGACTGATATACATAATACAATATATTACATGTATGTTTTTATTATATGTAGAAAATACCCAGAACACCCGATAAAAATAATTGCAGTTCGTACTAAATTTTTTCCCAAGGCGGCAATCGAACCCGCAACTTCCACGGCTCCAGGCGGACGTTTGCCCGACGCGCCACATCGGTCTTTGAATCGTTAGAAGAATTCGATCAAAAGAAAAGAAAAGTTCAATCGTACCATGAATCATCACAATCTAAAAGCACTATAATATAACACGATTAGATATTGTCTTATCTGGCGTCAAGTAAAGTGTCGCGCTGACAATTAATCATCTCATCCAATAATGGCGACTGGCTGTCTTGTAGACGCACAGATGCTGAAGGCGTTGACCAACAAAGATGCTTTTGACATAAATAGTAACGAGGCAACTTAATTAATATTGGTTACTCAGACAAAAATAATCTTGTGGAATCGTTAATTTATGTTACGAGTAAGGTAGGTAAAAGAATTAATAAAAGAACTATATTTCTACTAGTCCATTTTACAAACGGACAAACACACAAAGAATAAAAATAAAAATAAATAATGTTGGACAATCCACACAGCATCATCTAGCCCCAAGCTAAGCAGAACTTGTGTTTTGTGTAACTAACTAGATGACTGATATACATAAAACCAATATCTTTCACGACACATGGAAAATACCCAGAACATCCGGATCAAAAATCAATTTGCAGATCGTACAATTTGTCCCAAGGCGAGAATCGAACCCGCAAACTCTTGCGTCGCAGGCGGACCTTCGCCCGCTGCGTCACATCAGCCATCGAATACTGAAACAATATTTGGGGAAGGTTTTCACTTGTTACAAGCTCCTAGAACAGGCTGCATTGAAGCTGAACAAAGCAGCTAGCGTCTTGTTGAGGCTTCCCATTGATATTGATAGGTAACATGATATGCGTCAGTTGAGCTACCTCTATATTGTTCCAATTGTAAATATTGACTAGGACTAATCATTTAAACCTTTATTAACAAAGAAAGTTACGTTCTAATTCGTTTCTATTACTTAATTGTCATTTTCCTTGTAAATAAAATAACTATGAATAAAACGGCCAAATATCAAATATCAAAGTGATTTATTTCCTTTAGACCTTACAGGACTCTTGGACAAGTCACAAAATTAAAATTACATAAGTAAAACAGGGAAATAAAGTGATCACTTTGATTTTTTGTTCACTTCAATCTTTTTAAGGTCAGGTAAAGAAGCGAACAAGAAACCTTTACCTTGTTAGGTTGTTAGTTTTCGAGTTGGAGCAAAAGTCGTCCCATGCTTTTTTATCCTCTAGATAATCTGATATTTTGTAATAAAACACAATACAAAGGATATGCTTAGTTTGTTTGAATTTATTTATTGATAATTTTTACAACTCACTCGGAGTTTTGTTGTAGAAGAAGCGTATACATTGCGATTTAAAAGATACTCTAAATAAATAATATATCTATAAATAATAACATACCAATAAAACTGTTAAAACAAACTTAAACCAAAATCTACACCGAGTTTTCGAGTAACCCGCCATTATTAATTCATCTTCAAAACACGCGAAACTTCACCTACTTCTTAAGTTATCTGGGACATAAATAAGCGCTCTATTTTACAAGTTCATTTCGTTATCTCGGCACTACCTGTTAAAATTAAACAATAATTTGCATAGACCCCTGTTTACGTTACAGATGTTACAAGGGCCCCCTTCAGTTTTTAGAAGTTCACAAATATGTGGCTGGTAGATAAGGGTCACCTAGCTGATGGCACATTATGGCAACCAGTTTCCGGGTACCGGAATACCTTTAGAAATTAAAAAACTTGCTTGCAATTAGTGTTGTGTTTACGTTTCGTTCGGAATTCTTTAGGGACTTGTTTCATTGTTCTAGGAGAGATCTCGTTACTAATAGGTAGCAGGTAATTTTCACTTACTCGTACTATAGATTTATTTTTATTGACACAATAATTTCATGGGCTGGATAAAATTACATAGGTACTTATGCAACTTAATCCCAGATCCACGATAAAAAGTCTGATATATGCTAATTAAAGATTATTTATCGGGTATTTATCGCGTACCTTTTGTTATATTTTCCCCTACGTTTCCATCGCGTTACAGCGATCGTGGTCACGGGGCGACCAGTCACCCCGTGACAATAACATGTGCAAAATATAACAAAAGGTACGCGATAAAAACCCGATAAATATTCTTTAATTATGTTAACAAGTCGCGAAAGTTTAAAAAGTTTGATATGATATATGCTATTAGGCAATTCCAAGTACGAGTATACTTGTCCAATATAAATAGCTACGCACATATAGTTCTGCGAGTCCTACTAGCTGAGCTGAGAGACTGGGCAGCAAATGCGTTAAACTGACAGGATGGTCTCCAACAATCATATCACAGACAATATAGGTACTTGTACAAAACACAAATTTCTTTCACAATACCTATTACAAATAGTCTCAATTAAGGCAGAGCTTATGTTATGGGTACCTACCAAACTCTGTATGTCAGTCTGTTTGTTACCTTGCCACGCCTAAATGGCTGAACGGACCTTCATGAAATTGAGCAGGTGATCAATAGTATCCCGGGGCCGGATATAGGTTACTTGAGAAGCGCGTGCGCAGCGTCGTCGGGCAGCTAGTATTGAATACATTACAATTATAGTTTTTTTTATTATACATGGAAAACACCCAGAACAGAACAAAGACAGAAAAAAATTTGCAGATCATACTAACATTTGTGACGAGGCGGGAATCGAAGCCGCAACCTCCTGCGTTGCAGGTAAACTTTTGTCCACTGCGCCGCGTGATCGTCAGTCGAAATATATAAAAAAGAAATAAATAAATGCTTTCATGTTCAATTTGAACATTTCATTTTGATTGTCAACTGTTTTATGTTCTAATTCTGAAAGTTCTCACATCAATGAACACAGTAAGCTCGATAACCAACGACGAAATACAACAAAGCTTGTGATTCAGAAATTGCTGATTTAAAACATATTCAGCCAACTCTCACTAATGCGGGTAGCAGGTGTAGCTGACAAATTCGTGTCCCTTTCTAATTTGTTAGGTTTAGGATAACGGCTACGTAAACCGATCCCTTATCATGCGATGTCATCTGCTCAGCTTTTATAGTGGGCTTGTGAATATTCAATCAATCTGACTGAAATTCAGCCCCCGTATAAACTTCAAAGGGTACGCTTTTGCTAATACCTAGTCTGCCATATTTACCGATTTCATATAAATTATTTATAAGAAAAAAATGTTATCTATGTTTTTTGCTTCTGACAAAAAGGACAAACGCGAAAACAGCATTAATAACTGGTTTGTGGGGTTTTTATTTCAACAGACCATTTTGTTCCAATGCTGAGCTATTTTTCAAAGACTAACCATTGCAATAAAAAGGTAATCTAAAGTGCCTTAGCCTAGCTCTACATTAAGTAGATTACACCGATTACCCACCTTATCTTTTTTCGAACAGACAATGAGGTGAAATAAAGTTTGTAAGTAGGTGAGTTAAAATAAGCCTCTAAAGCTTGGAAACCTTCGAGAACTTTCACGAAAAACTAATCGAATTTACTAGATACTTGTGAAAAGCAAAAAGTCTGAACCAAGCTTCTGAAGCTTCTTAATCGCCGCTTAGAGAGAACAAATCTCATTTTACGCATCGCACTATCTTAAATTGCGAAAGAACAGCTTATGTGAAAGGGTGGCTACATCACTTCCTGTCAGCTGGTTAAGCTATTTTAGTTTAAAAAAGTCCATAAAAAAGGTTACCAAATAGGTATTTAAAACTATTGTACAGTTTAAGTAGATATTCTTAAATCCTTACTCTAACTAACAATTAGAAGTTGTTTCATTATGTTCCTTTTTCGTGGAAAGCTTAAATATCTACAATACGGTTTCATGTTTCAAAAGCGAAATGCAAGTTCTTCTCTAATAAAAAATAAAAATATCTATAAAATCATTTGATAAATCCATCTCGCTTGAACCATGTTTAGACAGAACATCTATCTTCTTTACATAGTTTATGAACCTCATAACAATTAGTCTTATATTAAGGCTATTTTTTCGCCTAGCTGTCAGGCAAAGATTCAGATTCAATTACTTTATTTCATTAGGCTTATAATATAAGCACTTAGACAATCAAATTTTATATTACAAACAGCTATAAATAAATATTTATTTTAATCAAATTAAAAAACGTGTTATTGGGTTCGATTCCCGCCTTACGACAAATGTTTATACGATCTGCAAATATTTGTCTCGGGTGTTCTGGGCATTTTCTATGTATGATAAAAATATCTATCTATGTAATATATTGTATTAAGTATATCAGTCATCTAGTACCCATAACACAAGCTCTGTTGCATTGCCATACAGCGAGGCAATGCAACCAGGGTCTCGGGGACGCTTCCGACTGGTATTTATATGGAACAGTTGAGCTATCTGTAGATTGTTTACAACAGTCTGCAGTTAGCTCAATTGTTTCAATTGTAAATACTAGTTTAATTTGTTTATATTATTTGATTGTTATTTTCTTTGTCAATAAAGCTCTCCTTAGATTGGGGATCGATGATGTTGTGTGCATTGTCCATCATTATTTATTTATTGATTTTCTCTTCACTTTATTTTTTTTTCCACTAGTGGAAGAAGTGAAAAAGACAAACAAAGTTCTGATCTCTCCGCGAAACTCGATTTTTCAACTCATCTGTTACGTTATAAATTCCTCTTTTCATGATAATTTATTAGGATGAATACAGTTTGTCAACTTCCTTAAAGTTGAGCTGTGTAAAGGTTCTTCGCGAGGCCTTATAGATTTTGTGCCAGCTATGATTACCCATGGGCCAGATCCATCAAGGGCGGGATCTTGTTTTTATTTATCGGTGAGATTCGAAATAACTTTATATGAGCTGTATGAATCTTCACCTACACAAATGACTCAACTTTTACGGAAGTAAACAGCAATGCTTAGAAATTTTTGAGACGTACGATTACTTAGGTATCAGGTAAGATCGACGCATGACCCGAGAGCTGGTGAGTATCTGGCGCAACGCATTAGCATTGCCATATAGCGGGGCAATGCAACCAGCGTCTTGGGCATGTTACCAACTGGTATTAATATGGAGGAACCCAACCGACGAATCCCAACTCGGATGGGCAGCGTTCGGAAAACTTCGCAATATCTTCTCGTCACAGATACCGCAAAGCCTCGAGACGAAACTCTTTAACCAATGTGTGTTTCCAGTGATGACTTACGGATCCGAGACGTGGTCGCTCACTATAGGCCTTGTGCATAAGCTCAAAGTCACCCAGCGAGCTATGGAGAGAGCTATGCTCGGAGTTTCTCTTCGCGATAGGGTCCGGAATACGGAAATTCGTAGAAGAACCAAAGTTACTGACGTAGCTCTCAAAATCAGCAGGCTGAAGTGGCGATGGGCAGGTCATATAGCTCGTAGAACCGATAACCGTTGAGGAGTAAAGGTTCTCGAGTGGTGACCGTAAAGATGCGCGACTGCGAATTATCTGTCTAGTCGAATGATGAACAACTACTAATTTCCTTATTCGACTTGAATATTAGTAATATACTAGTCTTCAAAGTCGAATGAAACTACTAATTAGTAATTACTAATGTCTCTACGAATGGATCATTCATGGCTCCGATTCGACTTTGTTAGTCGACCGATGGTTTTGAGTGATGAATGAATTGTTCGTCGTTCCTGCGGGGATTGAATGGAACAGATTAGTAACTAATTTTATCATTCTTGTACGGTTGATGTGTAGTTTTTCAAGTATAATATTTTAGTTTTAGCTTTTAGTGTAAATATGGTTTTAGTGTAAATGTTATAGTGTGGCGGACAGCTGGTTGTTCTAATGTTGAATCCGGTAATGTAACTATTACAGATAACCAGCTATCTACCACTGTGAGTTCAATAATACCTTTTATATGTTAACTTTGTTCAAATATTTTATATTAAGGTGGTTCCTTGATCCAAACTAGCGCCGCCACCTATTTTATCGTTATTTGGTATAGTTTAGGAAGAGATGCGAAGTTCCACTTTTTGTTCATCGAACTCGGTTTTCGCATCTCCTCCTTCCTCGTAAACTTTTACATGTGAAGCGTTGGGTGGCGGCAGCGAACGAACCTGGAGTCGAATGAAATATAATACTGTCTCTCTCTAACTTCGAGCAGGGGCGACTACCCACGTCGAATAACGAATCAAAACCAACTCAGGCAGTCAAACGAACGACTCGCGATTACTAACCAAATTAGTTACTAATTTGCTCTAGTCATTCGAATCGTTCGATTGACTTGTCAAGTCGAATAATTCGAATGAAATCATTCACAGTCGCGCATCTTTAGCGATGCAATGCGAAACGGAGTGTGGGAAGACTCGATGGACCGACGACAGCGTAGCGGTCGCAGGGAGTCGTTGGATGGAGGCGGCTCAGGACTGCTATTCGTGGCGTCGTTTGGGGGAGGTCTATGTTCTGCAGTGGACGTGTACGGGATGATGATGATGATGATGATTAATATGGACCAGGTGAGCTACCTGTAGATTGTTTGCAACAGTCTGCAGTTAGCTCAATTGTTTCAATAGTATAATAGTTCTAATTTGTTTCTATTATTAGATTGTAATTTTATTTGTTATCTAGGGAACTGAATCAGCAAACATCAAACTTTAGGAAAGATAGAGGTAATAGAAAAAGCCAATCCCAAAAGAAACAGACCAAAAACAGAGTTTACTGTTATACAATAAATAACAACAAAGCATTATTGTCTCCTTAACCCGAATCTTGGGCTATTCTGGCCCCGAGCTATGCACCTTCTGACACCTGTTACAACTTGCTTGCCAAGTGGGGTACCGCAGCGCCCCATTAATTAAGAGCCCCCGGTCATCATCAGGACAAGACAGCTGTCTGCATGCGTATGATTGACGGGTTTTTCAGGACCCCAGCGAGTTTCATGTTTGCGGGTGTTTGTTAGGAATTTACTTACCTTGTTAGCTATAGGTACATTATAGGTTACTTTCCGGTACCTAACTTGTTTTTAAACATTTTTGGAGGTTTTGGAGGTGTATAAAGAGATTTCGAAGAATTTCTCACTCAATCACGATTTTCAAAGTACATTAGAGATTGAAAATAGTGATTACTTGAGAAATATGTGACTTTTCGGCCGTTCAATTAAAAAGTGTTTCGTTAAAATATTAATCTGATTATAGCTATTTGAATTATGTTTTTTCCATTCCTATTACATATTAGACGTGAATTTGTGACCACGGGTACGAAATCCAACTCTATTTGTGACAAGAGCCTTGTCATTTGATTTTTTCAGACGTTCAGCTGTTTAAAATTAATACTAATACTTCGAGGGTTTGCTCAACAACCTTTGAGTACATCATTATAATACTCAACAAGTAGGGCTTAACTTAATATTTGAGTAAATCATTTTTATACTCAACAAGTAGTGTTTAACTTAATAACATTTGAGTAAAACATTCTAATACTCATCAACTAGAGTTTAACTTAAGGCGTATACAAAGGCAAATGACCTTGGGCATTTGGCAGCCTAGCGGGATACCACGCGCCATCTAGGGAGCAAGCAAAACGCGCGCGCGGTGTCCTCCACTGCAGTTAGATGGCGCGCACTAGTGTAGTACATACGTACACACAGTACACAGAGTAATGATGATCAGAGATACCCCTTGAGAGAAACTGACCAAAGGAATAATAATTGTCTAAAAATATTATATGATGTATATCAATATAGGTAGGCTTAGGATTAAAACATTACTACACAAAATATCTTGTTTTTATCTGAAGGACAGCGTGTGATGATACCTAAACTGCAGGCGGCTAATAGTTTTTTAGTATGTAAAACAAATATTATTAAATTTATTTTTGTTGAAGTTTTTATTAATATTGATGAAAACACTCGGCATGATAATATAAATTCACTATCTTGTGTAAAAAATTATATTCGTCCTTGTTTTCAGTGCTAGGTAAGTGGTTGGTATGGTAACTAGTTATGATGTGGTAAGTTGATCTGGAAAGAAGTAATTTAACGGAACCCTTTATCTTCTTTTACTGAAAAATAAAGAAATTAATATATTTAATGGCCCGCAAGAAAAAATATTCTCTAAGTGAAAGGTAGTAGGTAGGCAATTGATACCATTTGATAGAAACGTAAACTATGTAATAATAAGAAAAATACATAACATGGTATCCAAATATAGGAAAAAAGGTATATAGGAAAAATGCTTTGTTGAGTTTGAGTTTTTTATTAAAAAGGGGGGTCAAAGGGCCAGGGGGGAAACATTTTGTTTTCGAAATTATTTTGATCCTCTACAAGACCCAACAAAATATTTTCTTTCAAGTCACTTCGCTTGGGAGATACAAAAAGATTGGAGTTTTTTTTTGGGGAAAGTGGGGTGATTTTTTCCAATTTGAGTAGAAACCCTCTATACGGTCCCGCAATCGATACTCCTCTCATCGGCATCTGGGAGCAATCTCAAAAGGAGGGATTTTTTGTTGGCAAGGGGGCAAAAATTTTATCGCATTCCAAATTACTTGTCCTCTTCTATAAAATCCCCATAAAAAAATAATAATATGGCTCTGCTTGGGAGCCGCACTAGAGGGGGGGAAGAAGGGGGGAAATCTCGAAAAGTCGGAATTTTCCCTAGGTCCCATAAAATCCCTCTATACATTTTCGCAAAAAAAAACATACTTACCTACCCCTCCACGATCAAATATCAAAGTGATTTATTTCCTTTAGACCTTATAGGACACTTGGACAGTTGGACACGTCACAAAATTAAAATTACATAAGTAAAACAGGGAAATAAAGTGATCACTTTTTTGTTCACTTCAATCTTTTTAAGGTAAAGTAAAGAAGCGAACAAGAAACCTTTACCTTGTTAGGTTGTTAGATTTCGAGTTGGAGCAAAAGTCGTCCCATGCTTTTTTATCCTCAAGATAATCTGATATTTTGTAATAAGCCTTTTTACAAAGGATATGTTTGATAGTTTGTTTGAATTTATTTATTGATAATTTTTGCAACTCAGTCACTCAGAGATTTGTTGTAGAAACGTATACATTGCCCTTTAAAAGATACACTAATCTTGTGCAGCCTAGTTTTGGGCAAAGCGAGTTTATTCTTATTTCTAGTATTTACATTATGTATGTCGCAATTTTTAGGGAATCGATCGATATTTCTATGAGTGTACAATAAGTTTTCATAAATATATTGATATGGTACGGTCATTATATTTATGTATTTCTTTGAATTTATCACGCAGGGATTCTCTAGTTCCCCCACAGTAATATGCCATAAGACATAATACTATGGAAGTAGCTGAAATAGACAAGTCTAGAAGTATCAACGTCTGTAAGATGACGGATTTTTTTGACTGCATATGCTGCAGAACTAAGTCTCTTCGATAGTTTATCTATGTGTGGGCCCCATTGAAGTTTACTGTCTAAAGTAATTCCTAAGAATACGGTACTGTCTACAATGTCTAAAGTTTCTCCTTTTACGTTTATATCAGACTTTACTAGTTTTACATTTGGTACAATAAATCTAATGCATTTAGTTTTGGTAAAAGATTATTTACATTAAACCAATGGACTACTTTTGATATTGTATTGTTTACACCGTCATAATTTGTGTTTTGTCTAATCATCTTGAAAATTAAGGAAGTATCATCAGCAAACAACACAATCTCGTGATTATTTTTAACGAGATGGCAGGTCGTTAATATAAACCAAAAATAGGAAAGGACCGAGGATAGATCCCTGCGGTACACCCATTGTAACTACAGATCCCGAAGACCGTTTCCCATTTGCGTCAACCCTTTGTATCCTGTAACTCAAATAAGTAGTAAGAAGATCCAAAGAGGTGTCATTTATTCCATAGTGATGTAGTTTCCTGATTAATGTTCCATGGTGTACACAATCGAATGCTTTTGACAAGTCGTAAAAAACACCTAAAGCATCTTGCTTGCGACTTCTCCCAAGCATCAAAAATATGCGATACCAACTCTACACGGCGTCAGTAGTTAACCTGCCGCGAGTAAACCCGAATTGCTTACGATGTAGCAGGTCATTGCCATTGAAATGCCTAAGCAATTGATGTAAAATAAGTTTTTCAAAAACTTTGCTGAATGTAGGCAGTACTGATATCGGTCTAAAGTTAGTGGGGTCAGACCTACTACCCGATTTAAATAGTGGGATTATCTTACTATGTTTCATCAAATCAGGAAAAACGCCACAATCAATAGATTCATTGAAAATAAAAGCTAGATCTGGTGCAATACGTTCGTTATTTTATTACATTTTCACTGTTTTTAACTTTTGAGCTAATATAATTTGGTGCTGCTCCCCCAAAATCTCTTTTGTCCCAACGGCAATGGGACGGGCCTCTGTGTGAGTTGACACGGAATTGTTTGTTACAAACGTGCTCCAGCTCTGCAGATCGTGCCCGTCTCCTGGCCGTTTCTAAATGGGAGTCAGGACATTGGTTGCAAGCACTTCCTTCATATAATACTGGCACTCTATTGGATCCCGTAACTTTCCGTATAGCAACATGTCTTCGGTTGGGTGCAAGGTGTTGCGCGCCTCATCAATGCCAGTGCGGTACTGTTGTCGAACAGCTTGGTCATCACGGATTATCGTGTACTAGGGCTGCCGGTCGGATATCTCGCCATGCCAGCCTTAACGACATCATCCGGCGGGCCTTTGTCACCGCTAACGTACCAGCTATTCTCGAACCGAATGGTCTGTTGCGTGACGATGGTAAGAGGCCCGACGGCATGACTTTAGTCCCTTGGGAGCTGGGCAGGCCTATTGTGTGGGACGCTACATGTGTCGACACACTTGCGCCTTCCCATCTTTCAAGGACATCCGTGAGGGCTGGTTCGGCGGCAGATTTGGCCGAGGATCTCAAGAGGCGCAAATATGCAGGTCTCGACAGAGCCTACGCATTTGCTCCCCTTGGAGTCGAGACCCTAGGTCCGTGGGGTACCGAGGCTCTCCGGGTTTTCAAAAAATTATCTGAGCGCCTGGTCGAAGCGACGCGTGACCCGAGAGCTGGTGAGTATCTGGCGCAGCGCATTAGCATTGCCATACAGCGGGGCAATGCAGCCAGCGTCTTGGGGACGCTTCCGACTGGTATTGATATGGACCAGTTGAGCTATCTGTAGATTGTTTGCAACAGTCTGCAGTTAGCTCAATTGTTTCAATTGTAAATACTAGTTTAATTTCTTTATATTATTTGATTGTTATTTTCTTTGTCAATAAAGAATTCAATCTTATGAACCTTTTATGTAGGTTTTTAGGTTATATAATTTGATTTGACAAACTTTTCTAAATATTTTTGAGTGATTTGTTAATTATCTTTGAACTCCTGGCTAAAATTGTTTTGTTTTTCACTATACAGTTCATACAATTTTTGTCTACTCTTATATATATATATATATATATATCATCATCATCAGCCCGTACACGTCCACTGCTGAACATAGGCCTCCACCAAACGACGTCACGAATAGCGGTCCTGAGCCGCCTCCATCCAACGACTCCCTGCGACCGCTACGATATCGTCGGTCCATCAAGTGGGAGGTTTTCCCACGCTCCGTTTAGCATTGCATCGCGGTCGCCACTCGAGAACTTTTTTACTTCCCAACGGTTATCGGTTCTACGAGCTATATGGTCTGCCCATCGCCACTTCAGCCATATACATATATATATATTATAATAATTACGTCAATAATTAGTAGGTACCTAACCCCCGAATACTCAAACGAATCTCAGATTTAAGCACGACTCAAGTGACGATTTTTTGACAGATTTTCATCGAAAACTGTCAAAATATTGCGACATAAGACGTGCTTACATCTGAGTTGCGTTTGAGTATTCGGCCGTAAGATACATAATTATTAGGTACTTAGGTAAAAGTTGCGCCACAGATTAGGTAATGTTACTTCGGTTGCGTGTGTAAAAAGTTGGTATTGAAACACGATGCTAATAAGTCTCTGTAACGGCACTACTCTATGCATCGATGCATCGATATTAGACTATGCCTGAGAACTTGACTAGGGGACTAAGCAATTATTATTTATTAGGGCCACCATACCAACCATACTACACGGGTACTACACGGACTGCTTGGAGCAGTCATTCATACACACATACACGGAACCACTCGAGCAGTTGAACGGCTTCGGAAGATCGTGCGGTCAAGCAGTCGCCAGGCATACACAGACTGCTCGAGCTGTTGAATGCTCTGGCGCAGTTACTTCCGCTCGCGCTCTTCATTCCACCTCCCGCGCCCTTCCCGCGCTAGCACGCTTCTCGAGCTGTTGTTATCAACTCCTCCAAGCAGTTATCAATGGCAGCTTCAAGCTGTCGACTATAACTGCGCGAGCAGTCCGTGTATGTTGATCAATGGCTAACTGCCCGAGTAGTTCGTATTTGGCGGCCCTCGGATATAGGTAGCATGGTAGGTACAGGTGTTTCAGCCCTTGTTTATTTCCCATATTCTTATTGTTTCACTAAAACACAACTCTAGAAGAAATACTAAAGACAAAACACAACACAGAATTTTAGAAAATCAATTAGGTAGGTACTTCATTATTTTTGAAACTGCTTCAGATGATATTATGTAGGCATGATAATGCAAAAAGAAAAACGCGTGACGGCTGCGACAACGACGACGACGACGGCACGATTGTTTTGTTTGGTCTGGCAACCTCGCACTCGAGCCGGCACGTACAGCCGGCCACCGCTAGCAAGCTCGCAACGTCGCGTCTTCGCCTAGCACGCGGCATGTCACCACGGGCGCGCGCCCCCGCTCGGTCACTACTAACATTGCCTAATCAAATTTTGCGAGCAATCGTTCGTGGGAGAGAGACGTTTTAGTAGGCGCAAATAGTTTTTTCGTTAAAACTTATTATTTTGAGTTTATTTCAAAACAAATGGACCGGCAATTGAAGCATACGAGCTACATAAATAACTATACTGAGTTTGGTAGTAAACGAATAAGACATACCGCCAAAAAGTGTGCTCATTCACCTGAAGATATTGTTTCTCTAAACTTTTTCTGAGTGCTTACTATAACTACCGGCAAGCATTTGAAACCGGCACATAATACTTTAAGATATGTGTTACCGGATATATAAATTTCAAAGGTCCACGATCTATATTTTCGTCAAATACTTGTTCGAAAAAGACGTCGGTTTCGTCTTTTCCCCTTATAATTCGCCTTAATAAACTTTGAGTAAATCATTCTAATACTCAACAAGTGGGGTTTAACTTAATAACCTTTGAGTAATGGCAAATGGAAACAAAAAAAAAAACAAAAAACCTTTGAGTAAATGATTCTATAACTCAACAAATAATTTTAACTTAATAACCTTTGAGTAAGTCTTCAAGTACTGAAGACGCGACCAACGCGGCAGCAGTGGCAGCTCGGAGTCAGGAACTTGGCGGTGTAACACCCCTGCGTATGATCTCTCCGCGGACGTGTCGGTCTGTCGTCCAATGGAATTATGAAAGAGTGCCCCTGTGTTTACGCACGCACTTGTGCACTCACTTGTGCACTATAGTATGTCCTATGTATAGGAGGGCATCAGCTGTATATTGGTTATTCGACTTATTTGACGTTTCTAAGTCCTTATTTATATTTGCTTACTCCTTAAAATTTTAAATTATTGCTATTTCATAATGCGCCTGAACATTTACAGAAACTATTTTTTGATTGATTGTACTGCCTTGCCAGGATATTTTCTTTCTATGTATTTCATGAAAATTTAACAAGTGGAGTAAACTAATCTTTCGTGCTAACAACATTTCAAATCGAATTAGAAATGATTTTCAAAAGGTTTGAAATATCGCGTGCTGCCTAATTTAGTTGATTTAACGTTTATTTCATTTCAAAGATAAAGCTTTAATAGAATTACCATTAAGCTAATATATAAAAACACCTCTACCTACAGGTATATTGGTTGCACCAGTCTGTATCTAGCTGAACTGTTTTAAGTATTTGTAAATTTACGTATTTGTATTTTTACGTATTAGTAGTTTTAAGTAACAATTTGAAAAAAAAAAACCTTCTATTCATAAAATAAAGAACCGGTTAAAACTTTTGCAACTACCATGGTTTTTTACAACTCAAAAAAATCTAATCATGGTAAATCCCGTTAGTAACTTTAGTGCAAGATACCTATTTTATTTGTTTATTGTGTTTAAAAAAATAATAATATCACCGCATTTCTCGAACAAGAGTGTCGTGTATTTTCATGATAAGTCCCAAGGTGTCTTGTCAGGTGCTCCTCCAAATGCTCAAATTGCTTGTTTAACATATTTTTTTCGTATCTGCCTCACAACGACAGCTCACGTTCTATGTTTGAATTGAGATTTGCGTTTTTATGAGGGGTTGTATAAAGGGTTAAATTGCTTTTTTCAGAGCGTTTAGTTCAAATAATGTGATCAAGCTGATAGGCAAATAAAAGTTATCTTTGGAATACTTATAAAATTCAATTTTCGAGACAATTGCCTATGTAAAGAGCACTAAAAGGGTTAAAAAAATTAAGACATTTATAGATTACTAGCTCCTGCCTGCAGCTTTACACGCGCTTTTCAAGTAACCTATACCCATCCCTGGGATATTGTTTACCTCCCAACTGAATTTCATTAATATCCGATCAGCCATTTAGGCGTGAAAAGGTACAAACAGACGAGGTAGACAGAGAGAGTTACTTTCGCTTTTATAATTATTAGTATAGATAGATGGATGATCATTTGATGTTCTCATAATTTTATTTAATATTTACTTATTCAATTATTTTGATTAGTGTTCTGTGTAAAAGTACCTAAAAGTATTTTTAGGTTACTCCTCCTTCGTCCCACGGTCTAGGGTCCGAGCAACTGCGAGAGCAGAATATCACATCAGTCACAGAAGTTATTCGTATTTCTCGTTCGTCTCATTTTAAGATTTTCTAAGAACGTTGTGTCTACTTTGTTTTCACAAGGTATACACACCTACTCTAGAGTATGTAATTTTTCTCTATTCTCCTAACGAGTTAATTTTGTCTTAGTGTCGTTATGCTGAAGCATCTTACAAGCTGTAACCATCTCCGCGATAATATAATTTTAACACAATACCATTTCGCAGCTCGCTTCCTACTTCTGCTTTTATTTATTACTTGCACACTGAACGTGCTCAACGCGAATTTGTTCCCATAATATTCTTCCAACATTATGTGTCCAAACAAAACTTAAAGTCGACTTTATAACCAGTGTTCAAGATTCAATTTTATGTATTCTTATATTAGAGCATGTACATTTGTTTCTTTATTTACTTTATTGCTTCGTTTTATAATATTGTACGTAGATAAGACGTTCTAGCGTTACAAAGTGCTTTTTGTTTGGGAATCATAAAGAGTATTGGCTTTTATACGGGTGTCTGAACTTAGCGTTAGCAATAAAACGGTTAGTCTGGGAAGGTTTTACTTACTTTTGACCTCTGTGGCGTAGCGGGCGAAGGTCCGTTTGCGACGCAGTAGGTTGCAGGTTTGAATCTCGTCTCTGGACAAATGTTTACTTGTTATTATAGTACATAAGTCCTCGCACTCGAGGTAATCTCGAAGAAATGAAACGGGAGAAGTAAAATGGAATGAGGGGAAGCTTGTGGGTTCAAGTCCCGCCGAAACCGTAAAATTTTGGTATATTATTTAATGTCTTTGAAATGTTTATTTGTACGTGCAGATATTATTTATTTGTCTTATATACGCATAGATTTTTTCCGAGTGTTTTGGGTATATTAGTAAAAATATTTAGTACAATACATGTATATCAGTTACTAGCTAAACCTATAACACAAGCTCTGCTTAGCTTGGGGTTACATGATGCTGTCTGAATGCTCCAGTATTATTCATATTTATATTTTTCTTCATACATTTTCTTTGTAGAAGAAACATTTTATTATTAACTAAGTTCTAGACTGAAGATAAGCATAAGAATAGCAATCTGTTTGAGTGTAAAATTAACATAAATGTGGAGCTGTTTTCTTATTCAGTCATTGTTTCGGTGGTCGTATAGGCTAAAATATTAGAATGACTTGATATTTTATCGTAACTACCAACAATTATTAACCTTTTACGAAATGAAGGCTCCGTTTTGTAAGTAATGACAATTTAACTAGGGTATAGTTTACGTTTTACACTCATATTCTGATTCAACAACAGACCCTAGGATTTTGACTGAAGACTTCTTTTTATCTTTAATCCGACTTCAAAAAAGTAGGTGTGTATACTATATGTTCGCTGATTTATCCGTAAATTGTTGGCTGATTTGATGAATGATTCTTGTGGTTTGTACAGCAAATGACTCTGGAGTTGTTTGTTAAAAATTTAGTTTTTCGTTCGCGATACTATGGTTTGGTATGGTTTTCGTGGCCTAGAAGAAATCGCTGTAAGCGATAAGGCCGCCAATTCTTTTACCTTTTCATCAAACTGTTTAGTTATACGTTTTTTGAATAAAGCATTATCTATATATCTACTATTTGTCCCGCAAAGCTTAAAACAATATAAATCTAAAGGTATTCGATTTCAGTTTGTAGTTTTTCTAAGAATCTTCAAATTATCAGACAGAAGACTCATTTTCTCTTTTCTCTGATCTTCTTAAGAAATACCTTAACAATGTTTCGAACACTTCGCAAACTGAGCTACAGTGTACAGACGCAATCAATAAAGCAGGTAAATTCAAAGGTTCCTTTGACTCGGTTATGCACCCTGATTTGATTCTCTCTTCACCGATACAATGACATCGGCATTCAGGTCACCCAATTTGTAAAACAAACAACTGTGAAAGGAATTGATAGAACAGTTTTGTATTTACTTTTAGATCTCATGGTTATTTTATAAAACTCAAATTATAGAAATTAGGTAGACATATACTATTCTCCAATTGCCAGTGTGGTGAAACCGTGGATAATTTTGGTCCCCATGCACAGGCACTAGTCTCAGAGCGACAGATGCAGAACGTGTCGCTGAAGATGTATCTCTAGTGCGTCATTAGTTAAATTAATTAATGACTTCATATGTCGGGCTTTTACCAGCGTCAGTGCGGCAGCTCCTTTCGAACCGTGGCCTTATGCGAGATGATGGTAAAAGACCTAACGGTATGACTCTGATTACTAAGAGGAAAGGTTGGCCTTTAGTTTGGGATGCCACTTGTGTAGATACCCTAGCTAGCACCTCTAGCAGCACCCTAACTCCCTAGCACCATCTTGCAGGGACATCAGTAAGGGCCGGCTCCGCAGCAACTTCAGCGGAGTCTCTCAAATGGTGAAAATACGCTCATCTGGACCGAGGTTACCTATTTGGGCCGTTTGGGATGGAAACCATATTTCCTTGGGGTCCTGAGGCACATGCAATATACAAAGAGCTTACAAAACTTTTTAAAAAGTCCATAGGTGATCGGACTGCTGTTTTTTTTCAGTCAACGAATTAGTATTGCCCCTCAACATGGCAATGCTGCCAGTATTATGGGCACTCTGCCTTCTGGTGACGGCTTTAATTTTTAGGATATAAATATAGGTGTATATACTAGTTTTGATTGCTTTATTCTAATATAAATTTATTAATAAGTTAAAAACAAAACCAATTACATAACATACATCAAAAACTTCAATAACAAATTGTGCAGAGGCAGTGTAAAAGGTGCACATTCGAGTTCGAAAACGAACGAGAGACCAATAAAATTATGAATAAAAGCTTTCAAAACCAAGATTTGTTTCGAACTTCTGCGATTTGATTCGATATTAGTCTTGATTTGATTTATATGTCTTATAATGTTTTCAGACAATATTAGTTTGGTTTTGCTTTTCCTTTGTTTCAAAAAATATCTAGAATCGAGTATAGTCCATGAGTTAAGTAAAAATATGTACTGTAAAGTTTTCGCAAAGGTTTACAACGTATTACCACATTTTTATTCGTAAATGCTTTTCTAAAAATTGCCAAAGTTTAGCATTCTTACAGTGAACCTTCACTATACCCTTGTTTACATTGTAAACCAAATTTTACCACTTACCAATACCCAATCAAAACTTCTACATTGTCCATCTGTCCGTCGACCCCGCACCTGTGTCGCTCAACTTTCCTTTTCAATGAATGTTCAGAAGTCGTTGGCGACTGTTATTGTTTTCGATCACCAAAGTTCAATGGTGAGGGCAACTTGCGCACCAAATGTCATCGCTGAACTTTTTACTGTGGAGAGTTCAGATGGTTGAACTGTTTGAATGGTGGTTGTTTCTACTTTTTGACAACAGGGGGCAATCGTCCAGGAACAATTGTGTTAGAAGGCATTGACCACTAGTTTTCATTACAGCAACATATAGCCACTATTTTGCACAGCTTGTTCTATGGAAAGTAGATGCTATGTCACAGACAGATTAGGGTCTGGGTTTAACTAGTGATAAACTTTTTGTTTGGCGACCCATAATTTTTCTTATTTTTCAGCTTAAAATCATTTAAATCATCTGCTTGTTCCAACTGTAATAGGTACTTTCATAGATCTTTATAAATAAGACCAATCCTAGTGCGTAGGTAGGTATGATTTGGAAATGTGGAACACGGTAATGACAAAATTTATGAGAATGTACCTATAATATATATATTTATAGCCATATGACGCCACAAATAGCGGTCCTGAGCCGCCTCCATCCATCGACTCGTTTCCCAACATTCCGTTTCGCGTTGCATCTTGGCCGCCACTCGAGAACCTTTTCTCTCGCGGTTATCAGTTCTGCGAGCTATATCACCTGCCCACTTCAGCTTGCTAATTCTGAGAGCTATGTTGGTGACTTTGGTTCTTCGACGTATTTCTGTATTTAGAATTCTATCAAGTAGAGAACAATACGTAGGTATTATAATGCTAGAGCCATTTTATGACGTTGCACTAACAAATGGCCATAAAACTCGTAAATAAGAGCTGCGTGACCCACATAATTTCCTTTTCACGACACAATCTAAATCTTATGTAAACAGGAGAAAATAATTAAGCGAGCCGTTTGGCCGCAGACTTCCTATTAATTTGCAAATTATGAAATTGTGTTGCATTATTCATAAAAATTAAGTGAACCTTGCAACTGAAAGTATCCTAAGGTAGTTTTAGTGAGTATCTGGCGCAGCGCTGCCAATTGCCATGCAGCGGGGCATTGCAGCCAGCGTCTTGGGGACGACGCTTCCGACTGGTATTGATATGCACCAGTTGAGCTGTCGGTAGATCTGTAGATTGTTTGCAACAGTCTTCAGTTAGCTCAATTGTTTCAATTGTAAATACTAGTTCAATTTGTTCATATTATTTGATTGTTATTTTCTTTGTCAAAAAAGTTATAGGTAGTTTAAAAAAAGTAAAGTAAAAAAAGTAAAAGTAATAAGATTTTTATTTGCCAGAACAGATGAGTAATGTACAGCAAATTAACCTTAAATAAAATGAAAAACTGACAAAATCGGACTCCACTCAGCATGTGCTATGGTAGAGCAGATCATACCATGGCGCTGGTCTTCCGTGGAGACCGTGACTGTATGTATCTAACATCAGTACACACAGTACATACATATGTTGGTAGCAATTGTCCATTAAGGTCACCGTTCTTTTCTTGTAAAGGTTTTCAATCAAATAATCTTAGAAGAATAGTAAACTAGTTTAAGGCTCGTTGTTGATTAGTAAACAAAAAATTCAGTTATCAATAAGTAAATTTGGTAAGTTCCTGGTATGGCATTTAATGGGGTAGAGAAGTATAAGTGCTAGAATGATCTAGATCTCAGAAATTTACATTGAGTAAGAATTTACTAGCAAAAAAAAATGCCTAATAAAACAGTTTTCATCGCGCAAAGTGCTGTAGTGTCAGAGAACGAGGTCTCGAGCCAACCAAAAAGGAATACAACCAAACAACCAGCCATGCCAAAGATCCTTGTCAACTGTATTAATTTTATTCTGTTAAACAAACCACACCACGTAAGCTTGCGGGTGAGATAAGGGCTACGGAAATTGCTTAGAGTAGCCAATGCCAGTGGCAAAGCAAGTAGGTGATGGATGGCTAGCTCGCATGACCGAGTAATTGTTACTTCACTCCCGCGGGTGGTTCGTGGTCGCGTGCGGACGGTACCTAAGCCCTCGGGTCTTTTGTGACGCTTTTAAGTGAGACTTTGTGGAGTGGTTATTGCTGTTTGAAGGTGATGATGATAGGGTTGTCTGATTTAATGGAGTGACGATCGTCCAGCAAAGTATATGACCAACTGATAGGTTTGGTCATTTAGTTACTATTGGTTTGATTTAACTTTGGTATACTTATAAGTACCTAAGACGTTTTACGTGGAATAGTGTTTATTGTAGACTCATATCCTACTTCAAAGTTTGTATGTATGGATATTTGTTACTCTTTCACGCAAAAACTACTGAACCGATTAGGCTGAAATTTGGTATGGGTATAATTTGGGACCTGGAATAACATAAAGGCTTTTTTATCCCGATAAAACGCGGGCGAAGACGCTGGCAGCAGCTAGTCTAAAATATCAGTAAGGTAAATCAATATTCAAACTACCCACTTTTACATTATGTACCTACAAGTAGGAAGTTTTACATACATATGTACAAGTAGGCAGTTTGATGCAGACTATGATAATTGGATTAATTACCTAATTTTCTAAATTAGTTAATTATATTTTGATTAAATGTCAACTTTAACCTCTAACGTATAAAATGTATTAATTCTCCGTCTTTTTTTATTTCAGTTAAATTGGTGTAGGTGTATTGTGCCAAAATGTTATTAAACAAGAGGAAGGTAGCCGAGCAAAAAATTAAGTTGTAAAGCACATAAATAAAATGAAATACGTTTATAAAATTGAATTGTTTTCCATGCCTGAATCAAAAATGTAGCATTTGCGATTTATATAGCATGTTTACTGAACAAATAGGCCTCCGACATGGCGAAGTCAGTTCCAGTTTGTTTTTGATTCGGTTCAACAAAGCGAGCGGATGCATATTCGTCGCAGCATTTATCACACACCGGTGGTTCTGTATTGAACAATTTGGTTACTGGACTTCAGCAGCCATCATTCTATTTTTATTTCAGAATCAGAATCAATAACTTTATTACTTTAGGCTTACAAAATAAGCACTTAGACAAGGAAAATTTTATACTATAAACATAGTTATAATTATCAAATAAGAAATAAGGTGTTATTGATATTCTCTTCACTTCAATTTTTTGTCTACTAGTGGAAGAAGGAAGAAGAATTTCAAAAGATTTAAATTGTACAATTTATAGGATTATGTAATATCCTTACACTATCTCTCTAGCAAGCTCTGACAAACACTAACAAACCATAGAACAATCGTTTTAAAGAAATATTATTTTCTTAAGTACGGTGTCATCATTTAGAGATTTTGGAGGACCACGAGAAAATATGTTTTTCTTTGTCCACCAAGGTGGGCAAAGCAGGTGGGCCACAGGCTACGATCAAGTATTTTTACTTATTTGTTGAAAACGAAAACTACTGTCAAAATCATTGATTGGTTAATTGATACGTAGTTGCCCTGTTACTCCTGCTGGAGTTGTCAAAACCATTCGAAACGAGCTTTTTCGGTGGGGGTAGCGAGGTGCAATTTTTTGGGCTTTCTTGATTTTCCTATTGGGCGTGATATTTCGTTTGAAAGCAGATTTTGAAAGCTTTCCGCGCTCCTGCTTTACTCCCACTATGCATCCAAAATACTCTAGCTCAATCCACTGGTTCATTGTGCTTCCTTAATTTAATTCTACATAAACACAGAAACTAATATCTAATAACTTATATCGTTTCAGTAGCAAATAAAACACGTGCATGAAATTTTTCAATAAAAGTTATTGCCAGACAAAGGAGTAATTCACAGAATCTGTGAAGCGAAACGCTTCAAGGCATTTGTCAATATCATACGGTTTTATTTCCGAGTAACGTCAATGAAATTGCTTAAGTACAAGAGGTACTCTCGCATTATTAAGTTAATTTGGCCATAGAATTAAATTTTACCACTAGGTCCAAAAAGGTGCCTACCCAGATACTTTACAGGCCTTTATTAGGCGCTGCGGTTGCGCTGCTTTGCACAAAAACTTCTTCTTAACCTGTACCTTATAGGCACAGCTTCAGAAGACGTTTGTATGTAAACAGATGCTAGTTGCCGCAACAGTTGCTCTGTTTGCGCGTGGCAAGGGTGAGTCTTTTAAATTCAGTGCATACTGATTTCAAAAGCCTCGAAAATAGACTATCACCCTTGGATTTTGTCTTGTTGACATAAGTAATCTCTATTGCCTAAGGAATAAGTAGGTAATACCCAATCTCATCATTTGTATACGTGATCGGACAAAATCAATGGCCCCAATTTCTCCTCTCCCACAATTCAGAATGCTTCAGCATAAATAAACAAATTCACATATTCTTAGCTGACTGTTGGCACATTATTACTTGCCCCAGATATGTATTATTCATAGTTGTCTTTCTATATTACTGCGGCCATATTTCAGGGAATGACTCCCTCTTTTTCTGACAATATGTAATCCTGCACAATATCTGATCCTAAGTTATGATGTCTTACCAACAACATCAAATATTTATTAGGCAATTGGCTCTCTTCTGAGAAAATTCTTTGTAGCCTATGGTATGAACAAACGTTATTTCTAATAGGATTAATTCTTAAATATTTATTTTTCCTGAGTCAAAGTCAAAGTTTCTTTATTTCCGTAAATACAATAAATGTACACTTAGAACAGGTCAAATTCTTAAAATTAAACACTGATTTGGAAATAAAGTGATATTTTGATTTCGGTCGCTTCGGTATGTAGACTAAAGTAAAGAAGCGACGAAGAAACCTTTAGCCTGTTAGGTGTTATTTTTAGAGTTATTTTTCGAGTTGGAGCAAAATCCGTCCCAAGCTTTTTTATCTTCTAGATAGTCTGAAATTTTGTAATAAGCCTTTTTACAAAGGATATGTTTGACAATTTGTTTGAATTTATTTATAGAAAGTTTTGCAACTCGCTAGGGGTTTTGAATGAATCAAGTAACTTTCTACCGATTGTCTTCTGATTTAAACAGTACATTAAACAAAATCTTATCAGGAAGGCCTTTTACTCCATAGATGATTACATCAATGATGCTAGATGTCGCCCCGTTCTGCACTGTCAGTAGTATGTAAGAAATTCAATGTTCTGTTTAGCTTTAAAGAAATATTGACATGTATCTAAATTGCATTAAATTTATATTTAGATAGGCAAAATAAACATGTATTAGACACATAAGTGATTATTTGATAATAATAACTATGTTTATAGTATACAATTTGACTTGTCTAAGTGCTTATTTTGTAAGCCTAAAGAAATAAAGTTATTGATTCTGATTCTGATTGTGATGGTCCAAAATTTAAATAGGTACAGTATGCGTGTCAAAAAAGTGCGCAAGATGGGATCTCAATATTTTGTTTACAATGGGGATACTTAATTCTGATGCGCACTGCACATAATCTTATTATTAAGATTGATTTATATTAATTTGAAAAGGTACTAACATAATTTAACCTATAACTGAAGTTTAAAGTGGATTAATTCTCCGTCTTTTGTTTTACAAGTTAACAAAGAAATTAAATTAAGTCTTACAAAACGACAAGAAAATTAATGGTTTTTCTTTGAATTTAATGCGAATATTTCACCCACTGATGTGAAGTTAGCGTGATGAGACGAAGCTTTGCGAAAGCTTTCAGTCTGTCTAGATTGAGTTGATGGAACGAAATAATCCTTAATTAATTTCATCTCTGTAGAGATATGTCTTAGCCGCAACGCTATTTGAAAAGGACTTTTTTTATTAAAAAGATTTTCCCTTTGTATCACGAATGTAAACGTATTAGATCTTTACATTTTAATAGGTTTTATGAAAAGTAACTACATAAGCAAAATGAACATCTAAATTTTTACATTATGCAAATCTGATCGTGGTAAAAGTAGAGCAGGGAAAAATGTTATTTATAGTATTATTAATTATAATGTACTATATAGTATAGTTGTATAATACAGTATATAAAATATACTGGCGAATTAGTATCTGTTTTCTACCTACTGTACTGACTGCTAGGTAGGTAGTGTCGGTACTTTTTGATTCCGAAAATACAGAGATTCAACGTAATTCATGCAAACAAGAGCACACGTTCGAGCTCACAAAATGACATCTGTAAGTTTTATTACATTTTCAATAGCGCGGCGGATGATGCGATTTCCAAGTAGCCGGTTATTGGTCGGTTCGATCCGGTTTGGTCCAGTTCAGTCCGGTTTGGCGTCATGTTGTGACCGGGGGAAGTATTGTGTGCAACTGATTGCATTTTCTGCAGCGAAATTGATGTTGTTTCAGCTATTTGTGCTGGCTTTGCCGCAATCTAGGACGGCGATGAAGTTTTATGATTTATCTTGATTCTCTTGCTCTTTCACGCTTTTAATGCAGAGTTCCTTGATAAAGGTCGAGTTACTCAATATACCTAAAGAAAATGTAAGTATTGGAAGAATTCAGATGCTTTTAACCGATTTCAAAAAAGGAGGAGGTTCTCAATTCGATAGTATGTTTTTTTTATGTTTGTAACGCGATATTTTTTGAGATTTTGAAAATTCTTTCACTATTTTATTGATATGATCCCGAAGTGGTCCCCTAAAATTTTATCTCCAGGGGATTAGTATTTATCCCGTAAAACTTTAAAAACAGTTTAAAAGTAAGAGAATTTGAAGTCAGTTTATCGTTTTTTAAAACACGCCAAATTATTCAAGTCTCACCTTTCTTTTCTGTAGTTATACAAAGGTACTTTAGGGATGTCAATGTGCAGCAAAACATGCACGTAGCATGTTGATTACCATTGTTGCATTTTTGCATAATAGCATCATATTTTTCTCGTCGCTACAGAATTTGCATCTGCTACCACTTCAGAATTCAAGACAATTCTTACCTGCCGTTGGAATAATTTGAGCTTCAATAGCCCGGTTGTAATTTAAGTTGCCAGACAAAAACAGATTTAAGTTAATATAGTTTAGCTAAACTCGCGTTTTTGTAAATAAATGGGAACAATTAAACTAAACTATTTTTTCCATGTGTGACATGGACATGGAAAAAATAAGGGCTAGTCCCGAGATCCCCTTAGAGAATTCCCTTTCGGAAATTTTATATTTTTAATAATATGAAAGTTATTTTTGAAACGTTTACTGTCTTTACAGTCAGTTACATATTAAGTGTCGAGTCATTTATTTTAACTACCTACCTACCTACTCATCCTTAAGAGGTAGGAGAAGTAGATCTAATTACATACAATACAGTGGTTATTGAGATAACAGAACATTGCTCCTACATTAATTATAATCTATTTCCACCTCAGCTTGTTCCATTGTTTCGTCGAACCTAAGTACCTACTTATCATACATTAGTATGGAAATGAGGATGTTAGAGCTTATTATGTACGTTTTCCTTTAATTGCATTGTGCTAAGACTGCAATGGAGAAGGAAAAACCTCCAGAAGCAAAAGAAGAACAAGGTCTAGATAAAAATAATAATGATTATTATTTATTATACCAATATTAAAACAATTCTCTCTACATTTTCAAGAAAGTGATCAACCGGTGCTGAAAATAAGGATACCAACCCATGTTTCATGTCGGTAATTATAGTTATTACCAAAATTATCTTCAATTGCACGAGAAAACTATTAAAATATTAGGAAGCTAATCGTTCGAAAACCAATTTGTATGCACTCTATGAAATGGGAACCGCGAGGTGTCCGTCAAACAACCTTAATTTTGTTAAAAGATAACCGCACCCAAATTGAATTAAAACTTACGAATTGCACCGTACTTATTGTACAGACTACGATGGTATTTTTTCGAACAATTAACTTAATTTTAGCCTTTTATTTTCGGATCTTCTTATTTATATACTTAATCCCTGCAAAAAATTAGCTCATTATTGGTTTTTATGTCGATAGTGATAAAATTTGTTTTGTATGAGGATCTAGACCTTTCACTACTAATAGAACAAGATCGAAGAGAATAGCTGTTAGAACTTACACTCATTGTTTGTAAATTTTTATCTAGGTCACCTACACTGTACAGTCCACCAATTCCCAACAAAGTTCGTGCTAATAATGCTTAATTGAAAAATAATAGAGGTTAATGCACCCCATAAGGAACCCTCGAAAACACACGCAACCGGTCTGCTTGTCACTTTCCCGAATCGTTTCCGTTTAATGAATCAGATTACGAAAATCAGCTGAAAATTTCAGTTTATTTAGTGGGGAACCTTGTGTTTACTATTATAAGTAAAGCTTCGATGTATGATTTCATATTTTTAAACTAGCAGTTGAGTGGTTATTTATTATTCTTTGTTTATTTATGGCAGATTTATGGGTAAGAAATAAAAAGCGACATCGGTAGTTAAACACACAAAACAAATTTTGTGAGGTTTCATTCAAAGAATAAGAGCTCTAAAAATATATATTCTAAGCTTAACAAATTGTCACAAAAATATCCTGAAAAAAGATTCTATTTTGGTAATAAGATGTGAAAAACGTAAACTTCAAGAGGCAAAACAAGCAGTGAAGCCTTTTTCACTCGCGACTCATCTCTTAATAATATTTGGAGCACTTATGAAAATTGAAAAAGTGGAAAAAGATGCTCGGGAGCTTCAAGATGTTTGCAAATAAATTTGCAGGTAGTTTAAAATACTTTCGTTTGCTAAATCAGTCAGCAATGTTTTCCCATAACTATCTTCTAATTCAAATCAATAATACGGGAATTCGTAGAAGAACTAAAGGAACTGACATAGCCCTAAGAGTAACCAGGCTAAAGTGGCGATGGGCAGACCACATAGCTCGTAGAACCGATAACTGGTGGTAGGTAAAGCTTCTCGAGTAGCGACCAAGATGCAATGCGAAACGGATTTTGGAACCGACACCATTGTCAGAATCAGAATCAATAACTTTATTTCTTTAGGCTTACAAAAATAAGCACTTAGACAAGTCAAATTTTATACTATAAACATAGTTATTATTATCAAATAAGAAATAAGGTGTTATTGATATTTTCTTCACTTAAATTTTTTGTCCACTTGTGGAAGAATTGTAGCGGTTGCAGGGAGTCAATGGGTGGAGGTGGCTCAGGACCGATATTCGTGTCGTCGTTTCGGGGAGACCTATGTTCAACTGTGGACTTATGCGGGCTGATGATGATCATCTTACTCGAAATTGTTAACTGTAATATTATTTACTGGCTATGACGGTTTTTTATGTCAATAATCCACACTCTAATAGTAAAAATTCATCAAAATTCAAATCGGATACCTACTAATATTGCTTATATGAAAATACTCCTTTATTTGCAAAGGTCTCGTGGGCGCGTTTTTGTGTGCAATTATGAGTCTTCCGCGGGCGACCGTCAAAGGCAAAAACCACCGTTTAAAAATAAACCATTTCATGATTCACGTTATGCAAATCACGTCATTGTTTCCTCAGACTAATAGCAGTCTAGAGCAGGCTCGCGTGCATTTACTAGTTTACTTTTCACAAACAAAATATCGCAAAACGCAATAATTAGCATTACACTTGGCTAGGGCGGGGCAGTTTGTCATTAATAATAGAGCGCGAAGTTGGAGGGCGGGCCGCCCTTAGGTTAACAACCCCTGTTACATGGTAGTTTCCGCTACAATGACGATAAATGCAACTTTTTAGACAAGTTTCAGTTTCCTTGTTCTTTTTCCTCATAGACTTTATTTAGAATACAATATTAAAAATGGAAGTATGTATCCCCGCCTACATGGACCGACACCATCGTAGCGGTCGCAGGGAGTCAATGGATGGAGGCGGCTCAGGACTCCTATTTGTGGCGTCTTGTATGGGGGAGGCCTATGTCCAGCAGTGGACGTGTATGTGGTAATATGATGATGATTAAAAATGAGTTTTATTTTGTGTAACAACAGTCACACGCAGACACACAGCTTTGAGGTTGGGATAAGCGGGTACAATCATGAACAAAGCTAAAGCCATAAACCACAAAATTGTTAAGTCTATGCAAAAACTCAAATGTGAAACGTCTAAAATGAATCTACCTTCATTCAAAACCCGTCAAAAACTTTCAAGAAGTGTCCCAGAATATTAAAAGCACTTGGATAAGAGTTAGCAATATTTCATTTCGGCCTGTTGGCGTTTAAGTACCGAATAGTAGCGGCCCGTGAAATTGGCCGCACCACATTTTAAAATTATTCGGCCTTCGTTCGTCAAGTCTGCGGGGAAAATAAATTCTTAGGGTACATTTGTTACAAACTTTCAATGGAAATAGAAAATTGTAGAAAATTTGAAGGTCATTGTAACAAACATTTTCACGCGTGATTAAAATTGAATACACCATACAAATAATTATTATAGTGAGATCGAATTATGATAGGTCGAGACCCTAGGTCCATAGGGTACCGATGCTCTCCAGGTTTTTCAAAAAATTATCTGAGCGCCTGGTCAAATCGACGCGAGACCCGAGAGCTGGAGAGTATCTGGCGCAGTGCATTAGCATTGCCATACAGCGAAGCAATGCAGCCAGCGTCTTGGGGACGCTTCCGACTGGTATTGATATTGGCCAGTTGAGATACCTGTAGATTGTTTGCAACAGTCTGCAGTTAGCTCAATTGTTTCAATTGTAAATACTAGTTTAATTTATTTATATTATTTGATTGTTATTTTCTTTGTCAATAAAGAATATTTTATTATGATAGGCTAGGACGTACCTGCCTACTAAATTATAATTCTCTACAGTCCTTTAAATATTCAAGACATTCTATAAAAAAATCAATCGATTATTCTGGCAACTCTGAAATATAAAGCATCTACAATGTTTGTTAAAACAACAAAAAATTAAAAGCCTGATTTCCACGCCCTCCATAATCAAATACAGAGACAAAATTAATCTGTCTGGACCGCTAGTCCGACTCACACCCTTTCGAATCCAAGCCAATTTCATACAATAACACATCATGTTTGTTATGGTAACACAAACATTATACCTGTTCGTTTGCTCTTATTTATAATTCACCGTATTCATCGCACATAAGGGTGAATTCGACAAATCGCCGCCGAAATTGATTGGATTTTATATCCTCTTTCGTACACGATTCAATACAATGCCTATCCATCCGGAGGTTAATAAAATATGATGGCCATGCGGAATGCTATTTCACCAAATGTTATACAGACTTTTAACTGGCTTTCGACTGTAAAATTAGTTTCATGGGATGAATGGATTTTATAAGAAAAAACCGGATAAGTCATTAAAAGTGCCGACGAAGCGTAAGAATAAAGAGTCGAGCAAAAGTGGTCGAATCCAGTTGAAGTCATTCCTTATCGGAAACTTTGGAGCTGGTATGGTTCTCCAACGTCCCAACGAACACTTATTAAACTTTTCCATAACGAGTTGAACGTCAAATTTCCTGAATAGTTTCTTTCGAATTGATAATCGCGAGAACTGTTTGTTCTACTTGGATCTTTCTGTTCAATTATTTTATGTGTTTGTTTTGCCTGCACATCATTTTATAAAAATTATCTGTGTTTATCAAAAGCCCTATTTACGAAAAAGTTAAATTATCTACAATTCAAAAGCGCTCAACTTTCTACTTCAACGAATCGTAGCAATTTCTAAAAGGTTATATCTTTTGGAAACTGCTACTTCCTTAAAAGTCCTTGAGAGTAGGTACCTTGTATTGATTTTGTTTGTCTGCTTTAAAACTATTGAAACTTCCCAAAGGGGCCTTGTAATGAGTAGTCTCACCGCTTCGATTGACCGCCTCCTGGCCAATTCACTTGCTTTTATATTCCCATCTTGCCTCTCTAAAGAAACTAGACTGCTTCAACGTCCGGCGCTTGAATATAAAGGTGTTTACACTACAGACAGTAAAGGTTTAATGGCTTTTCTCCATTTTACCTGGTCTTACAGTCTACGGTTAGTTTGGACACTGTGAAACTGCAGTCTAATAATCCTCTATATCTGTTCTTCTTAATATATGAACGGTGTCAGTTAAGACGTTACTAAAAGTAAACTAAACTAATTTGACAGCACTAAAAATAATGCCACCCTTTAAAACAAAGGCTAATTAAGCTAATATTTATTCATTAATTTCATAAAGATAATATTTATTAGTCCTATTAATCAAGTTTTATTTTGTTTTGGTTGGTTTGGTTTCGATATCTGAATCGGCACCACTGTTCAATGCAATTGTAAGCAGTTTTCATCTATACATATTGTAGAAGTGAAAGTAACTCTATCTGTCTGTTTGTTGCGTTTTCACGCCTAAACTGCTGAACGGATCTTAATGAAATTTGGCAGGGCGTTAAATAATATACCGGGGACGGACCTAGGCTACTTGAAAAGCGCGTGCAAATCCACGGACAGAAGCTAGGAATAAAATAACTAAGTGCTTATGGTAAACCCACTAAGACCTAATGTGGTTACAATCCCGTACGCTAATGGCGTCTTTGGTCACTTTAAACATACGAAGGGATGACCAAATAGGACAGAGTTTAAATAAAAAACGTGGAACATTATCAATTAATTAGTTCCCTCTATTTCAAAAAGCGTTGAAAAGTATAAATAGATGTACTTTGTTTACCCTTTTCTGTAATAAATAATAACTAATGAACATAACAGACAGTACACAAAATTTGTGAAACCTTTTATTTCCCCTTGTGTAAGAGTAAAGTTTTAATTTTGTTTTGTTAATATAAACTGCAGTAAATAATTACGCATTAAAGGGTAGGCTAATAACGCCGACTGCCTCGCTTATGGCGGCTGTCGAAATTAATAGCAAGTTTAGTGTTGTCCCTGATAATAATGTGATGTCGATGTTTTGATATCGATGAAACGAAAATACTTGCTTGCATGATAATTGAGAATTCAGAACCCTTAAGGTTGAGTTTTATATACATATATACACGTAGTTTACAAAACTATAAATGTTTTCGTTTCCTTCCATAATTTAGCGCCTTGCCTACCGGATACTAAGAAGAACTACTTTTCTTAGTACGACAGTGATCCAATTTTTTTATACTAACTCGATTGTAGGTTTTGAATTATTTTGAGTGATTTGTTACTTTTTAGCAATAGTAGCGGCACGTGTTTAACTTTGATAAGTGAGTAGTGAAGGGTAGTAAACGACTTTGTTTCCATTTGTGTAAACCCATATGTGCCCATACTATCCACTCTGGTTACGATGGAACATAAGTTTTATTATTTTTTGATAGTTTTCTTATTTTATTCAGTCATAAACGTACACGGAAGCTATAAGGTGGCCACGATGTAAGGTTGTAGTTTAAAAAAATCCATTCCAATGGACAAATGCTTTTCATATGCAGTCAAACATTTTTCCTTCCATTTGATAATAAGTTTATTCCAAACCAATATAGTATATATAGCCAATATCGTTATTTATTGACCAATATGTATAGTTATTATTTTAATTATTTTGTGTCATAGAACGATTCTAATTCTAATTCTAAGTGGGGGAACTGAGATCTGCACTGACATCTCGCATGGGAGTGTTTTGTGCATTGTCCCCCTCCCTGCCTAAACAGGCCCTAACCACCCCAGCTCCTTGAAGTACCGGAGCAGGACTTTTGGTGTTTGACAGCTTCGTTTTAGCTTCTCTGTGGGTGTCGATGTGGTTGGTGTTTCAATGAGACTCTTCAGTCCAGTCTTGTGTCTGGCCTCATCTGTGGCTGTACAGTGTACCACAACGTGTTCCACAGTTTCTTCTTCTTGGAAGCAGCCCCGACACAGGCTGCTGTCTGCAGCTCCAGTCTTAAAAAGATGATGGTTCAGTTCACAGTGACCTGTGGTGATGCCTACCATCGTTCATAGAACGATTATAATATTATCAAATTAATAAACGAAAGCCGCATTAATTGATTGAATTGCGAGAAACCACTCTCAGTGACTACAAATTAAGATTTCAAAAAGTGAAAATCGATAGAAAATGGCTCCACATTACCCTCGCTACATCACTAGCGTTCTTCAGAAACGTGCAAGGTAGCTAGGGGATTGCCGGCACTCCAGCCCGTGCTAATATAGCCATCCTGACTTTGCCCTGTCCCGGTCCGGGCAAGCGCGAAACTCATTAAAATTACACATGGTACAAATACACGTCGCCTAAGGTGGGCACAATTTGAAGCGTTGCTTTGATTTTGCTTTCGGCGAAAGATCAGATGATTTGGGAACTAGTTTGAAGGAAAATGCGTTACAAGGGTAGTTGCCCCATTGCAATGGGGCTACTTCCTTGTATTTCCGTTTTGATTCTCTAAAATCTTTTTCTCAGCTCAGCAACATAACCAAGTTTTAGAATATTTCTTCAAAATTAGACAGTCGCCGTTTTTTCTGCGACTCTGCCACAAAATAATGAACAATAAAGCGCAGGACCCCAGTGAATTTCACGGCGTCTTGAGTTTGCAGTGAATTCATTCAGAACAAATTATTCTTTTATGGAAGGTGCCTTATTGCCAGCCACCGCCGCCGGCTATGCATCGAGTTTCTTATGACAACGGTTCAATAAACTAAGGGTTTCCAAATCATGCTTACATAAAAACTTAGTTTTAAAACCTAATTTAACTGCAAGTAAAACACTACTCTACAAAAAGTACTTTATCAACCCCCCCAAAATCTGTTATCGCTTTATTCCTGGAAAAAAAAATGTGAATGCATGTTTACAGAAGTGTAGTCAGTTATAATTACAGCTGGAAGAAATACAAAACATTCAGCTATCCATCCAAACATTTATTTTGAATTTATAGTGTTTAGGCTAAGATTGTGTGTGTTGTGTGTGCGATTAGTAAGCTGAAGTGCCAGTAGGTAAGTCATATAGCTCGCATAACTGGATCGGGAGTAAAGGTTCTCGAGTGGCGGCCACGATGCAACGCAAGTTGCAATCTGAGTGTCGGGAGGCCATCCACTCGATGGACCGACGATATCATAGAGGTCGCAGGGAGTCGATGGATGGCGGCTCAGGACCTCTATTTGTACCGATAATCATGACTTGATGATGAGTGTTTAGTGTGACAAAGATTGTAACACTACACATTACATTACACCATACGATGCTATGAATCTGTTGATGACGCTATAAATTAACATGACATGAATCACATCGAAAGGATGGAATAATTAACGAGGTGAACATTGTCAGTGACACCGCCAGACAATTATTCAGGAGTGCTACTGTGAAAACCCTGACGCTATGAATCGTTGGTCTAGCTAGTCTTATCTAATCCTCCTACTGGATCTCACTGCCGTTATTATATAAATTCTGGTTTGCGGCTTAATTGGACCAGAAATTAAAAGATCTATCAAAATAATAAGAATAAGAAAATCTTTATTAGTAGCTAAAATACAAATACCTAGTTTTGTACAGTTCTAATTACTACTCACTAACACCATTACTATTAAAATAAAATAGGTAGGTACTTCAGTTAAGAACTTTTAACGGTAACACACTAATTCATTATGAATGTCAGCGGGTTAACTACGAACCTAGTTTGTGTTGGAAGAACACCAACGTTTCATCCCTTAACGAGGGTTTAGGTTCGTAGTTAACCCGCTTACATTCATAATGAATTCGTCAAACTACGAAAGTTTCTATTGTAAAATAGACTACACACTACTTAGACTAAGTAAATTAATACAACTTAGGTAAAGCTACAAAATGGCGCCGACTCAGCATAATAATGATATCAATATCGATATAATATCAGCAGCAGCATAATAGTCGTTAGGTAAAAAATCTGGTTACACTACAACTTTCTTCTAGAAAGTAGAGCCATTAGAACCTTTTAGGATCAGAAGGGACTACAAAGGCCATATAATATATTATTATCATCCAGCATAGAAGCGCGTGTTATAATCATCCAGGGTATCTATAACCATCGATTGTAAAACCACCATACGCTACATAGATTTAGACTTACTAGATCTCCCAAGACACCCAAGGTAGAGCATGATCTTGTGTCTAAATAATATGTATAAATAATAGGAAAAGCATGATAGGTACCTAGCAAAAGCTAGCTTTTACTGTTCAGGCAAGTCAAACAGAGTAAGTGAATCAAAACAATAGTGAATAGGTGACTTCTAGACCTTGGTGATACACCGTAGGCCAGATTATCACTTTCCATCAGGTAAGATCTAGGTTGTATGGTAGAGATTGCTCGCGAGCGATAAGACCGCCAATTTTCCCATTTATTTTTTGTTCAAATTGTTTGTAAACTGTTTTGTTAAGTGTATAATATAACATATATGTATATATGTATAATATAAGTGTGTGCGTAATAAAGCATTTTCTATCTATCTATATAAGATTGTGAACAAACGAAGGTCTATCGACTATGAAAAAGTCATTGATCAATATTAAACTACTTACTGAAATGGTAAACATTTCACAGTACCCCCTTTACATAATGAACATGTTCATGCCAGATCATACAGTGGATTGCACAATGGGAAATGCTTACGACGCTGTTCGACGGCACACAATCGATAGACAAATAGTGGACCCAATCGCCAATCGATGTCGACTATAAATTATCATTCAGGTAAGCCTATTTTGGACTTGGTTTATTGTGTGCTGCTTATTGGCAAGTGATATGTACAATAACTTGGTAAGTACACGACTTAGCAATTAATTTACATAGATGGGTAGTGTAATTGTATTTCTAGTGTAATTGTAAACATTCGCAGTAGTAATAGGTACAGATAGAGTCGAAACAATTCATCCTATCCTACTAATATTATACCTAAATGTCAAAGTTTGTAAGGATGGATGTATGTATATATGTATATGTATTTGATTCTCTTTCGCAAAAACTACTGAACCGATTGGGCTGAGGAGGAATGGGTACAGTTTGGGTCCAGGAATAACATATAGGCAATTTTTTATCACGATAAAACGGGGCGAAGGCGCGGGCAGCAGCTAGTTAGTCATTTATCTGAGTATTTTGTCTGATTACCTACACTTCAAAGAGAAAGGGTCGTATATTTGATTGAAGTAGAGAAATTTAATTTAGTATCAATGTGATTTAGCTTTTAGAATGTCTAGAATTCCTTTATTAAAATGAAAATATTTTGAATAGTTCACTATTTATTATAAAAAAAATGGTAATTTAATTAACATAAAATTTTTACAATAAAAGACTAACATACGGTTGGTAACATCTTGTTGCATATTTTTATGTACAAAAATTTGAATTTTTGTGAGAAATATAGTCATTTTAATTGAATTCCTTTGAAGTTTCGTTACATTTTTTTAATTCTGTTATATCCGTTTTTTATAGTTTGCAATAAAGTGCGCTGCTAAGCTAAGAACTACGCTAAACAAGGATCCAGCAGATTGGACCTCTAAGGCAAGCCGGAGAATATTGGCGGTTTGTGTACACTATACTCAAAATTGGATGAGACGATTCATGCCTAGCACAATAAGAATCATTCGCGCAAATAACATCTTGTTTTAGTCATCTCAAACGACATTTGCGGTAACAGATTTATCAAACAGGCTGTACAAACCTGAGGGAGTCAAGGCTCGCCAAGACTAGGTCAACATGTACATACCTCTGGCACCCTATGGACCTAATGAAGTCTACACACCAAAGTGGGCAAGCCGCTGACATAACATTCTCGGCTGCCAAGAACATTCACTCATACATTTAAATGTCGCACAAACCCTCGAATAAAAAAATAAAATAAAAAAAACATTTATTTCAGACCCGTAATGGTGGTCCATATGAAAAGACACAGTAAATACAATTGAAAAAAAAAGTTACTAGGTACATGGACAAAACATACTATTATATATAAATTACTAAGCAACCCCTTTGACACGGGCAGGTATGCACTCAGTGCCAGGTGTAGGTCGCAAGCACCGAATGCACCCCTACCCAATGCCGCAGGAGTCGGCCGTTTAGATCTTCAGCAATCGCTGCTAGAAGGCTGTTGTGGCTGGCGCGCAGGCGACGCAGTGCGGCGGCGCAGCGGGCTCGTATCACAGCTGGGAAGCTGTCCACGCCCGACAGCGTTATGATTATGTCTCCGACTGTGGTGTGTAGACTGCATAAAGAAGATTCTCTGGGCATAGTTTCCAAACCCCAACCACAGTTATAATAATACTAAGCCCAGAACGGTAGGTACAAAACTTGATCTATCCCACTGCATACAGTGGTCGAGAATACTCAACTACCCATACGTATTGGTTCAAGTTGAAATAATCTTGTGGCAGACTCGCTCGGTTTATTACGTTTTCAATATCTTTTCTGGATGCGAGATTTGGTCGGTTTCAATGCACGTAAGCTCGAACTCATGATGAAGCGGTTTTTTATGGAAAAATTGACAAATGAAAACTGGTAACAAAGTAATTTCACTGAAGTTGAAAGAAGGGCTTGCTAGGGAAAAAGTGGTTAGTTGGTTTGTACCAAAATGAAAACTAGCTTTTCGATCAAGTGTGCGCCGCCGCCTCCGTGTTCTCAATATAGGTTTTTATAACCTACATCGTACCCATATTTAATTTTAATTGTAAGTAATTTTGAATTTAATAATTATTTAGTTTTGTAGGTATTTAATTTTAATTTTTATTGATATGTTAAAGACTCGAACACATACTTTATTTTTGTACTATATTTAATGTTGTCTGAAATAAACGTATTTAATTGAATTGACATGGTGTCTAATCATACCCTATGTACGTGTGACTAATCTGTCTGAGCCAGTGACATTTGACTTGAACATTCTGTTGATCTGATCCCACAAATCAAATGTTACTCAAAAGCAAACTAACCACGCTCGTTGCTTCTGTCCCTGTATATATTCGTCCCTGTATATACTCGTACTTGTCGTACTTCTGGATAGACTTCTGACAATGCTTTTGCAGCTACCTAAAATTATGTTTTTTTATTGATTCTATGTTATGTGATTTTGAAATGTAATTTAATCTAAGTTTTTGACTTGACTAAGTGTTCCTTGTGATCCTATAGTATTAATAAATAAATACAAATAGAAATCGGTCTTTGTGAATCCTAGCTAATATTTTAATGCAAAAGTGTGTTAATTTGTCTGTTTGTTTGTCCTTCCTAATTAAGTAATCAATCGACTTGATTTTTGGTATATAGTTAGTTGAAAGTATGGAAAGTAACATAGGCTACTTTTTGTTCTGGTAAAACATCAAATTCCCATAGGAGATTTACGGGACAAATGACCTTTTTATTTTATCCCCTAGAAATGTAAAATTTGAATTTAACGCGGGTGAAACTGCGGGGAACAGCTAGTTGAAAATAATTTTTACCGACATGTTACAGTCAAAAAAAATAGGCAGATAATGTTTATTTTTGGTTCATTTCATTTATTTGGTGTGGTTGTGAAATATAGTATTCTTTATCAGGTTTAGGTATTCTTGTAACCTAAGTCAAAGGCGTTAGTGCAATTACGAGTTAGCTCACATAACGCATACAAGCAAGCTATTTCCGCCACAGTAAATATTTGCAGCTACATATATGTTGTAGATATTTTGTTCCTTACAACCTGTCTCCTTGGGGGATTCAAAGAGGTTATGTTCACATCTGGATTATGTGCAAATGTGAGGTAGAGGTTTACCTACGAGTATGTTTGAACAGAGTCTTGTTTACACAATAAAGACCGCAAAGATTTTCTGGTTGCAGTGTGGACCCGGGAAATACTGTTCTTGGTTAAATTAGGGGCTTATATAGAGATCCAGATTATTATCATACAGTGTGTTTTATTACAAGGATACTATGGGGCCCACTTTTAAGGTACAGGGAAAGTATGCTCCTGCTCCTTTTTGGTGAAAAACTTTTTGAGATGATAATTAAAAAAAAAAAACAGTATTTTTGATATTCAGATTAATCCAAGGAAATTATATACTAAAATTTTATCAAAACATTTTTTTTTCATGACTCAGTTCTGTGTAAGGATCATTTTCATTGTAAATGATGACAAATATCTGAGCAGCAGAAGTTGTCAATTTACTATATTGATTCTGTATTGTTCTGCAAGCGTATCAAAGCTTTCATCTGTTATTAATTAGTTTCAAAATGTCTGTATTAAATCCAGGGAAACTTTTCGCTATACCTGTGATAAGTATATTAATTGAAACATTGATAATCGTCTAGAAACTTGGAATCCAGAGGGGATAAAAGTATTACTAAAACTCTATTCTACGGGGAGCATTGTGTAAAGAAATTTTAATCTAACACCAAGTTACGGGTTCGATTCCCGCCTCGGCACAAATGTTTGTACGATCTGCAGATATTTCAGGGTGTTCTGGTCATTTTCTTAAAAATATATCTGCATATGTAAATATTGTATTATGTATATCAGTTATCTAGTACCCATAACACAAGCTCTGCTTAGCTTGGGGCTAGATAATTTTGTGTGAATTGTTCAGCATTATTTATTTGTTTACATTGTTTACACTTCACTCCAATTTAATCAAAACAGCTGCAGTCATAATTTTTCCTGCATCGTTGTAGCATTATGTCCCCACACTTGCGACTCAAAGGACCTATGCTGTTTTAATTTGAATATTTGCGCGGAGGCCGTACTTCGTTATCATAATGGCGGATCGCGCTCTTATTCCGGAGATGGGGATTAAAAATATAGCAAAATTACGTTCATGTGAAAATGAAAATTGGATTTTCGGTGAGAGCGAAATTTCGGTGACAATGGAAAATACGTTGTTAAAAAAATTACATCGACGCCGAGAGCAAGATTTAATTTTAATATAAAATGATCGATAAAATCATATCTTTTGCTTTTTATATAATTCAGGAGATTATTATTCCTTGATTTACTGACCGACTTTTCTATTTCTGTATTTACTCAAATATTCTGACAGTATTAATCGTAACGTCTGCCGTTAAAATGCATTCGATGCTTCACTCAAGCGGTGTGAATATTTTATTAGTAGCAAAGACATTAATAGAAAATAGGAATATATCCAAAACTGTACTAAAAGCTGTTCAACAGTTACCAGTTTTCTTTTCGTTTTAAACTGTACCTACCTTGTCTAGGTAGGGCAAAGGTCCTCAATGTCAAAGTAATTTTTAAAACTTTAGGTTTAATAGGGCAGTACAACCGGGTTCGTTATTTTTAACAAAACCCTGGGTGAGGGTGTTGTTTGGCCCTAGTTATTATAATGCTTTTCTATCCTCTTATGGTTCAGTTCCAAGTTGTCAGAGTTTGAAAGATGTCCGAACCTAAACGACAGGCATGTACACGGCACAGGCTCTTAAATAGATAAATGAATAATGCTGGATAATTCATACATCATTCCATCCCAAGCTAAGCAGAGCTTGTGTTATGGTTACTAGATGACTGATATACATACTTAATAGTATATATTACATAAATAGATTTTTTTATTATATGCATAAAATTTGAATACAGAAATAGATTTAATACAGAAAAATATTTGCGTCTCGGCTAAGACGTACGAAAAGCTTTATTGTAAAATGTATTATTAATCAAGGTATTACACGGCGAAAAAAGCGAAATACCTACCTATTTTAAAAGAAACAAGTGACAAATCAATACCTACTAGTGAGTTGAATTTTTTTTTATAGGTTGTCTTACCTTTCGATGTTTTCAGTTAATTACATTTTTTTTGGCGAGTTCAATCAACCAAAAACAGCACAATATAGTCTATACTTGCTCTTTTCCATATTAAGTTAGTACTTGTACTTATTTCAATAAAAGCCCTGACAGGGTTTTTATACAATTGTATACTACCCACTAAGACTACCTACACTTAAGAACAATACCTGTATGCACGTAATCACAATAAATGATATGAATATACCCAGAGCACCTGGAATAAATATTTGCAGATTGTACAAACATTTGTCCCAAGGCAGGAATCGAACCTGCCACGTCCCATCGGTCGTCTAAAAGCTGTGATGTGAACTTCATCGACTCTATGGTCAACAGAAAGGTCGTTGACTCACTTGAATAACATGTGATTAGGTAGGTACCTAATCATATTGTTTTTCTTTTTTATCGTTGAGGCTCACAATACCGTAGAATTCTTATAGTTTCCTTGAATGTTCCAGAATTTTGTAGAAAGCCTAACCCCCTATTCATAATGGTCTGCTAACTTAAAACAGTCGCTAAACAGTGTTATTTCTCACTTTGACTAAGAATAAGGGGGTAAGTGTTTATTTAAATTGGTGTTTAAAGTTTAGTACGGTACAAGTTTTAATACTATTTATTATTCTGTCGTTATATGCACCACAAAGCTGTCGTAGATCTGTGCACGAGAATGGAGCAGTATTCAATGAAGCACTCGCGATTCGCACTGAAGTATTTCATATTGTGCAATCTCTTTCAGAGGCAGACAATGAGCGGCAACGGGATATCACTCAACGTCAAGTTAGACGCGTATTTTTATATGGAACATGCATGCGAATCCATATTTTGAAAAGACAAAGAAAAAAATCTCCTGTACTGCTACGATTTAATTTCCAGCTTCTAGCTTTTAACCCGAATATTTTTGACCCTAATTTACTATCATCGGAGTTTTTAATAAATACCTAATAATATATCTAACGTCGAACTTTTTGGTCCTTATCTCATTCAATAACTCGTTATTATCAGATCCTATATATCATAGTTATTCTGTGGTCTTACACCGGTTTTAGTTAATTTGTTTAGCCTTAGAATATCTTAGACAATTTTAAAGAGTCTTGTGATGCTAAACGCTTGATGTCAAGTGGACGCTCTATCTCACAAAAAAGCTAGAACACAAATGTCTATAGATATTAATTTCTGTAGAACCACCGATCAATGTAGAACTTGTGCAAAAAGTTCGTTATGACTCGTGAAGGATTTGAACCTCCGCCCTCCGATGGTCAAGTTTGGTTTATATATCGGTGCTCTAACCTACTGAGCTAACGAGTCTCGTTATACATATTGTGAATTTAGAGGACTGTATCGTAAAAATGACGTCAACTACTGATTTATTTTGCGGGGTGACATCATGCCTTGATTAATGATTATACTCGGCAAAAGAGTGTTTTTGTTGGCACATGAACGATAACACTGCATCCTACGTGAACGATATTGATGTGATCGCGAAGCGGCAACGCCTAATTTCGATGCATCAATAGATTTTTTCAAGAATTTTGTTCTGAAAGTGAATAATGGATACGGTTTCAAAAAAAAAAACTCTCAAAGATTAACCTTAAAATAATGGAACAAAATGTGATGTCCTTGCAAAAACAAAACAACGGTTTCAAAATCCTTAATATTTGGAATGTTTTCTGAATACGGGTGTCATTAGTATCTAAACCTTCAAGAATAAAGCTCAAGTCGGACCATTTTATTATTATCTATTCAAAAGCGTAAGAATCACTGAAAGCGGATACCCATCAACATGACTAAGATATTGAGTAAAATGTTTTTATAGGCATTATTGTGCATATAAAAACTTTCAGCTGAATTGAGGAACATTTCCTTTTTTGAAGTCGGTGGAAACGTATAAAATAGTTTCTGGCTTCAGCAGGCCGATTAAGCTTTTCTGGATTTTAAGTCATCACTTAAGGGATTCGAGCACTATCATACGTTTTTTATTTTCCACACCAACTAAGGGACATTATACTCATATTTCTCATTGTCAGTAAAACACGCGCGCTTTGACACGCAGCACCCACCATCGTAAACTAGCTATTGTTTAGCTCTTACATTATTTTGTGAAACGCGGGTAAAATATGAAAAAAATGCTATTTGCGTTTACATACAGTTAGCTACAGGGAATGGGATCGTGCATCATGAACTTTGTTTATTTTCTGTACTGTTCTATGTCCTTGCCCGACAGCAAAACTATTAAGAAAATATGTAGGGTATCGTAGATGTTTTTTTTATAGAATATAGTTCTTCGTTTGACCCAAATCTCACCTGATGGAAAATGACGATGTGGCCGACGTGTATCACGGTCTAAAAGACACCTATTCACTCTGGGCTATAGACTCTAGCGTCTATCACTATCTAGAATATAATTTTTTTGTAGACACATTGCGTTAATACTTCTACTTACGCTAACGTCTTCACCAATAAATATAGCTATAGCCTACGCGTTACACTTGTATTTATTAAAGTACAAACAGAGAAATTGAACTGAACCTTTGATCGATAGAGAGATAGAAAATAATTTATCGCACACTAAAATAGCATAAACAATCCAACAAAATAACTTAAAAACTAAGTGACAAGTGGCGGTCTTATCGCTCAAGAGCGTTCTTTATCAGACAACTGTGGATATATAGAATCATTGGATAGTACTAGGGGATCTGTGTGTTCATGTAGCTTTTATAAAAAAAATACTTTGTTGCCAGGTTATTCGTAAAAACTTTGATCAGTCACCAGACCACCCTTTCAAAAGGCATTTGTTTTGGGATATTTGATTAAATGTTTGAAAACAACAACAATCAATTTGTTTCAACCGAATTTCTCACTGAAAAACAACATCCATCGGAACCCTTTTAACCATTTTATTCTGGCATGATGTTAGCAACGCTTAGAGACTCGTAATCCTACCATTAATCACCGATCAGTGAAGCGTGGTAGAAATAAAATATGGCAATTCGTAGCCTGCACCGCCTGTCAGCGTGATGATGTATTTGAACGTTTTCATGGGAACCAGGAGCCGCTTTGTCAACGTCGAGTAGAGGTCATCGCTCATACCTCCACTGCAGTCCACTTTCCCTAAGATTTATGAATATTGATACTTACAAGATGTTGGGCACTGAGTGTTTGATGTTAGGGCGGATTTATAATGGTCCACCCACAAGTTGGCCAAGTCGTCAAGTTACAACTGTCGTTTGTTTTTGTTTGATTTAACTCCCGCTACCTGTCAAATGAAAACGTTAAGAAATTATTGTCAAATCATATATTTTTTAATACCACAAAGGTAGCAACGACCATCAAGGTCAAGCGTGCGGTCCACCTGATGGGAAGTGGTTACCGGAGCCTATGGACACCTGCAACGTCAGGGACGTAACACGCGCGCTGCCGACCCCGTAAATGCTTTAGAATGCCCAATGAAGATAGGGTGTTATGCGGAAGTAGCAGATATTAATAATAAGAAATCAGAATACTGGTTCTGATTGCATTTTATAAACAAGAAATGAGAAGATAATCTTCCATTTAGAAAAAAGAACGACGAAAGTATTTGAAAGGTAGGTTCGGTCATTGCTCGAAGACAACGTAAAATGGAAGCAGTTTCACAGACGAAGGGCGGATCGAACTGCTTACCCGCTCTATAAGCACGCTTGGAACCGGAGCTACTCCGGATCTCAGTGTTGATAGCTTACCAGATGGGTTGGTAGATTATCCGAAAAAAAAAACACAGAAAAGGAACGGAAAGATGCTAATAAATAAGAGTTGTTCCCAATGGCTCGCGTGAGACGTGCTTAGTCGCAATGTCTCACGAAAGGTATTCCTAACGTCTCACGAAAACGTACCTGTGGCCAAAGTCTCATGAAGAATGCTCATTAAAAATAAGCACCGGACGGAATATCATACACTTAGAGGTACCTACATGAAAGACGTAGACGTACTAATGTTCCATAAACTGTACAGACGTACATTTTGTAAAATACTACATAGTAGAAAGTAGTAGGACATAGAGTTAATTCTAAGAAGACAACTGGGACAAAAGTTGTCCCAGTTCCTGTACAGAACAACTGCACAAGACAACTGGGTAAGCGAATTATTACAGCGAATAATTTACAGTTTGATGCAGTTTGACGGCCTCCTTGCACAGCGACGCGACGACAACGTGTCCCTCCCGGTCGCATCGATTAAGCTTGGCAGTGAACGCGTTAAATCGTAATCGCTGTCCAACCTGAGCGAGTACTTAGTCGCAATGTCAGGTCGTATGGCTTGAAAAGGCCGCCTGTGCTACTGGACTACGAGCAACTCTTTCTTCTCAGCAATCATCACTCACGGGCACTTAATGTGTTTTATTTCATTGCATTGCATTCATTGCTTACGATACCTTCATACATAGCCAAGAAACGTTTAATCTCAATAAATTTTCAAATAAACTGAACCGGATGAAGAATTTCCAATGAAAACTTTAATATTTCCTCAACATTCAAGTTTAATATAACCTTCAATAATTATTTCCCGTGGAGAATGAAAGCTGAATTCACGCACGACAACTGTTGGCGCGCACCTGCTATTCATAACTTTCCTTTTCAATAAACTCGACAGAAATTCCTGCTCAATGTTGTACCTAGAACATAATCAAATTGTAATTTATGTTACACTAGCTGCTGCCCGCGCCTTAGTCCGCGTTTTTTCAGGATATAAAATAGTCTGTTTGTTGTATTCCAGGTCCCAAACTGTACCCAATCCATACCAAATTTCAGCCCATTCCGTTCAGTAGTTTTTGCGTGAAAGAGGTACAAATATCCAACCATACATCCACCCTTACAAACTTTGACATTTATAATATTAGTAGGATTCTATTGTACTACCTTCCTTTTAGAAGTATATGAACTAGTTCCTGCTCGCAGCTTCGCACGCGTAGTTTCCAGTGAAACGTCAAAGGGTATTTCTACATGGGATTTGATTGGTGTGATACTAACTAGCCTGTGCGTATTGTGTAATACCCTGTTTAGCTATGATGCTGTGTAGATTGTCCAGCATAATTAATTTTATTTTTTGCTTTTCCTTTTGAGATACGATCAGTACGGAACGCGGCAGTCGAGATAAGTATCTCAAAATAATCACAAAGCTTTCAAAGTAAGTCGTAGTCACATAGTTACAAACTGTTTCATATTCATTCACTTCCGAAGTTCGGATACGACAGTGGAACGTGAGAAAGATCATTTTACCAACTCAGTAGCGGTAATAGTTTTCTTGCCACTTTATTTTCTTGGCAAATCGTGAAAGCGATCATGTGGCAAAACAGTCTTATGGAATCGGCCGTTGGGAACTTAGGGAACTTTGACTCTATGCTAGCTACCATTTGTTGGTGCGATGTGTTTGAGAGCAAAACGATGTTCCTACGCTTGCGCTGCGGATATAAATTCCATCGCCAAAAGGCGCCAAGATTCTTGCTTGGAAACCACTCGAAAACTTGCTACTGTTAATGACACTCTACATAGTTTTAACAATTTGGCAGAAATAATTTTTAACTACATAAAGTTGAACAAACTTAATCTGAAACTAAAAGCTGTCGAGATGTTCTTTTTGTTTGCGACGTTTTCAATCGCCAGAACAATTTTTATCACATTTATAGAATAAAAATACGATCTATCGTAATTAAATATTTTTTAATTACATAAATATGTAATAAAATCCGTAAAAGTATATCGGTAAGGTTTCCGCGCCGTAGCCATTACGCACGCTCAGAGTTCGCTTTGCACTCGATAGCACTTTAATGACTGAAATAATAAATAATACCTACATTCCCAAAAGCATTCCAACTTCTAAAGAACTTTCCAACCCTCAGTTCCAAATTATAAGAGCGCTCACTCCGCAATATGTGAGTGAGGTTCTTAACGGCGTCAGCATAAAGATAATAGGAAAAAGTTAAATTATGTCGATCTGCCTTCGCGAGATGGCCGACCGTGTCTGTGGTTATAAAAGTTGAATTTATGACTCGAATTATTTCACTCGCCTTTCTGCAGAAATGTACTTTTTAAGCGGACAAACATTGTTGGGTTCATACAGTGTTTAGCGATCTGATTTTTTGGGAATCAAAGTATCAAGTTTTACATACAGAACTGCATACAATTCCCATCGGTGAAAAGACATACCCTTTCCTGTCGATACTCACCAGATGAAGCAAGACACAGATTGGAAATCAAATGACCGCTTCTCCGCACAGCCAGTCGACGTTGCATCGTGAGGCCACGTTGTGCCGCATACCGCAGCATATTGCGTCCCGATTAAGACCAAAGCGTACTTCGCTTTGGTCTTGATCGGACACATAACGAACATTATCTAATCTGTGACCAAAGCTGAATCGGTAGTGGTCCTGATTTGCTGTTACATACTTTCGTCGTCTATCTACTGACAAAGCAATATAACGCTAATGATCGAATCAATCAACACAATTCAGAATCAAAACTATCCCATACTAAACTGAGCACCTTGAAACATTGTTCTTCGTATCAAAGTGGAATGAAGACAAGAGATGTCAGCATCGTTTTCCTCTCAGTGAGCATCTAACCATTTTTTGATCCATAAAGAGGGGGAGTGTATCTAAGTTTGGTCGTTTGTGTCTTTTATTGGGCTATTTTGATTTGATTTGTCGCAGGGGAGACCTTATTGACCCAAAGCAATTACAGAAGTACGGGCATGTTAATTTTGAACCCTTAGGTTTAGCGGGATAACCTCATTTTTATAGCATGAAATTTGTTTTAAAAGTAGGGAGCAAAGTTCGAAGTTCTTTTGGGGAAACTTCGTGTGGAACAGTGACTAGCAAAAAGTTATTGGTAACTTTTCGGGTAAAACTTGCGCGGTGATGTAAAATTTTTTGCTCTGTGAAACAAAATCTCTTCTTGGCTTAATGTAAGTCATATCAATCCTTTTATTTTTGTAAACAATACAACAATGAACTACACAACGACTTGAGTTTATTTGCTTGTCCTTAGGTAACAGCCATCTCGATATTTCCCTTCTCAAAGAAGTTGAAATGTCAATGGGTACGAACACCTCTTGAGTCACACAATGTAACTTTCTTGTCGATGAAAATTTCATGCGTTGAAGATTTCTGAGAGTTGGGTCGGTGAGCAAATATTCGGCCCCAACATTACTTACGGTCGAAGACTGGTGCTCACTGACACGCACCGAGGGCGTCCTATAAACAAACAGTTTTATGTAGAATCGTTGATTTTATGTTTAGAAATCCTACTTTCCTACTAATATTATAAATGTCAAAGTTTGTATGGATATGTATGGATTCACGTAAAAACTACTGAACCGATTAGGCTGAAATTTGGTGTGGGTATAGTTTGGGACCTGGAATAACGTATAGGATAATTTTTATCCCGAGAAAACGCGGGCGAAGGCGAAGGCAGCAGCTAGATGTAATATTAAATTATTTCGTAAATTTTTCCCTACAAAATGTATTACAAATAATTATTCTACTTAAGTGTTTATGTACATAGATAGAGTATACACAAATAAATAAATAAATTTGAACCCAAAAACTCAATACGTATTACAAAAATATGAAGGTACAAAACAGATAAAAAAAATAGTCTCCTTGCGCAAAGTAGGGTAAAAAAGTACGGCACATAAAATATACTTCTAAACTAACAGCATACAAAATCAGAAACAAACAAGCTTAGTTTTACACATTTTTGTAAGAAATATTTCTATTAACTAATTTGAAAGTGGTTTATAGGGTTTCGTGTTCTAGTACGGAACCCTTATAGTCTCGGACTGCCCGTCTTTTTTCCCTATTGAAGATCTCAGAAACTCACTCAATGAATCACATGCATTGAGTGGGATATCAAATAGAAGGTATTTATTTGTACAATCGAAACAGTTATTGGAAATTGTCTAGGTTTCATACTCTTTTAAATACATTGAAAAGAGTCGAAACTTATCCTACTAATATTATAAATGTGAAAGTTTGTATTGATGGATGTATCCATGATGATGGATGCCCACGCCTTTGCCCACGTTTTATTGGGATAAAAAATAGACTATATGTTATTCCAGGTCCCAAACTATACTCGTACCGAATTTCAGTCTAAACGGTTCAGTAGTGTTTGCGTTAAAGAGTAACAAATATCCATACATCCATCCATACAAACTTCCACATGTATAATATTAGTAGGATTACTAGCTGACGCGTGCCCACTTCGTTGGGCTGGGAAAATGAAATTGTTGTGTTTTTTACTATCTTCCTCGCAATTTTCCCATATTTTCTCACCGTTTAAACCTTCCCTGGACAAAAATATTTCAAAACCAAAATCAGGCTAAATTGGCCCAGTCATCCTCGAGTTTTAGCGAGACAAACGAACAGCAATTGAGAGATTATTTAGCTATTTTCTAGAATTACATAGTACGACACCAAAAACTAACTCTAGTACCTTCATGAGTTAGCGTACCACTGGTCAGTTCCATTACTCGTTAATTTCACTAATTCACCAGTTTACTTATTAGACAGTTTCAAAAGAAGGTAAAAATCAGACGAAGGCGATAAACCTATTTCCTGATCTCATGCAACTTTTCACCCAAAAGCAAACTTTACCACGGAACGTAATTTCGTTGCCAACAGATGCTGAATTTTATATTCCCGAAATATTTTCTACTGAAGATTCGCATACAGCTCGAACCCGTTTGATACTACCGTGAATGTTACTTGGAAGTAATCCTTGTAATAACTTGTTCCATATATATTTTTCAGTTTTTCTAAAGTGCCTAACACTTTCTTTGAGTACCTGGTTCAGTACCTATACATATCTACTACTTCATTACTAATCTACTTCATTAAAAAGGTTTCAGCTAATTTAGATTACAAAAAAAAAACTTTTGCTTACAAACTAATGTTACAAAAGTTCAGGAATAACGAAATAATGGTAATTCTAGTTTCTCCCGAAGGTTTCGCATGCGTTGTTTCTATAGAAAAGGTTAATTATATTCAATGGAAACTGATTTATAGCCTACTAGCTACTGTCCGCGGCTTAGCACGCGCTTTTCATGTACCCTATGTCCGTCCCAGGATACTATCTACCTCCCAGCCAAATTTTATTAAGATCCGTTCAGCCGTTTAAGCGTGAATATTTAACAGATAGACAGAAATGGACAGGGTTACTTTGAAATTTATTATATTAGTGGGGATGTTTGATTTCATGTTAAGATTCACATCTATGCAAAATTTCAGCTAAAACTGTCCAGTAGTTTTATGATCAATAAGTAACATATCCATTTATCTTCCTCTCCAATCTTTTGCATCACGTTACACTACACTTATATCCATCTGAATTTAGATGGATGGGTTTTTGTTACTTATTGACGCCAAACTACTTAACAGATCGGGTTAAAATTTTGCATAGATGTAGAATAAAACATAGGCTATTTTTATCACATGTAAATCATACATATCCCATGGAATAAACACGGCTTTTAAACGTTTCCATAGAAATAACGCGTGCGAAGCCGTGGGCTAAAACAGGTTTATAATATTAGTGTGTTTAATATTCTTAATGCACTACCTACATACCTAAAACAAAACTCCAGTTTAACCATTTCCATGCCCTCTCCAAAAAAGCTACTTTGTTACGAAACCTTAACCTAGTTTCTAAAATGGTCCAAAAGTAACACGCAGGCAATTTTCTTCACCCTGTTTATTTAACTCTCCGTTACCACAGCAATGTATCGTACCCCAAGATTTATACAGGGTGTGTTGAAAAAATAGCTATATTTATCTTAATAAAGCGGCATTGGCCTGGTGACCGACGTAGGGCCGATAGAGTAATCCGCGGCGACCCACACTTCATCACTGTCCGTTTTGTAGAGCGGGAGATATTATGTCATATTTTACGTCAAATTGTTCATGAAGATTGGGTTTGATCAATTTTATCTATGGTAGAGCTTCTGCTTGAGAATATTGTATATGTACCACTGAAGTCAAACAATTTTTACGTGTATTTAAAAATTCGAACTATTAAAATATTGGTATGCTAAACTTAAGTAAAAGTATGAGAATTATCTACAATATACTTTCGCAAATTAACTATTTGAGTGATTGATTGACATTGACTTACCGTTTATGTCCGTTCCCGGGATCCCATCCATCTCCAAACCTTTCGATACATCCGTCTAATCAGCACTGCCGTTCAATCAACACAATCATGATATTTACAAAACACATAGTCGCTGAGATCTTTTTTTGGACAATATGATGTAAAAATAACAAACCTTCTCCTCGGCACGTTCGATGTCCATCCGAGATTAACAAACATGTTCGATTTTAAGGATTCAGTGGAACACGACTACTCAATGTGTTTAATCCTCCGACGGTTAAGTGAACTGGGAGTGGTGAATTAATTTTGTTTGTTTACTGTAGATCCTTTTCTGTTTTCAGTTATATGTACTGCCCTGTGGCCTTTTCCATTTTACTTAAAAAGGATCAAGCTATTACTGTAGTACCTATGCTAACGTTTTTCTACGAAACCAATTATAATCAAATTGTATTTAGTATTTTTGGGATAAGTTCATGGAATGTATCTACATATATATCATACTACCTACTAGCCGAATTTTGGCCACGGCGGCGAGGCCGACTGGCAAGATGCTGGCAGGACATAATATAGTGCACAAGTGTGTGCGCAAGCACAGGTGTACCTATTCTCTATTCCCTTATGCTCATAATCCGATAGGACGGCAGACCGACACATCCGGGGAGAGGTCAGGTGCAGGGCCAACACTTAAAGTGCCTTTCGAGGCACGGGAGCCCGGGCTGCTACTGTGAATTTTTCTAGCTACAAAACCCCAATAACAACTTTTGGCCCGACCCGGGATTTGAACCCAGTACTTCATTATCAGCGGTTGAACAAGCTGGCCGCTAGACTAATGAGGCAGTACTTGTAATTCAGTGATAAGTACTGTATAGTAACATAATAATGTATAGTTGTTAGACTAAACAGGTTTTTTAAAATAATCACGAAATAGACGAATTAATTACTTACATTGTAGGAACAAGTTGGTAAAAAACCTAGTTTCAGCAAAATCATGTTATGAAAAGTTAACTGAGGCTAGTATAGTATTGTCGCAGATAATATAATAATACTACACTCGTATTATAATCTGTGACTGAGATTTCTGAAAAATGTGGCCAGCTAAGCATTAAAAATGGCGACCCGCTTCTAACAGGAAATCAAACCTCATTTTGATCGTGTTCACGTCAAGATAGCCAATAAAAATGTGTGTGGATTTGTCTTAATAATCCAGAATCGCCAATATCCGTGAATTTTACCGGAACTATTCGGTCACTGTCACGTTTCTACGTCGGGTAGTAAATGTACACGTGTGAAACGTGTTATGAAGTCACAGACAGGTAGGAATCTGATAAACGCCCACGTGATGAAGCTCTAATATAATTTTGAATTTGAGAATCTTTTTTGATACAACTGGCGAAGATCTGCCTCATTGTTCGGTTTCCGCCTTGGGACAAATATTTGTACGTTTTGCAGATATTGTTCCGGGTGTCCTGGGTGTTTTCTATGTACCCATGACACAACCTCTACTTACTTCGTGTGAATCGTCCAACATTTTTTTTTTATAAATTCTTAGTGCGTTTTTACACCCCAGTCGGAAAGAGCAAGCAGGGTCTGTTTTCTCTGGAGGTAGCTGCTAGAGTTCTTCCGTACTAGAAAGAGTATTTTGATATTGCCTACCCTCTGCCCAAAATTGATCTGATTGCACCAATTTGTTTCTAGGCCCGAACCAGCCTAAGATCTTGAAGAAACGGACCTTGAAGTGACAGTTTCGTTTCAGCTCTAAACAACATGTTTTATATTACAGTAAAAATAATGAGCATCGACGCGAGACACGAACGTAAAAAGCGTTGCTACGTGTACCACGTAGGCTTGATGTAGCTCGCTAGCTCAAAACTAAGTAAGTAGATTAGAAATAATAATCCCCTTAGAAGCAAACACGTATTACAAAGCTCTTAAAGAAAATACTTCAACACAAAAATATCAGCACGTGTTTCTTTAATATTGCGAAAACAGTTACATAGGTACTCATGAAAATAAATACCAAGTAGACTGAAATACAGAGAACACTGAATTTTTTCTTTTAGTTCTCTGAAAAATAGTAAATTGATGTATATAATTTTTCATTTCTTTAGAATCTATTTGAGCGAGACGTTTCTTGTTATATTTATTATTTTGCATAGATATTAAGCGTGATGTTCTTCGAAAGATATTCGAGCGCTTAGCAGCTTCGCAGATTAACTTTGACGATATATGAAAACCTGTGTCGAACAGGTCAATTAAAATGTAATCGTACGATTATTTTTCCAGGGACGCATGTCTTAGTAATGTATGGTAACACATCTGCATAGTTAATTGATTTTTGACCAATTTTTGACGTAACGTAGCGGATGCTAACTAGTATGTCGGTAAAGTTAGCAGAGCATCTTCCAGCAGAGCATAAATAAATAAATGTCTTCAGCTTGCCGCATCAAGCATCTGCTTGTACTCTTTAACAGATCATCATCTCACCTGGTCGGAGGGCGTCCTACTACGTTTGCCGAGCCGCGGTCTCCACTCAAGAACACGCTTACCCCAGCGGTTGTTGGTTCTTCGCAAGATATGGCCAGCCCCAACTTAACCCGGGGTATATATTACCCCACGCGTGTGTTAGTGCGACTTTTTTTTTAACTGGTAAGTAATTACAAATTTTAGTTTTTTTTATGTGTTATGAAGGTTTAGTAGGGTGTATTTGTTACTTATCATTAATATTTTGTTTATTTTTAGGTTAGTAAAATCTGAATGGCATCTCAGCGGCTCTCTGATGACCTAATTGGTATAAGTTAATTAGATGAGGAGGAAGAAAACATTATAGACAGTTCCGATGAAGATGAAGTTGCGTCCGAAATTATTCAAAGTGGCCACGAATCAGAAGAAGGTGCCAATGAAATGGAGTCGGAATGGAGCAGTGATGATAGTGGGTCACTGTCCAGCCAAGTAAGAAATATTACCAAATTTTTACCAGAAACTGACCAGAAGAGAGTTTCTCAAACACCTGGCAGTTGATTTGACCAAGGCTCACCAACAAAGTCAATCTATAATACCACAACTACCCCGGGCCATACAAAAACGTCTGAAGAGAAATACTGAACTTCAAGATGCTGGCTCCACGTCCTGAGGCGGTCCATCACAAATTATTAAAGTTGGTATCATTGTCCAAGTTTGAAAGACAAAAAAATAATATTTGTGTATGCGAAATGCCAAGAGCATGTTTGTCATGACCACTCCATCATGACATGTGATAAATATACCAACGAAATAGTTCCTATATATATTGATTGATCTCTTAATTACTTTTACTAAAATGGTGATTTAAATACTGTTATCCTATAGTATAAAGATGATAATTTCAAAATTTTATAATAAATATACCACAAATTAGTCAAAATTGTTTTTATATCACCTTTAAAATTGGGGTTAAATATACCCCACGCGAGCGTTAGTGTAACTCTTGACGCGAGTAATTACTATTAAGTAAAAATGAATTATTTACAAAAAAAAAAATATTTTTGCTATGTCACAATTATATGCGTAAGTAATTTAAATCAACGTAAAATTGGTGTGACTTCTTTTGTTGCAGATTAGATAAAAAAATAACTAATATTAGGGTTGTAAGCTGTTACTTTTAGCAGAATGCATGCTGAACTAGAGTCATCTGTCAAATAGTTTCAAACCGAGTCTTTAACGTTATTCATCTCTGAAAATAATGACACGCAGGCAAAGTTTGATGAAAATATTGTTAGAATAGCACGAGCCAGATTCTTCAAACAACATTTTTTGTAAGTGCATACTGAGTTTTTGTGATCGGTGACGTGCCAAAATATTGACTCGTGTATTTATGGCACGCGTGTCATTGGTTCGCCATCCCTATTGTAAATAATATAATTTTGTAGTTACAATTTATTGTACGGATAAAAATTAAGAGATAGATCAAAATATAAGGCCTAAACGCACTAGTGGCTGGCCGTAATACGGCGCGCCACGCCGCTGCCGCCGCGCCGCTGCATCAAAGCCGCAGTATGTGTATTAGTTTATTTATTAGTATTGGTTGGCCGCAACAGCACATCGTATCGTCTCGGTTCTATTGCGGTCCGCTGCAATCGCCTGTGTTTTAGAAATGTTGGATATGATATACGTCGAAGAACTTGCTGCAATTATTTATTTATATTATCGTGGAAAATGTCGTCGTAAAAGTAACATACCTAGACATTCGTAGACGGTTGGCCGCAAGTCAGTGCAAGAATATCATGCGGTTTCATAAATAATAGATTCAGGCGTTACTTTGCGGAAATGCTTTATAAAATATTTGAATTAAAAATAAATTAGTTTTCCGCGTAAAACCTTCTCTGATAAGATCCAACAAAATACATTCGCCTGCACTGCCCTGTGCATCCATGCATCGCATGTGGAATTGTAAATTTTTCATTCTGATAATATGCGGTTTCATGTAAAAATCGAAGTGCGGCCTGCTGCAACAGCACGCCGCCGCCGCCGCATCATGGCCGGCCGCTAGTGCGTTTTAGGCCTACGGTACGAAATAAATGACTACCTAGTACTAACTCAAGTCAGTGCCGATATAATATGTATACAAACTAATCTTGTTTATGATTGCTGTTCTCGTTTTGTTTCTTTGTGCTCAGCACAGGATCAGAGGTCGTGTAAATCAACCCGCCCCTAGGCACTGATAACGAAAGAGAAATTTTCTACTAAATCATACATTTGTTTCGAGGGAGAATGCGTTGGGAATATTAAAGCGGATGTGATACGATTTTGATTTAGATAACTGGTTTTTGCGACGGTTTTTTGCTACTCGATTTGGTTGAGATTATTTTTGTATCAGTTTAAGGCGCATAGTAATGCGACACTAACGCCACTCTTTATTTTTTCTTGTATTATCGTTATGGAAAAGAATTACCAAAAGTTCTCTCCGCCATGCCAATTGCGTTTGGTGGCCACCAAGGACAATAAACCATTTTCTGCTAATACTAAATGAAACAAAACTGTTACAGGGGTATTGAAAAATAGTTTATATGTACTAGGTATTATCAATTGGCGGTGAGAACTTTTGGTAATTCATTTCCATAACGATAGACAGAACAAGAAAAGATAAAGAGTGGTGCTAGTGTCGCATTACTATGCGCCTTATGAATAACCCTTGAAACGTTTACATATAAATTTGACTTGTAGTAATTGTCGAGTATTTATAACAATATTATTTGATCGTAACCAACTTCAGAACATGTACGAATTTATTAAGCTGTCCCTTTAAGTAGGGAAATAAGAGCAGTTCCGCATGAGTTGATAATTTTTAAGATTTATAAATTCTCCGAAAAATAAATAATGGATAATGAATAGTATCAGTTTTGATGTACCTAACTACGGTGGAAAGGGATGTGGGAGATTTCGAGAGAGAGAAATCCAGGCCCGTTTAACGTTTCTGCTACCAACCTAAAGCACACAATTTTTGATGGCACCAGAAAGGTAAACTACCTGACCATTATAATAAAACTGAATAACATCATTTTAATTATAGTTACCTATAAAAACATAAAAAAAACCTAAATCTATTCATAGTAAATTAAAAGCAGGGTTTTCACAGTAGAGCTGTCTTTTCCCATTAATCTTTCTCTACAGAAATTGAAAATCAAGGATGTCTGGTCAGGGAAAAAGCGAACGAATTAATTAGCGAGTCGACTGTCTCTTATTGAGTTTCAATGTGGCTTTTTACTTTGCATTGTAAAAATATCTGTGAAAGAGTGGGTACCTATTCTAAATACTACTGGAACTTAGATAAATGAATTGTTATCCTTGTATGTATACCTAAGCTGTCTGTGACTTAAATGAATTGTTACTGAACTGTTATTATTTTTAAGTTTCGCATATTATCAGATATAATTTAAAGGTTCCCGTAACCGGAGCCCGATCAGAAATAAATCCACTTGGCTATCTCTTACCTAGAATGGGTTGCAAAATGGGTCAGAATTTCATAATTGATGAGGAGTAATCATTCAGATTAAGTCAAGCCACGCTGAATTAGCTGCGAAACTCTAACATTCAGCTTATAATAACGCTGATTAATTGTTCTTGGCCATATTTTAGCATTCTAATTCTAAAGTTCCTAATTTACCTACCAAATAATTAGAAAACAAACACGTAATTCTGAGGCTTTTTGTTGAAAGGGTAAGCTGGCAACACGGGAAACATTTACCTCAAAATGTTTCAACAAAGCGCCTTTCAGTTCTATAATTATAAGGTCAGTATCAGTCTAGCCTTTGAATTTACAGTCCGATTACAAATATAGTCTTTTAAACCCCTATCTTTTTAACATCACCGGCTACGCCATAAATTTTATTCTAAAACACGGCAACGTCAACTTGAAATGAATGGCGAACAATATTTTATTGTCTGTTTGGCCGATCGCGAAATTAATGCGTTGCGTTATCAATACATGTTTCAGGGTTCACATTCATCAATCAGGGAACCGCTGAACTCGTTACCGAGTTTCGGAACAAACGTCGATGAGGCCGCCCCAATATGTTTGTGGAAACTTTTTTGACCGGAGGTTCTCAAAGTGTGGTTTGCTATAGTAATCTTGACGAAAATATCCTTGAAGTAGGTATACCCACTTAGTGCTGGCTTAGAATTAGCACCACCCCAATTCTTACCACGTGTGTGTTTAAGGCGGTTCAGGACCGCTATTCGTGGCGTCGTCGTTTGGGGGAGGCTTATGCTCAGCTATGGACGGATATCAACCGAGGGGCGGGCAGTAGCACCTTCTGCAAAAGAGATCCACCACCGAATTGCAATCCCCAATCCGCATGCCCAGCATGGGGATTACGGCGTTTCCCTCTAATGATAAAAGCTAATAAGGCGTTTATTAGCTGAGGACACAAATAACTTAATGATTTTATACAGCTCACTCCGCTCGCTTGTAATCGATGTAGACGTTCATTAAACTAGCTTCAGGTACATATCAAGATATTTACATGAATTAATATTTTACGGCTTATTCCGTTAGCATGAACTTATTCCAGTGACTGGTCAGCATTTGTATGTTTTGTCGAATGAATGAACACTTTAATGTACGTACACACGATAAAAAAAACCTTCTACCTAATGAAGATAACAGGCATAATAGGCGGTTTTAACACTTATTTATAAGCTCTTTACAAATTTACCAGTATGGTCTGCAATTATTTTTTTTTTGTTTTACCGGAGAAATTAGCCAAAATATATTTGAGAAAATCAATACCAAATATAATGCTTCAAAATTGCCCCAAACTAAGCGGAGCTTTTGTTATTACTATCTTACTAAATCACTTGAGTTCCTAGGTTTACTGTACTTTGGATTTTTTGACATTTCTTGTAAGGTACTTAATAAATAAATAAACACATAATACTGGACAATCCACACACTATCATCTAGTCCTAAGCTAAACAGAGCTTGTGTTATGTGTACAATACAATACAATTTTTATTTTACACCAGAAAAACAAGATTACAGTGACATAATACATGGACGGACAAGTACAATGGGCGGCCTTATCGCTTGGAAGCGATCTCTTCCAGGCAACCTTTGGATGGAAAGAATTGTGAATTTAAGAAAGGCACGGGGTGTACCAAAGATAATAAGATGACTGATAATATATTACATAGCGCGGGCCGTACACAAATGAGGTTATTAATGAGTCGTGTACTAAGAAAGTTTGAGAACCCAGGTTCTAGATCACTCACTTCCGCACGAAAGGGTCAGACTTTGTTACTAGCTTATTACGTGCCTAATTTTGGCAAATAATGTTCCAGTCTGTCAAATAGCTATACTCGTAACAAGAAGAAAAATAATTACATATATTTACACAAAGTACGCTAAAAGCTAAGAGTAAATAAATAAACACGTACTAAAAATTAACCACGTATTAAAATTAATATGATTAGGCTTTGGTACTAAAAAGTTTTTGCTATAATTTACTTATATGGTGCACTTATCACTGAAAGCATCTAAATTAGATATTTAAAAATGAACGTAAATCTGAAATTAAAACATAAAACTTTATGAACCTCAACTATTTACGACTGAAATTAAAACAAGCTTTATTTCACCTTTAATTTTAAGGCATTTAGTGAAAGCTTTTCAGCTTAACAAGTTTTGAAAACGTTAAACAAAGGGATATTTATTAGGAATTGGAAACAGGAAGTTAATCAGAGATTGTGTAACAGAGTCTAGCGAAGGCGACATCAAATTAAATAGGTCAGGCGAGCCCGGGGCGGGCCGCACTAACTACGGCACGAGTCGAAGGGTAAGGCGGCGTTCATGTGGCAAAAAATGCAACACAAGACAAGAGTGAATAGGTTTTTTAGGATAAAAGTAGCCTATATTTTATTCCAGGTATTGAGCTCCCTATATCTACGCAAAGTTTCAGCCCGATCAGTTCAGTTGTTTTGGCGTGAAGAGGCAAAAACATCTGCACATGATTTTAAGTCTTCTAGACCTTCGCGATACATCGTCACCCAGATCATCGGCCACATCATGTGACATGTGAAGGTAAGTGTTGATGTGTATCATCACTTACCTGGTTTGATCAAACGAAGGTGATAAAAATGCACTGATGGCATTGGTAATGCTCTAAGTAACAATATACTCTTATAAATAGTCCTGACATTGGCCAAGATAATATCGTATATTATTTGTTGATCATGTTTCACGATAAAGTTATAATAACGTGATACTTCATGAATTATTGACTATACATTTGTTTGAGTTATATTTCATAATGTTTATTACATTATGCAATTAATCACTAAGCTAAAGCTACATGTATGTATGTATGTATGTATGTATAATTCAATTAATTAAACTCATACAATTTTTATATTTCTTAAGTTGGCGACAAATGACTGACCCCCTAGTATATTTCCCTGTTCTGAGACTGAGATCGATGGTTTTAAGAGTCTCTTACAGAGCAATATTATGAATCAGTCACTAAATGTAATACGCAGATGTTTTTTCATCATATTAATGTTTAAAATGCGAAAGTTCGTAGATTTGTAACTTCTTCACGCCGAAACTAATGAACTGATCTATCTGAAATTTCGCATAAATGTAGTTCAAAAGATGAAATTAAAAAACATCAACAAAAACGCGTGCAAAGCCGGGTGTATAAGCTTGTAACTCGAAAGTTAAAGCTATTAATTTATTTACACTCAAGACGACAAAATCTAAAATCTTCAGAGGTCGAAAAGCTTGCTTCAGGAAATGCCAATGTAGACAAGCCCTTAGCAAGCAACGAGTCGACAGTCAGCCTTAACACGCTGCTTCAATTGCTTTAAATTAGGTAAATAGTAGGTACCCTCGTTGAATTGTCTTTTATTAGCTCAAGATTTTCTCTAGAGCTTGAAGAGCGGACTATTTAGCCAATGGTTGAGGAACCTATCTTTAATTTGATGTTTTCTGTTACAGTTTAGGTTTATTATGTAGGATCTAGAGCAGACTAGAAATTATTATTATTTTATTACGTAAATATCTTAGAATGCAACGACTCGTATAATTACAGAGTCATTTCACTTACAGACGATCGTTTCACATTTAATTCTTAATTTGCCAGTTGTTATATTTTTCATTACTGGAGTTTAGTAAGCAATAAGTTTAAAACCACTGGGAAAAGTCTCGTAGCTCATTCAGCCGCCACAATTTGAGCCTAAGAGAAAACTCTCAAATCTTCGATTGATTATTGAAAAGAAAAGCTGAGAACGTTATCTCTAGTAACTAAAATCCATAACTGTCTGAATCTAGCACAAATAGAGAACCGTAACTGGCAACATTACAAAGGGTGCTTTATTAATTAAGGTCCGTACCAAAGGCGACGAAGACAAATGGTGGTACTTTTCCTAATGTATTTTTCCCGGCTGACGTTGGACGAAACAAATGATAATCGGAACAGAATGAAGTCAACACTAACGACTTGCGATCTATTGTGGCGTAGCAAAGATACTGTAATTGATATGTCTCAAGCAGATTTCTTTATAAATAAGGAAATAATAGGCATATAACACGAGCTTAGAGTCAAGGACCGAATTCTGATAACCAAACGTTTTACTATGATAATGGTATCGTCGCAGAATCGTCCATAGATGAAAGAAACTCTAGATAAACCGTGCGGTGCTTGCACGGAAAGCTTGATGGAATGGTTTTAACCTTGACATTTTTGATACGCGTATCTCCTGTATTTCTTTCATCAATGGTAAAGTGCCAAATGTGTCATTCTAAGACAATACCATTGTTTTAGTGAGTCGATTAATGAAATGGAACTCGGTCCCTGGTCTGGTCTTTTTTTGTAAACATTAGTACTTACTAGCTGCTGCCCGTGCCTTCGTCCGCGTTTTATCTGGATAAAAAATTTGCGTGAAAGAGTAGCAAATATCCAAGAAACATATATAAAATTAGTAGGATTATTATAATATATTATATTAAAGTATTCCTACTTTAATATAATATATTAGGCTAGAATTATATAGGTTATAATATATTAGGTTAGATAGGATTAGTAGGATTCGTGCTACGCCGTAGCGCTCTACGCGTCGTAGCAGTATACGTTAAAATTGTGGAAATAAACATCAAAAAGGTTTTAAAAAGACAAACATAGTTTATCACGCATACGATTTTTATTCCTTTATTGTAGACTAGTTTTTGCCCGTGGCTTCGCATGCGTTGTTTCTCTGGAAACGTTTAAAAGTTATTTCTATCCCATATTAACTTATTTTTTTTTATAATGCTGGACAATAAATTTATGGGATAAAAAGTAGCTTTGTTTCAGGACCAGAACTACCAGTGTCCAAAATTTCATTAGGTACAGTAGTTTTATTGTGAAGAGATAACAAACATCCAAAACTTCGCATTAATAATATTAGTGTGATGTCATGAAATCGAGAGAACAACCTACAGGAACTTTATGCCGTCGTCGACTGGACGGAAATGGCAATCAACCGTGCCACTTGACAATCTCTGGTATCTGAGGTCAAATTTCACCTGGGCTCACGACAACACTATAAAATACTTATATAGATAATAGTTATGCTTAAAGTATTTCCATAAGTATCGTTTTCCAAGACGTGCTGACACACCCGCACCCCACGAATAAATTAACGATATATTGAAATATTTAGCATTCCTTATCACGTTGACTAGCAGAGAGAGAATAACTGCGTTATTTTCATCGGAAATAATATATTCAACGAAAGTATTATGTGAGGCATCGCATCTTAACTACTGAAATTATAATCCTTACTAATATTATAAATGCGAAAGTAACTCTGTCTGTCTGTCACGTTTTCATCCCAAAACTACTAAACAGATTTAAATGAAATTTGGTACACAGATACTTTAGAGCCTGAGAAAGGAAAGGCTACATTTTAATGCGAAAAAAGAGTTGTAAGGGGTTGAAAGAAGGGTTGAAAGGTTGTACAGAAGTATCGTCATTTTAAAAGCTAAAAAAGCTTGGAATTCATTTTGTAAGCTATTATTTAGATATAAATAAAAATGGCATTTAAAGTTTCTACAAATTTTACCCTCAAGGGGGTAAAAAATCAACGGGAATATGGGATGAAAATTCAAATCACACTGTCACTATTCCACGCGGACGAAGTCGCGGGTACAGCTGGTAATATATACATACGTAAATTATTTTTTCAGACTACTTGGAAAAGTTACAGATCTTTATTAACTTATTCTACGGTTCATAGTAATATATACCTTAAAGCTAACATACATAAAATATAAAAACTTAAAACTGCACACGTTATAATTGCGACGGCAACATGTACGACGCAATCATGGACATTCCATAATGCTGAACAATCCACACAGCATCATCTAGCCGCAAGCTAAGCAGAGCTTGTGTTATGGATACTAGATAAACTTAATACAATACATTACATAGATATTATGTATGTATGTATGTACACATGAAACATACTCACTCTTAGACAGGTTCATAATCATTTTTGAAGCTCAGTAATCAACAAAATAAGCATTACTTGCCTCGAAGACCTATTTTTAACATAGTGGTGTTGCACCCTTGAGCAATCTATTCTGCCAGCTCTAATAACAAAATATTTCCATAAACCTAAAGATATAACTTTTTTATAGCAAGCTTAGCTTACATATATATATTACATAACATGTAAGACTAGCTTACATGTTATGTAATATACATAAAGAAAAGAAAAAGAAAAATAATGCTGGAAAATTCACACAGCATTAACTAGTCCCAAGCTTAGCAGAGCGTGTGTTATGGGTACTAGATAGTTGATATACTTAATAGATATTTTTTACTATACATATAAAATATCCAGAACACCCTGAACAAATATTTGCAGATCGTACAAACATTTCTCCCGAGGCGGGTATATAACCCGAACCTCCTGCGTCGCAGGGGACCTTCGCCCACAGCGCCACAGAGGTCACATATGTATGAGGCACACGTACGATCAAAGCACTGTACTAAATCAATCAAAGACAATATTATTTTTATCGAAACTATGTTTTTTTTTTACTTTGGATTTCTAATTGAGGATAAGTTATTTTGACTGATTAGTGCCTCTGTAAAAGCATAAGCTAGGTCTTTAATCATCCAGGTTCAAACTAAAAACCTGTGCAACAATTTTCGTATGCATATTTGGTTTATTAGATATAGACTACAGTCTCCCTTAGACTAAACCAACTGTTTCCTTTCAGCTAGATGTTCTTCTTCCTGTATTGGAGGGGAAAGTTGGTGATATAATCGCAAATTAACATTGTTATCGGCATTTCAGAGGCCATTCCTGAATGAAGTTAATTGTAATTAATAAAAATACATTTCTTAAGACTATTTATAAGGTTTTGTCTCAGTGAAACATAGCCTGACCAATGCCACTTAAGCTACAGTAATAATGAGGCTGAAGATAATCTAGAAGACACCAATTCTTTTCATGTATTTAAGAGGAGGCCAGGGTGATACCGGATATGGGAATGGAAGGTGATTTCTCCACTGCTACCTCACTCCTGTATTTCCTACTCGTTGCCTATATTCGCTTCTAGCTTCGGCTTGTAGCGTCATAATGCTGAGATAGGGACCTTTTTGGCCCCTAACACTGTTCCTATCTATTTTCTTTATGCATGTTTATGTTTCCTGTACTTTTTTTATCTGTACATAACCGACATAGTGTTTTGTTATGTATTATGTATGGCCAAATAAATCTATTTTCTTTGTTTTTCTTCTTTCTTTCCTGATTAGGTTTGGTTATAGTACCTACTCAGGAAATACAGGAGTGAGCTAGTGGTGAATAAATCCTCATAACCGGTATCACCCACGCTTTCATTTGTTTCTACCATTCTCTTATATCAGGTAGGTACTTCTTGCATCCAAGTTAAGTGCAGCCAGCAACTTTAACGAAATGCTCCCAGTTGATATAATTCATCTTGCAAGCTTATTAAACTTAAAATAAACATAAGTAACCATAAGTACTTACCTAGAAAGATACATAGTTAGGCTTTAAATAAAAAAATATATATAAATAAGACAGTAAATCTTGAATAATCAGCGACAGAAGTTCTGGGTGGACCGACACAGACAGCTTGATGGATCGCCTCGGGGAGGGAGGTACTAGAAACTCGTTCAGAAAGCTTAGCCTCAAATTGAACTCTATTTCGATAGCGATAGGCCGAACCTGACAGTTTCTTATCTTTCCTTAAAACTGTTGAAATTGGCGGCTGAAGGATTAGTGATAAAGCTCTTCGTTGTCAGGACTTCACTGGATTGGGAAGATTTGGGAATCAATCTTGGATTGTTTACGTTATAATGCAACTTTTCAGGATATTCAGTGGGCCGGAATAAATCTACAGTTTGCTTAACAATAAGGCAAAATTCTACCATCCAAGGTATCTTTGGGTTCATGTTTACCAGGATTATCGAAATTTGTTAATAGATAACTTAGATATTTTTTTTACACAGCACTCTAATATATGCTTATAAAATGTAATACTTCTCATCTCTCACAATTTCTCGAAGTTTCCTATTAGCTTAAGAAACTGCCTGTCAAGTTCAAATAGCAAAATGCCTGGCTTGCTATTTACGTACAATGTAGGCGCTATTACATCAAAAACGTACGATTTTCTATTACCAGCAGAATTTGAAAAATGTTTCTCTATTTGGGTTACTACATCTTTTAATGTTATTATTACGGCTATGAGAGAAAAGGTAAACGGTCATGGCAAAAGGAATTTTACATCTAAATTCTCAGTCCAATCTAAATTAAAACAAAACCTTGCATCACAGAATTCCTTCGCGCTTTCTATTTACTTTTTCCCACAAAGGCGTTGAAATTCCCACATGAACCGCAGTCCCATTTATTCCTCCTAAGTCCAAGTCGTTAATTTCCTAATTACAGTTTCAAAATAAAAGCCTGTTTTTGTTCCGTCTCTTCCTTGTGAGGCCGTCGCGCCCGGAAGGTTAATGGAAGAAAAAATACGTTGTACAAATTTGCATTACATTTCTCTTCTAGCAGACTCCGAAATTAAGCCCTCGGTTTCTGCATTCAGGACTTTGTTTAAATTACTGTAAATTTTGTGATTTGCCTGTAATATTCAATTTTACTCGCCTCGCCTCGGCCATCTTTCTTTTTGGTACTTTTAGATTAATAATTTTTGTTTCTGGAACGCTTCAGGGCAAATTATTTACGGAGGTCCCAGTCTATTTGGACTGTATTATTTGTATTCGCTGGAGCTTTTTCTGAATCCAAAAAATGATTTACTGGTTGAGTTTTCTAAAAAAAAATACAATATTTATTTAGTTACCTTCTGAATAGAACCAGTAACTGTCTTCTTGTGCGGCAAGTTTGACTTTCAGTTAGTTTCCATGATATAACTATCACCGTTTACTTCATTATATAGGGACTTTGGTAAAGAACTAAGCCAAATGTTTTGGTAAAGCGCGCTTTACTAGGTCTCTTGACATCTCAATAAATCGATGTTTTTAAGAACTATCAAGGAATGGATACTGACAGTGTGAAGAACCTATGAACTATTCTCACAAAACGGGGTATGGGATGGGACTATTTCACAAAAAAGATTACGATCTGAGCTACAACAGCAGTCAGTTGAAAACGATTGAATTTGCTGAAATGACTAGTCTACGTGACTAGAAGTATACGTAGACCGGCTTGGATCCAGCCATTGTATAAACAGGGACTATAATAAAAAATAAATAAAAATAAAAAAGAATGTTTGTTTTCCAATTAAATAAATGGTCGATGGTATACAGAGTAGGTACTTAAATATCTAATTCGGTTCTGTACTGTGGTCAATAAAATTAACAGTACATAATACTCTGACCGAAAACCTAGACTGACAATACTTCTTCTCATCGCTCTAGCTCAGTAATTGAAATGACAGTGAGTTGTAATGAGACGCTAGGGCGAGATACGTGAGAAAAACGTATTTTTTGAACTATGTTATATCCAAAATTCGGTAAATGATAATACAGCCGGTGTCAGGCAAAGTTATCGATATAGTCAGTCTGCCAAGTTGAAACTGGCGTAGGTCCGGTGGGAAATCTGCAATCTTGGCCTTCCGCTAACAAAGTTTTCAACTAAAATCCTATTGTGCTCAGTGTCGTGGGAACACGGAGTATACTTGATTAGTATGAAGTCTTCAAAGTTGATGCAAAACCGCAGGAGTTGCGAATTTTGAATGCAATAAGGGGTTTGCGTTAATTAGATACGCTTTATTGTCTTCGTCTTTAAGTAGCGCATAGTAATGCTACACTAGCGCCACTCTTTATTTTTTCTTATATTATCGTTATGGAAAAGAATTACCAAAGTTCTCACCGCCAATTGATAATACCCAGTATAAACTATTTTTCGATACCTCTGTAATAGTTTTGTTTCATTTAGTATATGCAGAAAATGGTTTATTGCGTTTGGTGGCCACCAAGGGCAATAAACCATTTTTTGTGTGTTTGTGTCGCATTACTATGCGCCTTAACAGAAGTTATGATGATATTATCCTTTTCAGAAGAATATTTTATTAGTTCAGTAAGCAGTAACTATGCCTGTCAGTAAGTCGATATTTTCTGAAGAAAAAAAAACTGATTAGATAAGTATTCATCGAATTCGAATAACATAAAAACAGTGCGCAGGTTAATAAAATAAAATGGGTTTGTTTTTACCACTTTCAAAAAACAAAAACAAGGTCTAGACGTCTGTCAGTGGAATTTTTCTATTTAGGGTAAATATTTGGTCGAACTCTCATTAATATACAGTTATAAATCGGTCTATTATTGCAAAAAATATTTAAATAATGCTTAATAATAAAACTAAGTCCTTTGGCGCCGTCTGGGTCAATGGTATTCTAATGAATTACCCACCTATGTATAGAAAACCAGATAGACCTATAATCTTTCTAAGGGGGCATTGATTTCATTTTGAGTTTTACTTGCCTACTCATATTTTTTTAATTTTTATGTAATTTTTAACACATATGTAATATTTCAAAAATTTTACTTTCGAACGCAAGTAATAAAGTTTATTTTCCATTACTCGTGCCTACCCAGACATTTACAATAAAATCGCACTACCATTCAACCAAGTCGAATTCGTTTTCTTTATTCCATTCTCGTCTTCCACCAAAAACGTATTTCCAGGTTACGATAAGCCACGAATCTCGCGATATGATCACGCCCCATCAAATGTTCCCTTGGCGCGGGAACAAAATATGGTAGCGGGCGAAAAACATTTACAATCCGTCTGGGATGCTTCCCTATTACATTGGAGATAGATGTTGTAATCTGGGAGAACATTAAATGGCTGTATCCAAGGGACTAGTTCGAATACCGCGAAGTACCGAACAGTAAACAATGAACATGGTCCTGAGAATGTGCATAAACTTTCGGTGAAACAAGTTAAAGCTCTGACTTAATAAATAGGTAGGTAGTGTGGTTTCTGCCTTCATAATCATATTTGGATTACGATTGGTATACAATATGGCAGCACAGGTTATGGAGATCAATGTTACAGTAAATTTGCATTGATTTCGAAATCCTTACCAATCAGATTACATCATTTCGATGTGGCGCGGCGGGCGATGGTCCGCTTGCGACGCAAGAGGTTGCGGGTTCGTTGGTAATATATTGTAGGTACTACTAGCTGTTCCCCGTGGTTTCGCTCGTGTTCAATTCGGACAAAAAGTATGTTACTATAAATAGTATAAGCGGTCCTGAGCATTTAGATTGGTAGCTCAATCTCTTCTGGAGATTCCTAGCACATACTACTCCAAGCAAAGAAAAAAAATCAAATATCTACCAAGTTATGGTGTATCTATCAGTTATCTAAGAAAAACACAAACTCTGCTTAGCTTGAAACTTGAAAATAAACATGTATTAGACACATAAGTGATATTATAATGTGCTAGTGGTTTCTTTTTCACTTCTTCCACTTGTGGACAAGAAATTGAAGTGAAGAGAATATAAATAACACCTTATTTCTTATTTTATAATAATAACTAGGTTTTTTATAGTATACAATTTGACTTGTCTAAGTGCTTATTTTGTAAGCCAAAAGAAATAAAGTTATTGATTCTGATTCTGATTCTTGAGGCTAGTTATTGCTGTGCATTTTTTTTTAAATTTTCTTATTAGCTAAATAAATAAATAGCTTGGTACCTACTTGATCATCATATCAGCCCATACACGTCTACCGCTGGACATAGGCCTCCCCCATACGACGGCACAAATAGCGGTCCTGAGCCGCCGTCATCCATCGACTCCCTGCGCCCGCTACGATGTCGTCAGTCCATCGAGTGGATGGTCTCCCATTACTCCGTTTTGCATTGCATCGTGGCCGCCACTGGAGATCCTTTACTCCCCAGCGGTTACGTACTTGATACCAAATCATATTTAAATTTCGATGTGTTAAGAAGAGACTTAAACGACACACTAAAACAGACCAAAACCGCCAAAGCCAACCTACTCCAGATAAAAATAGACTCATAAATTATATCACACAAAGAATTTAAATCAAAATCTTAATTTAATAACCTGTTAGCATTTTACAAAATTATGTAAGCAAATAATTATTTGAGATTATGTTTTTTACTGTTAACAATAAAATTCAAATAGGACTACCGCCAGGTATTTGGTGGGCTTACTCGTAAACTGAATCAGAGTCAATAACTTTATTTCTTTAGGCTTACAAAATAAGCACTTAGACAAGTCAAGTTTTATACTATATTTGACTTGTCTAAGTGCTAATTTTGTATCCAGTTGAGCTATCTGTAGATTGTTTGCAACAGTCTGCAGTTAGCTCAATTTTTTCAATTGTAAATACTAGTTTAATTTGTTTATATTATTGATTGTTATTTTCTCATTCGTTTGTCAATAAAGTTATTATTATCAAATGAGAAATATGGTGTTATTGTAATTCTCTTCACTTCAATTTCAACTGGTGTTTGATATCAAAGTGAATTATTTTAAGTACCTACTAAATTCCACTGGATTAAATCCTTCCGAGAAGCAAAAGTCATAAATATGTATAACATAAAAAAGGTATTGAATAAGGGCAGGATTCAAACTACAAACTGGGATGGATGAAATTCTGAACAAAAAGTGAGTGAGTACTTGCTAAATGTGAGAACCACAACTGAACTTTATCTCTTTCCTAAACTATGTTCCACCAGCTGCTGCCCGCGCCTTCGCCCGCATTTTATTGGGATAAAAAATAGCCTATATTTTATTCCAGATCCCAAACTATACCCATACAAAATCTCATCTCATCACGTTCAACCTAGAACTTTATTCGTCTGTGGTTAAACAGGAGGATGTCTTCCTAAGCTATACAAAATAAAACTATTACACGGGTATTAAATAAACCTTATGACAGGTATTACAAACGGACGAAGGGATTTTTGAAAATTCCTTCGTTTAACGTAATAAGGTGGCGGCGCTAGTTTGGGTCAGGGAAACACCTTAAGCAGAAAGCTTGAGTGTGCAAATGCAGGCAGATGATAACTAAGCAGAAGGTTTGCATTCGAAGAAATGATTATGCGGTTACTAAAGACAGATAAACAACATCACTTGATTACATAGTTAACTTTCAATGATGTGTAATGCGTATCACCAAGTGAGCTGTCCCCATCACGATGGCAATATCGATGCATAGAAATTAGTTCTTAGTAGGTAAACGATATATGCATAACCTGTTGATTAATAAGCATATTATTGCACAACATGTTGCATGACCGTGGGGCCGTGGCGTACGAATATCGACCCCTCCAACAAGAGCCGACTAAGGGAACCTACCAGAGGAGAGGGCAGCAGCTTCCTTCTGAGAAGCCTGCGAAGCGTGGTGATTATGGCAAATCCCCGCCTACATGGGAGACCATCCACTCGATGGACCGACGACATTGTAGCGGTCGCAGGGAGTCGATGGATGGAGGCTGCTCAGGACCGCTATTTGTGGCGTCGTATGGGGAAGGCCTATGTTAAAATAGGTAATAACAATGTACTCAAATATCAGTAAGGCAGCTCATTATATGCATTGAAATATAAAGGAGCTTTCTAACGACAAGCTTTCAGATGAGGTACGAGCATCGATTAATCCCAGTTGTCTTGTGCAGTAGTTCTGTACAGGACATCTGGGACAACTTTTGTCCCTGTTGCACCAAAAATATTTTATTATTGCTAAAATGTCAGCCAACGAAATTCTCCAGTAACTTGATAGAGCTCATTGACAATGTGGTCCAAATATATCAGTACCTGTCGTTTAACACTTTATATGCTCTTAACTTACAATTCGGAGACGAGCAGCTCGTATCAGACCTGTAGTAGGTCGCACCGCTGAGGCTGGGCAGTGAATGCGTCACCTAAAATACTCTAAGACTCACATTTGAGGAATTAGTCGAAACAAGAATAGCAATAACGATTGTTTAATTGAGATTTTTTGAATAAAATACTTGATTGAAAGAGGAAGTACTATCTGCTCTATAATTCGTCACGAATTTGTAGAAGATAAATAATAAATAAATAATACTGGACAATTCACACAGCATTATCTAGCCCCAAGATAAGCAAAGCTTGTGTTATGGGTACTAAATAACTGATATACATAATACAATATATTACATATTGTACATATATAGGTAAAAGCTTTAATAATAAGAAGCAGAACTTGTGATTATTTATGTTCTTTCGTTATTGTCTGATATTTTTGGGAAACAGAAATAAATTCTGTAGCCCGCAATATGTCGTGACCAGTGCGGTGAAACCCAGGTCAGAATTCATTGAACTGTTTCATGGATCACAGGACCTGTCAAAATTTCAACCGCAGCTGTCAAAAGCATCGCTTACTCGTACTGTCGAGCATTCTGCATTCTCGCAACAAGGATCTAGCGTCAATTGGAATTTCAGAAGGCATTTCAATCGGCCTTGACATTCAGTCCGTAAAATAGAGTTATTCAATCACTTTCGTACATAAATTTATAAGTTTTACGATAGATCAACTATCGTTGTAGACGATCGATTTTGTCTGGCTGATACATTAGTATAATTTCGAAGGTACCTGTTTGGATATTAATTATTATGGGTTATACGAGCGAGACCCAGCTGGTGCAGCGTGTTATTTTAGTTGCTTCTTCTTCTTCTTTGTAGCCTTTTTCGACCAGTAGACTGGTGTAGGCCTCCTTCAAACTCTTCGATTTCATTCTGCTTTGAGCAGTTAATGTCCAGTTGCTGCCCGCTATCTTCTTGATGTCGTCCTACTATCTCATTTTAGTTGCTTAATAATATTTAATTTTTTTTATTCATATATTTTGTTTCATATGACACCACACTCCTACGATATTATTGAAAATAAGCCGTCCATAATCAAATCACCTATCCTTATATGCCCCCATATATTTTTTTTATAATCACTGGACCTTTGTTTCAACACAATCTCACCTAATGGTAAGTGATGATGTGGCCGAACAATATTTTGTTATTTATTATTGTGATGGTACATTTCATGTATTTAAGTAAGTACTTACTGAAAATAAACACGCAACTGTTTTATAAATTTTAATAAAGGTTGCTTAGGAATGTTAGGAATGTTGTAATTATTAGGAAAACTGATTCGTATGCAAATGACTCTGAAGGCCGTCTGCTTAACCTCAACTTTACGTCATTGAGGCTTCAAACAAGTTTGAAACTAATCTTCGACAATTTCCTTGCAAATTAATAATTTTCTCACATGTCAAGGACTTTGATGATATTAAATTAGTTTAATAGCCTCTTTTGTTGAGATTTGACCCTTTGTTGAAATGATTCCCTATATATGAGATACGAAATGTACATGCTTGCGAAATCTTTTCTGTGTTAAACACCTTTATTTTTTTATAATAGTTTATGGTCTATTTTATTTTCTCTTGTCTCTTGCAGTATTAAAAATGTATCGTAAGCACTACAGTATTATATATTGTTATATATTATAGCAATTCAAATTCAGAGATATTAAAAGATGGATCAATATGACGACTATCACGATACCTTCCGCATTCTCGCATGAACTATGGGCGGCATGAATCATGATGGTATGTGACGTATTTTGTACTGTAGAGTCAAGTGCACCACTTGAACTTTATCGGCTTAGTAATTAAGTTGAATGTTGTTCAGCATTTTCCTTTTTGCAATTGCTATTTAGAAAATAAAAATATATTCATAGTTGATCTATAATAAGGAGTTTAGCATGATAAGATCAAAAATGGCACGCCTTACTGCTTACGTTGGTAAAGTAATAAGAACAATAGGGTTCAAGATTCAAAGCTCGTATAGCCTTAGTAGAGATTGTCTTAGTAGTAGACCTTGATAGGAGATAGATATTCTACAAATATGTACATTGAAAAGCTAGCTTAGTCATGAAAGAACTCAGCAATGTAGCAGCGGAACATTTTAGAATACGCCAAGTTGCACAAATCCTAGAATTCAAAATCGGAAGTGCCAACCGTCAAGTCCTAACAGTTGGCACGCCTGAATCCAGCAGAACCGGAAGGCGTGTTAATTGGATATGTCAGATGCCACTGGCTTTCACGCCCGGAGATAGTTCAGCTGTACTTAGAAGACTTTAATTATTTGAGCTGAACATGTCACATACCGAATTATTGAAATTAGTTGAAATTAATGTTCACGCTTTGTGAAAAGCTTTGTTTGATGTGATACTTAAATAAATTTTCTATTGACATAAATTTTATTGAAAGTCATTCAATAACACAGATCAGCATTGGTCTGTGGTAGCACGTAAACGTACAAAAAAAAACAACTGGTATTAAAATTATAAACAATTTTAGATCACGCATAAAACTGTACCTATAACAAATGGAGAAAAACCAAAGCAATCCAAGTCTGGTTATTGTTGAATTGAATTTAAAATAAACGATAAAGTTTATTTTGCAACAGAACTGACTGCCTTGAAGTGACATACGAAGACTTGTGACTGGCAGGATTGATTGATGGAGGTGCCTCCGACAAATTTTCTTCAAATAACTTTGAAAATCTTACGTAAACTTGAGAGTTATGACAAAATGATCAGGAAAATGGTCTTTATTTATCAGATTGGGTTCTAAAGTTGGTTCTCAATTAATTTAAACTGTGATTTATAAAAGGAAGAATTTCACTTTCATTGCAACAAAGTCTACCTGCGATCAAAAACATGAATAATTACTATCTCTACCGAAGATAAATTACAAAAAAACCCAGTCTATCATTTGGGTCAGAAGCTTTAAGACTACATCTTTATGTATTTAATCGATGGAAGGAAAAAGTCCCTAGACTAGTTTACAACTTTTTAGCTTAAAGTTTAGAGCAAAAGAAACTTAGTTAGGGAGAATTTGGTGAAATTCATCAAAAATACAATAACTGAACATGAACATCTTAACTGTTACACTACTCGTTGTAAAACATATTTAAATAAGCATTTTCCTCTTATGAAGGTCTTTGAATGAACTGGGTTAAACCGAAGATAAGCATTGTCATAGTGGTCATGTAATTGACTGATTGCAGCTAAAGCATTACATTAAAACACAACTAGGAAACAAGGTTTAGTAGAATTAGGAGCATGGTTTCCTGGTTGGCTGGAATATGAAATAGTTTACCAATTAACTGTGAAATAAAAGGCTTCTGTGCATGCAAATGCAATTATCATCAATTTTAGGGATTTTTTACGCCTTAATCCTTATACGAAAGGACTTCCCAATCGCAGGGAATTAACGATCCATTTTTCTTAAGTATAAAAGATTTTACTGAACGTCAAAAGACGTGGGCAGACTGCATTCAAAACTGGACAAAAAAGGAATTACATATTTTTAAGGTTCGATGAATCGTGAATTTATTTATTTTACACTAACTTCTGCTTGTGACTTCGCAAGCGTTGTTTCTCTAAAAAGTTTAATATGTTTATTTTTAAGATTATGTACATATATCACATGTGATTTAATTTATGAGATAAAAAGTAGCCTATGTAATTTCAGGTCTAGACCTACATATATTTGTACAAATTTTCAGCCCGATCTGTGCAGTTAATTTGGTGTGAAGAAGTAACAGAATAGCACATCCATCCTTCCATCCAAATTTTCGCGATTTATTGTATTATGATAAATAGCAAATTCTGTTTAATGTGTATTTTTTACATTGTGATATTATAAAAAACAAATTCTTTTTAAATTAATTGTATTTATGTTATTATTTCATGTATATTATGTATTATTGCAAATAAATGATTCATTGATTGATTGATAATGACGTGACTGTAACTTCATTTCATTAATTAATTTACTACTACCACTGGCGGCATAGCGTATCAGCGTAGATACCTAAGACGGTTTTTCAACAATCCTGACCCTCAACTCCCAACAACAGTTAGTTTAAGTAAGATACGGCGAGCGGAGCGAAACGCGACATTTTAGCTTTTGTGAGAAAAAAAATGATAACAAATAACTTTTTTAGCGATTTACAACAAAATATGATGACAGGACAACCAGATTAATAAAAATCAACAGCGAGCGAAGGGATCCGCAATTTTTTTAATGATCCTGCTTTGTATATTAGTTTTCATTGTCACCCCTTCGAGTTCGACTCGGCCACAACGGGGTGGCTTATGAGAACTCAGGTTCTCATAAGCCACCCCCGTTGTGGCCGATATATCTATAAAATATCCTTTAAAACGAATGGGTGTGGAGTGTTTTTTTGATAGTGCACTTTCATATGCAGCTCTCGACACAGGGGGCTCCGAGGATCTGCTGTTTTATAAAAAAATGTCTGCGCGTCTGGTTGAAGCAACGCGTGACACGAGAGCTGGATCTGGAGCAACGCATCAGCATTGCCATATAATGCGGCGTCAGTCAGCATCTAGGGTACGATTGCGATTGGATTTGATATAGAGCAGTTGAGCTATCAGCAGAGTGTTGCAAACAATTTAGATACCTCTAGATAGTTCAATTAAAATTAAACCTACTAGTAGACAGTTCTAATTGAAAGTAAAGTTAAAAGATTTTTATATTGCCGGAACGGTGACGGATAATATTCAGAATGTATAAATAAACCTTAAATAAACAGAAAAACTGACAAAATCGGTCTCCACTCAGCATGTGCTATGGTAGAGCAGATTATATACCATAGCGCTGGTCTTCCGTGGAATGTATTTGTATTCCTTAATTGTAATTTAGTTTGTTTATTATCATCCATTTTTAGATTGGGTATTTTAGTCAGGCAATAATAAAGGGATGCTTAATCACACTAAATTTCCTTTGATTTGGTTTTTTTAATACCTTTGGTTGGACCGATATTTGCTTCCTTATAGGGGTCATGTATTTTATACTGGCGAGAATGAAGTCAAACAGACGGTTGAGGAATTCATAAATGCCATCATAAAATGCAAATACGTGCAGAGTTATATGTGCATAGTATAGTAATAACAAAATGACAATAACATCTGTTGACACAAATGTTTTAAACATCATTTGGTAACCTTGGAAAAAGTATTTTAGGAACTTTTTGATCGGTTTAGTTTTGGGGGATAGTTTAAAACAATGCTACATAATTTGTGGCTGTCACGAATCCTGCTCTAATTTTATCTGTTATATACATACACTCTATCAAATGAGCAACATTAATCACATTTCTCAGTCCCTTATACTCACACATCCTATAAAATCAAGTGATTCAGGTCTCAATTACCAATTTTTTACACCTCAGTTGCCCAAATAAAAAAGAAACAATTTCATTAAATACTGAGGAATCCGAAAACGAGCATTAAGGATCCCGGATGCAGCCGACCAATCAACGGCGAGCTTACCGCGGGTTTAAGCACTAAAATCATAAATCACGCATTTATTCCGCAGGCACGGTCCGCGGGTGTAGTACGTGCTTATCGGTTATTTGCAGCGGAACGCAACAACCGACCCACGAGCTTTCGGAAAAGCGCTGATAAATATTGGGGGAGATGGGCAGATTAGTTACAGCCACGAAACCGACCAGCGTTTTCATGGAGCCACACTACTGCGCTATTGGTTTGTTCTCTGCGAACAGGAATGTATTGTGGCAAAACATTGTTGGCTACGCACTATAGGCTGGATGAGGCTCACAGGCGTTTAAATTATGTTACAAGCAGTTCTTAAATAGAGCTGAAAGGACGTAGTTACTTATTTGTTTTGAAATTGTTAAGAAAGACGCCTATCTATGCACGGATCTCAAAAAGCTCGAATGAGATTTTTTAACATAGAGAATCAACTTTTTATATAGACATTTATTAATATATGTAGTTTGTAGTAGTATTGATGTTATAATAATTTCATAATACCCTACGTACCTAAATAATAAAAACAGCTATGTTTCTTCCTACGAGTATTCGTATCTACATACATATTTGTTGTTAGTTAACACTCAACACCTTCAACGGATAGAGTTCCGTCCGGAGAACTAAGCACAAGCACGCTAAGTCTACGAATTGCCGGATTCGCAAATTATTGCTCAATCGACCGTGATTTAACTGTTTGTTGTAGTTCGCCAGTTGCGGCTGTGCTGCACATAATGCTAAATCAAAACTAGACACGCTCGTCGCTCGTCAGCCAGAAATGCACAAACTGAATAACTGTCTATATTGGTTTAGCGGGTAAAATGATTTGAAGTTATGAAGTTCAGGAACATGCAAAAGCGTTTCTAAAATTTACTATAAACGAGGTGATGAAACAGTATTTTGGTTTTCCGTTTAGTAGGTGCTACTAGGTACTACTAGATTGGCGTTCGCAGCATAAGAATCCACTCCTCCAATACTCAGACCGAGGATGTTGTCACTACATATTATAAAACAAAGTCCCCCGCTGTCTGTCTGTTCACGGTTTCACCAATCCGTAGAGTTATTCATGAAGAAGGTTAAGGTATATAATTTGACAAAACTTTTGTATAAATGACAAAGAAAATAACAATCAAATAATATAAACAAATTAAACTAGTATTTACAATTGAAACAATTGAGCTAACTGCAGACTGTTGCAAACAATCTACAGATAGCTCAACTGATCCATATCAATACCACTCGGAAGCGTCCCCAAGACGCTGTGTAAATTCGTTGAAATATAACGATAATTGATGGAAGTGTCGGAAAATATCAAGCCGCCGCGCCGCCGCCTGGGAGTTTTCAACGCAAACGCTGCCTAATTCCCTCTGAGATATACATATGTATAACCGTGCGAAGTCGGGGCGGGTGCTAGTAAGTTATAAGAGGCGACTAAGGTAACCTACCAGAGGAAGGGCAATAACTCCCTTCTGTGTATTTTTAAAGCCTCCTATTTATTCGCGCCTGCACGTTGGTCACAAATCCGCCTGCCTATATCATGACGACCTCTGCGGCGCGGCTGCTGAAGGTCCGCCTGCGAAGCAGGAGGTTGCGGCTTCGTTTCCCGCCTTGGGACAAATGTTTGTACGATCTGACAATATTTATTCCGTTCAGGTGTTTTGGGTATTTTATATGTATAAAAAATATATCAATGTAATGTATTGTATTAAGTTTATCAGTCATCTAGTACACATAACACAAGCTCTGCTTAGCTTGGGGCTAGATGATGATGTGTGGATTGTCCAGCATCATTTATTATTTATTACCTAAAAGCTGAAGAGGATGTCGTTTTTTACTGACACTGTTAGCGCAGTCTAAACCAAAGATAAGAGAAACTTCTTTTAGCATATGTATCGTCTAAAACAGGATGACCAACAAGCCATTATTCCCATTTACACAGATCCCCATGTCTATAAATGGGAATCTGTAGTACTGGGACTACAGACTCCCAGTACATATCAAAACTGATGATTACAGATGTCCATGTCTCTGTAGACATGGACATCTGTAATGTTGGGAATTTGTAGACATGGGAATCTGTAGTTTTGACATTCTGTAGACAAAGGAATTTGAAATATTAGAATTCTGTAAGTATTTGGATTCTGTAGACGTGGGAGGCCTATGTCGTGTATGGGCTGATGATGAAGATGATTATGATGATTGAATATTTAAGTAATTTACCACCGTGTACAAATGTTTCGTGTCAATGCCAAGGTTGTCTGGAATACATCGGCGATAAGGCCGCCATATCGCGCGAACTAGGTCGCGAATATCGACCCCTCCAACTCAGCCCATGGATGTCGTAAGAGCCGACTAAGGGAACCTACCAGAGGAAGGGCAGCAGCTTCCTTCTGAGTATTTTTCAACACCAACACTGTGGCCTGCCAAGCGTGGTTATTATGACAAAACCCCTTCATGGACCGACGACATCGTAGCGGTCGTAGGGAGTCGATGGATGGAGGCGGCTCAGAACCGCTATTTGTGACGTCGTCGTATGGGGGAGGCCTATGTCCAGCAGTGGACGTGTATGGGCTGTTTTGATGACTATGATATGATGAAGGCCGCCCATTGTGCAACTCCATTACGTCTATTTACCTGTATCGTTTCTTGGTTGCAATAATGTACCTTATGTATTGTACTTTTATTAAAACAACGAAAATAAATATAGTCAAGTTTTTCGAACTTTGGTCTCTTGCTATCACTTCCGAAAGGTCACCAGGTAGCGTGAACTTGTGAAATGTCTATTTCCATAAATGTTGACTGACTTGTTGGTCTAGCGGTCTGCTTATTCAACCGGGTCTTAGGTTCAAATCCCGGATCGGGCCCAAAAGGCGTTATTAAGATTTTTCTAGCATGAAAAATTCACAGTAGCAGTCCGAAATTAGGAAGTTGGCGGTGTTACGTCTCCCCAGTCGGGTCGGACTGCCCTATTGGATTATGAGAGATAGGGAATAAAGAGTGCACCTGTGTTCACGCACACATTTGTGCACTATAATATGTCCTGCGCATTTGGCTAGTCTCCGTAGAGACTGCCCTCTGTGTTCAAAATTCGACTAGGAAGATATTAATAATATTATTTCCATAATAAAATACAAATAATATCAATTCAATCTCAACATATTGCTTAGAATTACTACGTTACACATAACGTACACAGGGGATTAAGGTAGTATGAACGCATCCATCAAGAGGCCTTAATGGCTTATCCAAATCAATTAGAAACTTGAGGCCCATGTTTGGTGTCAGGCGATATGTCAAGATAATGGTTCTATGGGGAGAAAATTATGCAATATTTTCTTAAGGGGCTACCCCGACCCAATCAGAGCCGCTACCTATTTTATCGTATTATTATGATATACAAAGGAATTTTCAAAAATCCCTTGCCCTGTTTGTGATTACTATCATAAGCTTATTTTAATGCCGCTGTAATAGTTTTATATTGTATAGCTTAGGAGGAGATGCGAAAACCGAGTTTGGTAGCCAAAAAGTGCAACTTCGCATCTGTTCCTAAACTATACAAAATAAAACTATTAAAGAGGCTTTAAAAAAGCTTAGGACAGGTATCACAAATGACTAAGGGATTTTTGAAAATTCCTTTGTTTAACGTAATACGCTAAAATATGTAGGTGACGGCGCCAGTTTGAGTCTGGGAACCGCCTTAATGCAAGAATATGAATAAAAATAAATAACGCTAGTGATGAAAAAATAAACTTACAAAGAAAACTATATTCTCAAGTTGATCCCCTCGGGGTTCAAAATAATAATTCGCTTTTGGCTTAGGACACAATTATACCTGACATCCTATATAGTTCACATTTTATTTACCTAGCAGTTTTTAACCACAGCGTTTAGATGAATTTCTGATTTGATTTGAACAATGAGGTTTTTAGTTAAATGATAAGAGTACAGATTCTGAAATAATAATCTAACTGGTTTTAAAAGCAGAATCATATTTCTCCTTTCTTAAATATTTTCGGATGTCAATTAAGACAGGCCACTTTTTATTCCATTTTAATAACCAGTTATCGAATAAGGAATAAAATGTGTTTTTTCTTAACTAGTTGTGAAAAATCGTTTTGAAAGTGGACTAAACCGAATAAAAACCGTAACTCCATAAATTTCCATTCAAACAAAAACTTTAAAAGTGAATCAGTTTAACTCTTATAATAAAACTAGCGGTCTTCATCAACAATAAAAGTGGATTAGCAACTGAATTTCGGACAAGGCATAAAAATGAAGTGTTATTTGAAAAATATTTATCAGTCAAATTAGAAAGCAACTTAATTTTTGCTTCCTTTAACTATCAAATTCAAAATCGCAACAGGGTTTTGGGTAATATTCTATATTTAAAAATAAATATTTATAAACATTAATGAGAAGCTTTATTTGCAAAGAAAATAACAATTAAATAATATAAACAAATTAAATTAGTATTTACAATTGAAACAATTGAGCTAGCTGCAGACTGTTGCAAACAATCTACAGATAGCTCAACTGGTCCATCAATACCAGTCGGCAGCGCCCCCAAGACGCTGGCTGCATTGCCTCGCTGTATGGCAATGCTAATGCGCTGTGCTGCGCCAGATACTCACCAGCTCTCGGGTCACGCGTCGCTTCGATCAGGCGCTCAGATAATTTTTTTAAAACACGGAGAGCCTCGGTACCCCACGGATCTAGGGTCTCGACTCCAAGGGGAGCAAATGCGTAGGCTCTGTCGAGAGATGCATTTTTGCGCCTCTTGAGATCCTCGGCTAAATCTGCCGCCGAACCAGCCCTCACGGATGACCTTGAAAGATGGGAAGGCGCTAGTGTGTCGACACATGAAAAAAACACTCAAAGTTTATAAACATTTATAAACTTTGAGTTGAAATCACATAGAGTAAAACCATACGTAAGCTGATTTCGCCCTAAGATAAGAGGCATGGCACCGCTGTAGGTCATCCGTCACACTAGTAGCGTTACCTGTTTTTGCTTATGTTAAAGGAACTTTAAAAAACTTAAAAAACTTTCAAGTACAGAAGCCGTGATATTTCTACGGTTTCGTACTGTTACGGGGTACCCACCCCGTAACAGTAGGTAAGACAACACAGGGTAAGACTTTTTAAAAAATATATTTTGAACTGGAGCTAGAATTTATTAGACAATTTTATGTGAAACAGTGACGTTGTCGCGACGAAGACCAAACCCAAACTGAAAGCATTTCCACAGAAATGCACGTGCAAGCAAGTACTAGAGTGCTTGCGATGCACCTTTGTTACCTATTTCACATCTATTGCGAAATAATATCGTAACAGTACCTCAAAAGAAAAACGGGAATCACATGCACACAAAACCTATAGGGTAGTTCCCGTTGACCTAGACTCATGAAATTCGGCAAGAAGCACAAGTAAACGATAAAATCCGAAAACCATAAATTTATAGGTAGGAAATACACAAAAAATATTTGATTCTCGCCCTGGACCAAAACCTATTGTGTACTTCCTGTCGACCTAGAATCATAAAATTTGGTAAAAATCAAGGATGCGCGTGTCCGACGCGTGCTTCACTTTTTAGTACATACTTATATGCCGTAGTTCTAGCTTCATTAATACAAAACAAATAATATCGTCCACAGAATGCTAATTTTCACTCGTTTACGGACCCAGACACAAAATACTAATAAAACACATCGGAATGTGAAGACGCCTACGTTTGCATAGATTATGCTGATTTTGTTATTTTATTTTTGTTATTTTGCTCCAGTTATTAATGGCGTCATTGGTCTTGTATTTTGATCTGCTAATTTATTAGTTACGTCGTTCATTTGTCGGTCAATAAAAAGTTAGAAGAGTTTAAATGGGATTGAACGGAAAATGAAAAAAAAAAACAGAAAGTACAAGTCTCTACTACCATAAATCATTTGATTGTTTTTTATAAAATTAAAAACAGAATTCAAATTATCTAGTAATTACACTGTTTTTTTAGATTTTCGGGACAAATACTTATCCTTCGGGAATAAATATTGTATGAAAACATCTCGGGATCCAAATAGGTCGGTAATTGACAGAGAAATCTATGCTCATACATAAAAAATACATACAGCTGAAGATAGAACGTTCTCCTCTTTTGTTTTTTGTCTGTTAAAAAGGTAATTTATTTTGCTAAGTACGTAAACATATTTCAATTTTTTATTTGTTTTTATTCTATGTATTTATAATAAGTGAATTAAAATTATTTAATCAGGTTCAGGTTATGAGATTTGAGTGGACTCTGAGAAAATCATCACAGGACCTTTCGCTTTCCTGTGATCACTTTTTTTTTATTTGCTGCATCGGGACCTCTCTTTGTGCGTGGTTCAAATACGCACTAGTCTTATTATTTAAGAAGTCAAAGTCTAATTTTATTATTTATGTCTTAATAGAACACGGACGTAAATATTTCAAAGACGTGTTTAATCTAAGAATAAATTTTGCGTGGATTAATTTATACAGCAAGCGATATTTCATTAAGTCGATAAATTTCAAATATTCTGGCTAGGAGTCAACAAGGACGTTTGATTCTGTTTTTTTATTAATTGCCACAACATAATATATGAATAGCAGTTTTATTTTAATTATTTGCAGGACAAAGCTGCGATGATCTTTATCATTGATATGATCATGATCATAACAATGATTATCATTATCATTGATATGATCATGATCATAACAATGATTGAAGCTATTTATATCATCTTCGTTTATTATGTCGACATAGGCATACCTAGGTATTAAGTATAAAAATCTGCTTTCGAGTTATTAACTGCCTATTTTTTAAAAACCTTATTGTTTCTCAATAATTAAAAAGATACCTACCGTAAATATTTCACATAATAGGTAAACAAAATACTTATTCTCTGTAAATATACGATAATTTTAATTAAGAAATTCATACCCAGTAAATGCACATAAACCCACATAACTATAAAATGATGATTACTTTATGGTAGCAGGATTATGCGTTGGGTTAAACGTATTTCCTTAACGCTTCCAAAAATAGGTAGTAAGTATGTATATGCCTACCCCTTTTGGGACATTTAGCTGCAGTGATATTTTATGGAAATTCAATCCGAGTTCTGCTTTACTACATTTTGGTGTAAAACAGGCAGCCGGCGCCGGTAAGAACCTATTTACTTACTGTGTTAGGTACGCAAATAGAAAACTAAAAAAATCTACTGTAGATACATAATAAAAATGCATTATTTTTTATCCTACTAATATTATAAATTTCAAAGTTTGTGAGTATGATGTATAGATGTTTGTTCCTCTTTCACGCAAAAAACTACTGAACTGATTGGGCTGAAACTTGGGAAAGGTAGTTTGGGTCCTGGAATAACATATAGGCTATTTTAATCCTGGTAAAATGCGGAAAAAGGCACGGGCAGCAGCTAGTATTAATAGTATAAATATTATTGGGAGATCCCCCAGAGATATTTAATACATACTAAAGTCGACGGGTCGACGACAAATCAACAAAAAACTGTCGGCTGCCGAGAATATTCATACACTGAATCGTTGCATCAACCCGCTGCCGCTGGGCTGTGTCGCCTACTTGGATAAACAGACTCCATGGCGTTAAAATTATTTAATCACTCTATATAATAAAATCCACACAGCAGCATCTAGCCTAAATCTAAGCAGAGTTTGTGTTAAGGGTGATATACTTAATACAATATATTACATAAATACATAGAAAATACCCAGAACACCCATACAGACCCATACAGACATATATTTGCAGATCATACATCATTTACCCAAGGCGGAAATCGAACCCGCAAATTTTTACATTTAAGGTAATTGTAGCACATTATACTAAAAATTACGCGCCTAAGTAGGTGCCCTCAGGAAATGGGAACCTATGAAGGATCATAGGCAGGTCGTCATGTGCGACATTCTTTCTTTGGAGTAGTAGTTTTCTGTGGACACGTTTATTTATTTATTTATAAATATAGGTACCACCAACAGTATACATATTAAGCTTATATAATGGATGTTGATATGAGACAAGTTCTAATATGGTGAGGTGGACACAACATTCATTATGATTAATTTTACTTATTAGTAATTAACAATTTGAGATCAGTTTTATTTAAAATTACATTTACTTTAATTTCGCGATCTTATCTTAATAATAATATAAATTTAAGTAAGGTGATAATAATGATAACAGACTGGCAATCTGTTATTCCTATATATTACAGTCTTAACTCTAATCTAATGAGGGCTGCTCAAAATATTATTTCACGTTTGACAAAATATTACTTATCGAAAATTTGCTGCTGCTGCTTTGTTTCTATTTATTTGAATGTTTACTTTCTGAAAAGTTGAGAGCAAAAGCCTTTTTTATAATTATCCAGCCTACTATGTAAATGCTGCCATATATATCTGCATGTAGCAGGATTTACCTCGATTACTCACTTTTCTTTGTAGATCGGATTAAAAGAACTGAGGTCATCGGAATTCAACGGCCTTGCGCGGTCGCCGACCAACATGACACTGTGACCCATGGCATTTCGGGTTTGCGAAGCCAAACGAATTCAAACATTATTTAACACACACTAGAACTTATAATTATTTGGCATATTATACCATCACGAGTAACATCTGCCAAAGGAATTTAAACATTATCTGGTCCGAAAAGAACTAGATTTGCTAATATTTTGTGTATGTTATTTGTGCGATCTAATGTTAATTGAATAAAATGAAATAGAACATTTTGGTTAACGATATTCTAGAAGTCTCTTCCAAGAGGATGTTTAGAAATTATTCAAAACATACCAAGATGTCATTATCATCATCATCAGCCCGTATACGTCCACTACTGAACATAGGACTCCCCCAAACGCCACGAATAGCGGTCCAGCCGCCTCCATCTAACGACTCCCTGGGACCGCTACAATGTAGTCGTTGGTCTATGTGAAAGATCTTCCCACACTCTGTTTCGCATTGCATCGCGGTCGGCCCTCGAGAACCTTTACTCCCCAATGGTCATCGGCAGGCCATATAGCTCGTAGAACGAGTTATGGCCTGCCCATCGCCATTTCAGCCTGATAATTCTGAGAGCTTTCGGTAACTATAGTTCTTCTACGGATTTCCGTTTTCTGGATTTCATCACGTAGAGGAACTCCGAGCATAGCTCTCTCCATAGCTCGCTCGGTGACTTTGAGCTTATGCACAAGGCCTATATAGTTAGCGACTACGTTTCAGATCCGTAAGTCATCACTGCTAGCACACATTGGATAAGGACTGTCGTCTTGAGGCTCTGTGGTATCTGTGAACAAAAAGATATTGCGAAGTTTTCCGAACGCTGCTCATCCGAGTTGGATTCGTCGGCTGACCTCTTTATCGAAGTTGGATTTACCTAATCAACAATGTCCTAACCAATAAAAAATAAATTATCTATGTAGATTTTAAAAACCTACACCCGTTTACCAATTTAATTAATTGTAAAAGTAGGCTAATGGATAGGATGTGGCGATATAAAGAAATTATAAGCATATTTTTGTGATTTTAATAACTTTTAGTCTGCGTATCTCTCAACAATTTATAATATCAACTCGAGAAAGTTATAATTATATTGTTTTAAAATAACTAAAATAACTTTTAGTCTCTCTCTCAAAAATGAATAATATTAATAATATGGCGTGTTTTAAAAAACGATGAACCGACTTCAAATTCCCTTTCTTTTACACTTATTTTAAGTTTTGCGGGATTAATACTAATCCCCTGGGGATAAAATTTTTATGAGACCTCTTCGGGATCATTTTCTATACAATAGTGAAAGATGTTCCGAAATCGGTATATAATTGGCAGAGATATCGCGAAACATACATACAAAAAAAAACATACAGACGAATTGATAACCTCCTTTTGAAGTCGGTTATTTTTTTATTATTATTGTTTGTTTGGAATAAACATAAAACCGACTTCGAAGCCCTTAATTTAACACTGTTTCTTAGTTTTGAGGAAATCCCTCGGTAATAAAATAATATAAAATGATTTATCCCTCTCAGAATCAATCAATATACAAATTATACAATTTGCGAAATAATTTTCAAAATCTGTCAATCATTTACGGAAAAATCGACGGTCATACATAAATAAAAACATAAAGTCGAACATGGAACCTGCTCCTTTTTTCGAAGTCGGTTAATAAAATGATTCCAAAATCATCTTTTGACCCAATCATATGATGGATATCTCAGTTACTCGATTATAAGTCCTAATAATTCATAATTATTGGCATGTTGAAACTAATTGCTTTTATATTTTATCATAATTTACTGTTATATCTCATTTAAAGTTCTAATAAGTTTGTATTAGAATATGATTGATATCTCTTTAGGCCAAATATACAGTTAGGACTGATATATCACAGAGTTTTATCAAACAATACCTTACTTTCTTTCTATGAGTTAAAATATGAATTGGGATTTTATCATTGCAAAGATATATTGGTTGAGTCACTATAGTCCGTTATTATGGCACTTCTCAAGTTTATGTTGTTTGTAGCAAGTGGCTATTCACCGATAGTTGTATTTTTTATTATTATTTTAGATTAGGTTAGGTCATCTGCCTGGAAGAAAACGTGGGTTTTGGTCAGTAGGAATCTGACATAATCTTCTTCTACCTGGGTATGGAAGATTATACATGACGGATATCGATGATCGGACCAAAACAGATTGCATATAAAAGTTGTCATCAGCGTATTATTTACTGGGAATAAAAGCTACATTAGAATTACTGATGAATATTGAAACCAACTTAATTAATGAAATGTTCTCTGACTTCTCTAAAGACGTGCTTTGTAAATATTGTAAAAGTTTTAAATAGATAACTGTTTTGGTTTGGATATTACTTAAAACGGATTATAAAAAGCTAGCTTAACTAGTAGCTATAAAAAGCCAGGAAATTGACAACTATGTTTTTTCTAAAAACAACACGATAAAATCTAACAGGACCATACTTCTATAAGTAGAAAACAAATGAAGATCAACATAATCAACATTCTACCGTTGTGGAATGTGCTAAATAGGATTAAAAATAGAAAGAAGGTTGCAACAAGAACCTTCTTTGATGTTAATAAACTTTTTATACAAAAGCTGTAAGTGGCCAGTGCGATCGAATTTCGAACGATTTTGTCAGGAACATTTTGGCGCCAATGTTAATAAATGAGTCGAGAGGATCTTTAAGGGCAGGATGGCTTACAATAATTACAATAATATAGAAATTACTGGTAGACAAAATCAATGAAAATAGATGTACATATCATCGGAGCTTCAGGAGCTGCGGAACGAACAAGTCAATTCATTGATATTAATAGTACAGCCTTGTCTCGTGTGAACTAATCCAATGTGTTATAGCCCGGCTACACGCTCAAACATTTGAGCATGCAGATTGCACAAGCACAGTTTGCGCAAGCAAGATAATGTTGTTTGTGCAATCTGCATGCACAAATGTTTGAGCGTGTAGACGGGCTATTACTAGATAGGCACATAAATGGTCTTGTTCGTTTTTTTTCCTATTATTTACTTTTGTAAACCCGTCTAATAATATCATAACGTCTATTCATAACGTAACGTAATAATTGGTAAAGATGCCTGTAGGTACTGTGCCTTATGTTTGTGCAACGTTTTTTTATTGTAACAAACAATCTCCGCCTTAACCAGCTCAGGAACCTGAAATGTGTGGAATGTGGCAGCTATTAATTTCGTTTGGCGGATGTGTCGTAGTCGGGCGGGGTGCGCAGGCGCCGCCGATGCGAGCGTTGTCGCCTGCGCGCTCATAAATTTATACTCAGTCTTTGAAGTGGTAGTCCTTTTCTGGCGATTTTCCTTATATTCGTTGAGTAAGTGACATTTTGAAAAAAACCGTAATAAAAAAAAGTTAAAATTGTTTGAGGCCTAATTTATTGTTACAATAAGTACCTAGTGTTGATTCCAGTCGATAGAACGATGCCTTTGGCATCAAATTAACGCGTAGTAAATTATGGTTATTTTTACCCTTACAACATGCGTAATTTAAGAAACTGTATTGAAAAAATACACTATTTTTGGAAGGATTTATAAGCGTAAAATAGCTACATTTGCATGTTTTTTTATGTTACTTATTATCATTTTGTTTTGACATAATTTAATGATATTATAAGCTGGAGAAGCCACTGGCTCCTGAAACACAGTTTTAAACTAGTTCAGGAGCCTATGGACTCACTACTGTCTGTGAAACAATAATATGTCAATAAAACAATTTTTACTTTACTTTACTTTACACTAAAACGCAAAAATATGAACCACATTCGAATGACATTGCATATCATCCTACCACATTCCATTATAAACCAGTCAATTAATAAATTGTTACCGCATAAATTCCTATAATTTACATATCCGTGGCATTGGCTTAATTTAAATTATTAATTTTAACTTCAAATCAATAAATTCATCTTGACAGTTAGCAAAAAAAAAAAAACATATTGCGACGTATTTTTTATAGTCCTATATATTTTTAACCGTTCGACTAGCAATACTGTATAGTAAGTACATTGTACGGTCACAGAAAAGATAAGACAAGTGACGTGCCTGAAGATTGTTAAACAAACAAGGAAACACAACATACTGTTATGCTGTATATTTTGTAGCAGCTTACATATGGTTCAACTCCGCTATTTCATGCTGTTGGGCCGGAAAGGGTCTTATTTTTACTCGACTACCGTAGAACGAGGGTTATGACGTTGGCACCCTATTCGCAAAAAAATAGCCCCATACACTCGCCATGTGATCTCAGTTTCCTCACCTATTTGAATAATTTTTGGCATTCCACAAAAATACAAAGCTGAGACCGCATTTCAATATTGAAAGGTGAAACCATTCTGCACGGTTCTGCATACCGCGTCTTGATTATAATGTTACATACTCCGTGAATGGCACACATGTTGAATGTTGCTGATCATTTGAGGGTAGTTTTACACTGCTTTCGGAAACACTGCGATATGCTAAACACAACCGCTCTGCGCACCGATGAGTGAAAACGTTATTTTCTCATGGTTACTATTTAGATATTCTTTGCTCTCGCGGTGTTAACCGTGGTCAAGATGTGGTGAAGACGTTTTATCAACAAATTGTAAACTTCTGCTAGTATCGGAGTGCTACTCGGAAAAGGAAAATTGCAATTTGTGATTCGTTTTCGTGCAAACCATCTCTTATGTCGCTTACATAAGATTTTAGCGTTAGCGTTTGCACGGTAACGAATCAGAAACTTCGATTTGATTTTTATCAGTAAGGGATCTGATGCCCCGATGTTTCGGTAGTGTCACCTACCATAGCTCGTATCGGAGGGTCGGAGGTGTTAGAACCTTCTCAGCCTCAGCAGATTAATAATTTTCATTGTCTTATTTTTATTTCTTTGATATTGAAAGAAATAAAAATAAGACTAAAAGAAGAGAACTTTAAACTGCTAGCAAATTATCTATAGATTCTTTAATATCGCACACAAACAGTGTTTTCAAACTTGCTGCCCCGTTTTGTCGGTCCTGTTCATAGCCAGTACCCATAAGAGGTGTTAAATCTTTCTCAGCCGCAGCAGACTAATAATTATCTTTGCCATTACCTTATTTTTATTTCTTCGAATACCAGTACCTTAAACTGCTAACAAATTATCCATAGATTGTGTAATATCGCACCCAAATAATATTTTCAAAGCTGATGGCCCGATTTTTCGGTCGTGTTACCTGCCCATAGCCAGTACCTACAAGAGGAGTTAGAACTTTCTCAGCCGAAGCAGACTAATAAATATCTTCGCCATTATCTTATTTTTACTTCTTCAAATACCAGTACCTTAAACTGCTAGCAAATTATCCATAGATTGTTTAATATCATCACAAACACAATATTTTCAAAGAATCAATTATCAGGAGCCTAAAAAACACATCGGCCAAGGTTCAATGTTTCAATCGTTTACTCAGAAGACACCTTCCTGAACGGTAGGTACCTAGATGAATTTATAACAATAGAGTGACCTTTTATCGCAGTTACATTCTTAATTTGAGGTCCACTGTACAAAAAAGCGTATGTTACTTGTATTATATTGTTACACCTTTTAAACTTGAGTCGTGGCCATGGTGGTTGCAGGGTGTGGGCGTAAGATTCGAACCTACTAAAGGAAAGACAGGTCCTTCTGTGTATTTTACCTTTTCTAAGATCAACGTTCGCCAAGCGTGGTGATTTTGACGAAACTCCCTTTGTTTATTATTTATTAAATACCAGCTGCTGCCCGCGCCTTCGCCCGCGTTTTATCGGGATAAGAAATAGCCTATATGTTATTCCAGGTCCCAAACTATACCCATACCAAATTTCAGCCTAATGGATTTAGTAGTTTTTGCGTGAAAGAGTAACAAATATCCATACAAACTTTGACATAATATTAGTAGGACTAGCAACCTGCCCCGGCTTCGCATGTGTATTGGAACATATTATTATGCCTGCATGTTTTATCTGTCGTAGGATCGCATCAGCTTGATGTCATGCCGTCGCGGACTTTTTTGTAGATATGTAAAAGAGGAATATTTCACCTTGAATTGTTTTTTTATATCTCAAAGGGAAGCGTTTTTTAGGAATGTTAAAACGTGTTAAAATGTGTAAACCTTCCTCATGAATTACTCTATCGATTGGTGATTCATGAAAAACCGCATGAAAATCCGTTCAGTAGTTTTTGAGTTTATAGCGAACAGACAGATAGACGTAGCGGAGAACTTTGTTTTATAATATGTAGTGATTTGTATTGTTTATTGATAACTAGCTGACCCGACAGACGTTGTCCTATCATTCAATTCAAATTTATTTCAAACGTGCCTAGCAAAAGTCTAAAACGCTGGGGCTAAGGTTACATTAAAAAAGTTTATAATAAAGGTAGTCGTTAAGTTTTCTTAAATGTTCTAAGTTTCTGCGGAATTTTATAAAAAAAAAGTCTTTCCTATCCCTTCCTTCCCTTACTAACTTCTACGAAGTATTAGAAAACATTTAAAACAAGATGGATGAAATCGGTAAAGCCGTTCTCAAGTTATAGCGTTACCAGGGGAAATAGGAGTTCATTTTAATATACATACATAGATTTACTGAGAGGCACGTTCAGCAGTGGAGATTTCTGTGTTCACGCCTCATAAACACCCAGCTTTTATGATACACTAGTTTCAGCCTGCGGCTTCGTACCCATGGGAACTGATTTATGGGATAGAAAGTAGCCCATGTTTGATTCCAGGCCTAAAAGTACCAGTATGCAAATAATTTCATCAATAATTTCAGCCTGATTCTTTGAGTAGTTTTGGCGTGAAACAAACATCCATCCATACTTTCGCATTTATAAGTGTGATAGATTGACCATATCTAGATATATAAATCGATCCCTACATGAGGATCTCTGGTATTTTATTGCAGATTAGGTTTCTGTTTTAGTCTGTACTAGCTGTACCCGCGGCTTTGCCACCGTTGAATATTTTTTTTTACGCGGAACCCTAATTTTTTATTATTATCCTATTCCAGACGGAGACAAATCCAACAAAGCAAAAATCATTAAAATCGTTCCAGCCGTTCACGAGTTCGACTTTGTTTTATATTTATAGATTGAACTATAGCTAAGTAAAAAAATATAGTTAAAAACTAAAACCCGACTACATAAAAGTCTTATACAATATTCACCTTGTCCTTATCATATTCTTTGACACTTAGGTAGTCGGTTCGCTTTTCTATATAAAAATATCCCGATGGATTAGTTTTAGTTGGATTATTTCTCAGTACATTACAGTAGGTACTCTATGATTAAGAATCTACATTGTACCTACATCTTATTATCAGAGACAGAATAATTAACTTGGAACAAGTTTATTTATATTGGGTTACGTTATAATTTTTAGGGTTCCGTACCCAAAGGGTGAAAGCGGAACCCTATTACTAAGCCTTCTCTGTCTGTCCGTCTGTCCGTCCGTCCTTCAGCGGACTGTATCTCAATAAACGTAAAAGGTAGACAGTTGAAATTTTCACACAATTTGTGTATCTCTTGAGGATATAAAAATAAATATAGTTAATATTAAAATTAAAGGGCCATACAAATATTTTTTTTCGATTTTTTGGCTATTTTTTTCAAGAATGTATGTATATAACTGTATGTGTATAATATAACAAAAGGTACGCGATAAATAATCTTTAATTATGTTAACCAATAAATAAAGTTTAAAAAGTTTTAAGAATGTATGTATCACGTAAATCGTGATAGGTAGACAGTTCAAATTTGACAGGGTGTGTATAACGCTTGCTGCTATTATAAGCAACAAAAGAAAGTCCAACTACCATATTACAAACTTTATTGCCGATCATCGAAGTTAAGTAACGTCGGGCGCGGTCAGAAATTGGATGGGTACATTGGGTACTCGCGTACTACTGAATTTTTTCTTTTTTAGTATATTCAAAATTCCGTTTTACGACTCTTTTTGCGAAATAATTATGTGCGATGGTATGAAACCCTCCGTGGGCGAGTCAACTCGCACTTGACCGGTTTTATTATTTAATTTATTATTTAACCGAACTAATTAAGGGACTGTCCAAATGATTAAAAGCCACAGGCTAATTAGGCATTCAGATGCTAAAAATGTTGTATTATTCGCAAATGACATGATTTTGATGAATTGTTTTGTTTTGTTTGATTAACTTTTAGTTTGGATGGTTTAATACATAATGTATAAACCTTTTTTATTTTATTTTGAAGTGACATAAAGTCTTTATTGACAAAGAAAATAACAATCAGTTAATGTACAGAAATTAAACTAGTATTTACAATTGAAACAATTGAGCTAACTGCAGATTGTTGCAAACAATCTACAGATAGCTCAACTGGTCCATATCAATACCAGTCGGAAGCGTCCCCAAGACGCTGGCTGCATTGCCCCGCTGTATGGCAATGCTAATGCGCTGCGCCAGATACTCACCAGCTCTCGGGTCACGCGTCGCTTCGACCAGGGGCTCAGATAATTTTTTGAAAACCCGGAGAGCGTCGGTTCCCCACGGACCTAGGGTCTCGACTCCAAGGGGAGCAAATCCGTAGGCTCTGTTGAGACCTGCATATTTGCGCCTCTTGAGATCCTCGGCCAAATCTGCCGCCGAACCAGCCCGGATGTCCTTGAAAGATGGGAAGGCGCAAGTGTGTCGACATTATGTAGCGTCCCACACAATAGGCCTCCCCAGCTCTCAAGGGACTAAAGTCATGCCGTCGGGCCTCTTACGATCGTCACGCAACAGACCATTCGGTTCGAGAATAGCTGGTACGTTAGCGGTGACAAAGGCCCGTCAGATGATGTCGTTAAGGCTGGCATGGCGAGATATCCGACCGGCAGCCCTAGTACACGATAATCCGCGATGTATAAACCTAAATTATATAATATGTATGTACCTACTTACCTACTCAATGTACTTTTTTATTGCGACAACTATGATAAAAATCGGAGGAGTTCAGTACATTCTGAGAATTTTCAAACTGTAAAACAAAATATTTTTTCATTTCGTTTATCTCTAGGAACACAAAGGAGCACTTAGTTATGTCAAAAAATTACATAAAAGACTTATGTCTAAATAGGTCATATTAATTTCATCTAATATTAATTTCATCATGTCTTGTTAAAAAATAATCTGAAATATAATTTGTGGGTATTGGAAGAATGTATGTATAATTTATAATTTCTCATCAATCTACCTTATATTCAATTCTGGGCATAGAATCAGAATCTAAATCAATAACTTTATTTCTTTAGGCTTACAAAATAAGCACTTAAACAAGTCAAATTTTATACTATAAACATAGTTATTATTATCAAATAAGAAATAAGGTGTTATTGATATACTCTTCACAAAAATTTTGAAGAAGTGAAATAGAAACCACTAGCACATTATAATATCACTTATGTGTCTAATACATGTTTATTTTACCTATCTAAATCTAAATTTAGCAGTCTAGCATATTTAGTCGATACTTTGGGCGTACTAAAGAAATGAAATCTTATGCGATATTTAGAAACCTACAATTAAATTCTTGCTAACAGCACACCACACAGTCAATTACACTAATGGTATATAGATAACCTGAAAAACGCAGCACATGAATAGTACTCGTAGTAAATAAATAGTTTTTTCCCCTTTACGCTTTTAATTATGGCACAAATGTGGTAACATAAACAACAAAACCTTTTTACCAGCATTTAGGTGCTAAACCGTCAAGGATACCTTCATTACTTGCAAAAAATCTGCAAAATTAACCATTTATCATTTTATGCAAACCCAAATCACTTGATGTCGATTCAATCAGCTCTTTCCTTTGTACAGAGAAAAATAAAAGGAAAAGTGTTATTGATTTTTAGCGTTCGTTTCTCTTTGATTCATTATGTCGATGCCTTGTCTTATTTATATAAAATTAAATAAATAATACTGGACTTTTCACACAGCATTATTTAGCCCCAAGCTAAGCAGAGCTTGTGTTGTGGGTACTAGATAACTAATATACATAATAGAATATATTACATAAGTAGATCTTTTTTAATATACATAGAAAACGACCAGAACTCCCTGAACATATATTTGCAGATCGTACAAACATTTGTCTCGAGGCGAGAATCGAACCCGCAACCTCCTGCGTCGTAGGCAGACTTTCGCCCACCGCGCCACAGAGGTCGTCAAATTCATTGTGTAATCATGGTACTCTGGTAATCATAATTTAAAAAAAATTGGTTTATTTTTTGCACATTTCCAAAAACATTCGTTTCATACTCATACTCATTTATTCGCCGTAGGAGAACAGGGCACACTTGGATACGTCAATTTACGAAAATATCATCATCATCCCTTACACGTCCACTGCTGGACATAGGCCTCCCCCATACGACGCGCGACGCCACAAATAGCGGTCCTGAGCCGCCTCCATCCATCGACTTCCTGCGACCGCTACAATGTCGTCGGTCTATCGAGTGAATAGTCTCCCATGTAGGGGGGGATTTGCCATAATCACCACGCTAGGCAGGAGGATTGGTGATCGCAGTGTTGGTGTTGAAAAATACTCAGAAAGAAGCTGCTGCCCTTCCTCTGGTAGGTCCCCTTAGTCAGCTCTAACGACATCCACGGGTTGAGTTGGAGGGGTCGATATTTGTAAGCCGCGGCCCCACAGAACAAAAATATAGTTTACAATAAATGGTGCTTATATTATACTAATTCAAAGCTATAAAACAGACATGACTGGAAAACAATCAAGAACTTAGTTTTTTTTTTTAAATGGTAAATTACTAATAAATAGATCAGCTGTAAAAAGGCATCGTTATAGTATATATAAGTAAAAATTATAAACATTATTTTCCTTATAAAAAATAAATAACTATCACAGTGATGCAGTTACTTTACCTAGGTAAAATATAGCTGCTAAAAGTCCATTGTCTATTATTGGACTAGGCTATGATAAAATATAAAATTTAGCTAGTAAAGGTTGACACTTGACTCCAACAAAAATTATCACTTTTCCCAATCAATTCATATTTTTAGCGAACGGGTCTTCGACAAATTGTTTTTACATGCCCACAAGGGACTCAAACAAAAAAGTGTATAGAACCAAAGTTGTAGAGAATTATATCAGCTTTCATTATAATGAAAGCTGGATAGGATAGGATATATCCTATCTCACTAATTATCCCACAATTATAAATGTCAAAGTTTGTATGGATGTATGGATATTTGTACCTCTTTCACGCAAAAACTACTGAACCGATTAAGCTGAAATTTGATATGGGTATAGTTTTGGACCTGGAACAACATATAGGCAAATGTTTATCCCGATAAAACGCGGGCAAAGGCGCGAGCAGCCGCTAGTGGTATATAAAAAAGCCGCGAACTGACAGGCGGATATGGCGAAACTATAAAGTTTACTACGGAACCACATATAAGCTAAAATCATATTAAATTAATGCGCTGCGAACTAATCCGCATACAAAAGTTTATATTTTGAAATTATGCTTACCTATTCTATTATCTTCCAAATGGTTGTTTTATAAAGATTGCAAATTTTTGCGGAATCAACCTACATATTGACGTGGCCTTTTGATTGCTTAATTTTGTAAAATTGATTGTTTAGTTAACATTTGAAACAGATTTGTAATAATTTATTTCTAATGAAGATGTCCTTCATTTTTTGTTGTTTTACACGAAAATAATAACATCTTTGTTTTTGTATTAGTGTAAACGATTAGTGTTGTGTATTATGTAAAATCTACTGTGTTATAATTATAGAAAGAAAATCTGATCGGCATGTGTGCATATAGTAATACCGTGTCCGCGGCTGTACCTTCGCAGAATTTTAGTTTTTTGCGGAACCCTAATTGTTTGATAGTGAGTCTGCTATTAGGAAGTGAGACAAATTTGACAAATACTACACCTGTGTCACCTTGTTTTCAAAAATACCTTAATATTATTTTAGGAATTAATCATACACATTTGATTGATACTTTCTTTAGACACATTCTTTCATTTGGGTAAGTAGGACTTAACATAAAGCCATATTATGTATAATAGAAAAGTTTTTTAACAGATTTATGATTATTGACGCGAATTTCGCGAATCATAGTCGCGCAAAGAAAGTAAAGACTTTCTTTACAGAAGAAAGCACTTAAGCTTTTATAACTTAGAAAACAAAGCTTTGAATTATACTATCACTGCACCTATTTGCCATACGAAACATAAAAGTAAGTGCTCATATACACGAGCGGCAAAGTGCCAACGGCAGAGGTAACCGTAGCTGTCGACAATTGACGCCAGCCGTCGACTGTCGACGTCTACAGTTACCTCTGCCGTTGGCACTTTACCGCTCGTGTATATGAGCACTAAGAATGAGGAGGCATTTTGATTAAATAAATGATAATGCTGGACACTGGCTGGACAATCCACACAGCATCATATAGCACCAAGCTAAGCAGAGCTTGTGTTATGGGTACATGACTGATACACATACCTATTACAATAAATTACATAGTGTGAATTGGGGACATCTGCCGGCGGCCCCCACTTCCGGGGCCCCACTGCCGGTGCCCCCCACTGTGGGGGGCTACTGGGAAGGTCCGGTTGCGTGAGGGGCCCTACTGCTGGGGTCCTCACTTCTGGGGCTCCCACTGCCTGGGGCCCCACTGCCAGTGCCCCCCACAATGGGGGGCTATCGCTCTCTACCGCCCTTGCCCCGCGCGCCATTCTGCACCGCGCAAAATTTCACTTCCTCTCTCATAAGGGAATCCTTCCTAATTCCGGGATAAAAAGTATTTTATGACCTTTCTTGTAATATAAACTTAAATGATGCTAAATTTCATTTGAATACCTTCAGTAGTTTCGGCGCTATGCGCAACCAAGAAATTTTAATTTCATCCCCTCTCCCAAGGGTACCTCATTGAAATGCGGGATAAAAAGTATCCATATGTCCTTCATCATAGTATGAACTCAAATCCTGCCAAGTTTCATTTGAATACATTGAGTAGTTTCGGCGCTATGCGCAGCCAACAAATTTTACTTTCATCCCCTCTCCCAAAGGAACCCTATTGAAATCCGGGATAAAAAGTATCCTAGAATTATGTAGATCTGCGAGACGCCATGAATCAAGATAGAAATTGTGGAGATTTAGGACGACTGGTGATTCTTCCTTCCAGTTTTAGAACTGGACAATAGATGTGTAGTGCCGTATTCTCCAGTAGGTACTATCAAAAGCTTTTGAAGCGCATAATATACCTAGGTAAATGTGGAGCTGTGTGACGTCCAGTCAATAAAATCTAGGTATATTTAAATGTATACTATACTACACTAATAAAAATAAGTAAGGTTTGTGTGGTTGTAGGGGGTAAACTCTGAATCTACTGAGCCAATTTTGAAAATTCTTTTACCTATTGAATTTGTTTAAACATGCATCGTTTAAACCACGTTATTTGCGAGTTTTATAGACTACTACAAATGTTTACCGTCCAACGAAGTGGGCACGGGTCATCTAGTGAGAAAATATATTTGTTTGTTTGTTCTTCCTTCACGCCCTAACTAAGAAACCAATTGTCTTCATTTTTGGCATAGAGTTACTTGAAAGGATGGAGAGTAACATAGTCTACTTTTTCCATGGGAGATCTACGGAAAAAAAATTCATTTTATCCCCCTAGAAATGTGAAATACGAATTTAACGCGAGGCAAAGCTAGTAATAATATAAATAACAGGGCTTCACTTTTTTTATTCCTTTCAGTTTACCTAGATGCATTATGTATTTACCTACAATCGCAGACACAAAACATAAAGATTTTAATAATGTGAATTATTTTTATGTATCGTTCAGCTAGTGGCGCCAGACAACTTTATATAAATTTGCGGTCAGGCGGTAAATATGTATGTAACTGGTTTTATTGTAAACATAAGATGACCTTGATGAAAAAAGCGGTTATTTTTCGAAAAGTAGAAAATTCTAGAATTTGATGTTGTATGGGGATGAAATTGTCAAATGAGCTTAAAAATAAATTTAAGGAATTATAGATTTGTTTCTTCTAAGACATGTTTGCTTGTAGACTTAAGTTTAATGACGTAATTTCATAGCACTACGTCGGCCTGCTACGCGATGTAGAACATCGTTTCCCTATCACCCTAAATGGAGAAACCAGAATAACAGTAATAAAACCAATTTTATTAGGCAAATGTTTTTAAATGAAGCGGAACAGATTTTATTAAAAAAGTTTTACATGATGACTAATACTCTCGCACGAACCCTAATGATTCAAACATAAAGTTCAGATGTATTTTACCTTTTTATTGATTCCGATAATAAAAGAACACTACCCATTTTTTTTTTTATTCTTTACGACTTAGAAATTCTGCAAATTTTTTAAGAAAAATTTTCAGATTCTCAGACAATGAGAAGCTTTCTTCAATTCTATGAACTTTACCTGGAATATCGAATGGTTAATATCTAGGTAGGCACTTGTTCTTACTTTTGTAAACACTAGTCTCAACTGGTACTTTATTTACATAATCATGCAAAAGGTATAAAAGGTCAGCGAGAATAATAAAGGATATTTCACACCAGGTGGTATTTGGAATTAGATAAGCCTACTCGACGAGTTTCAATTTTTGGTATAAGATCATCAGTATTTTACCTACTGTTAATAATCTTACAAAAGTATAAATAAGAATTGCGATACGAGAACAACTATATGATAAGGTCCGGCTCAACGCCCCATGAGGAATAACGTGCCACTCTAACAAGGAACGCAACTTTTTAAAATCATGGTCTGAAAGTTGGTCGGAAGTTTGATAGCTTTGACATGTTTTTTATAAATAATTGTTCAATTACACTTTGTTGTTTTAGGTTTTGGTTCCCCAATCACGCTCTTCCATCACTCTGGTATTTTTATTTTCTGTTATCTTTTGATTAAGGTTTACAAGCATTACGAACATTTGCAATATTGTGTCGACCAGACGCAGAACTATTAGCCAAGAAGTCAAGAAGTCATTTTAACTGACGTTTTTGACAGAATGAATCTGGTAATTGCCCGAATTTATTTCTCCCTAATTATTTATGCCTGGGAATGAAAACAATTACAAAAAAAAGATTAGGCACATATCACCACTGATGCGACTTAGTATCCCTACCTTACCTTACCTAATGTATTTTTATATATTACATACTTGACCTCATGCTGGTTGAATTCAATTAGGTTTTAAGTAATTTATTTTCAGGAGTGGTCTGCGTCATCAAAATAAAGTCATCATTCTTCCTCATAAACTTAACGATTCAATGTATTCTATTCATATAAACAAAACAATTCTAAAAAACCATTATCAATGTCCGGATTGTTGTCCGCATATTGTCACCTTGCTGACCCGTCTCCGTCATCGTCACCGAATCGGCGCCAGATGATAATATTTTCCCAGGAATGCTACCCAACAAACTACTTAGAAATACTTATACAAAACAAATGACAGATTTGATACGTCGAACGTCAATATTTGTATCAAATGAATATTATTAGCCGGATACGAATACAAGTTCGTATTAATGAACTTATTGGGTATAATAAGGCCGATGTTCTGAGCTGACACAGATTAAGAAAGTGTTTGGTGTCTTGGTGACAATTTTGTCTGATATTTTGCACAGTAGCAAGCAAAAGGAGTCAAGTCAACTATTATTCTACATTTTTTTGAAACTTGATGCGAGTCAGATGAATGCATAAATGTATTTTGTTGTAAATATCGTTTTGCAACAACAAATGACAAATGATACTAAAAACCTTTAAATCGCTTTAAAGCGGACACTGTCTCGAATAAATAATATAAATTCACTTTTATGTTAATTCGAAAGTAGTTAAAAAAGTTAACATTGACGACCTTGAGACGCCCCCAATTTAAATTGTCGTTGTTTAAAATGTCATAGAAGTGGAATAAATATTATTTTTAAAGTTATTATATTTCTATATAACAACTTCTAAATGCATATAATAACTTCTGTTATTATTACGTAGTACAACTTACAAAAAACACTGGTTAAGTAAAATCACTTCAGTTACGAAAAAAAAAGATGTAACCTTAACGTAATTTGACATTATTAAGAAGGGAAAATACCTTTGTTTTAGAATAAATTTCAAACACTTCAAAAACTTTGTTGTTGGAATAAAATAAGTGATCATAAAAAAAAGAAAGGACTTTTTTATAAATTGAAAAAACATACAGTGACATTCCAATGCTGCCATTATCATTCACCCATCATTGAGTTCTTTTAGGTGTGATGACAGAATGATGATTTTGAAAAACGTCATTGGAAGTCCACTTAAGCATATTTATTTACATTAATGGCCCATCATGCACAAAAACATCCAAAGCAATGAGAAAAACAATATTTTTATTGTTATATTGTACAGCGCTGCAAATATGGTAGGGTTACAATCAAATTTGTCTTCACACAGAATCAAGAATGGTGATTCATAAAAGTTAAAAATTAAACTCTTTTCTTAGTGAACCTAAAAAAGTATTATCGAAACCCCAGGCGTTCAATACTGCGATAAATTTTATTTAGCAGAGTGATTTGTCAAGAGAAATTTTTGGTACACGCGATTAGTTTTAGGTTTTTTTAAGTGTCAATTTGCAGATAATTTCTATACGACACCGATACCCCAATAAAGTTTCTCAGCGCGACAATGGTATGCAAAGACGATAAAAAAATGCGTAAGTTCTTCGTGTGTGTGACGCGTCCGTGTGACACACACTAGTGCTTCTGATCCTGCGGATGAGTTGATGTTGCAAATGTATAAAAGCGTAGCGTCGATTTCGAAATCATCACAACCATTTGGATCTTCTAAAGAGTGCACACACATAGGAGTGTGACCGTGAAATCATTTTCGCATTTTCGTGGCTTTTGTGAACAAGTGTTCTGGAACTGTAGCAGTTTTATGTTTGTGAAGATTAAGTTGTGCAGTGCTTCTATCATGAATTCCGTACAGGTACTTGGCCTGATCAACAAAAAAATATTTTAGGTTTTTAATAGATTTTTAATTGTTTACTTATTTTATTTTTGTGTTGTTTCAGTACTTGATTGCTTTCTGCGTGGTCGCAACTGCAGGCATTCCCCTTGAAGATGGCGCCTGGCACCCATACAAATACGGAGATGTGGGCAAGTAAGTAAATGTCAGCGTTTCTAAGACATTTGCCTAATAAAGGTAGCATTCCTTAGCATCATGTTCTATCACTTTAGACTGGTTGAGAAATATTTAAAGAGCAACTAATTTAAGCACCGTTTCAATTTCAACACAGTGACTGCTCAATCTTTGTATTTTCTTAGACTTGAATGCAACTTTGTCAACAGATACATCCCATCCAACGAGGGTAAATACATTCACATTCCGAACCCTTACATCCACATTGACAACCCCTACGATGGAGGCTACGGACCTTACGATCACGATTATGAGCCTTATGAAGAAGCAGCTTCGGTCGATCAGTACAGATACGTGATGACCCCGCCTAAAGACATTCCTTACTACAAAGAGGGATACTACAAGAACAACGGTATCAAGATCATCAGGCAGCAACACAACTACAATGAAGACAAATACGATTTTGAGTAAGTAAATAAGTTTCACAAAAAAACTTTTATATTTGTATAATACCACCTAATTGGTGATCAATAAATTCAAACTTTGATACATGGTTTCAACCGTTTTCATGTAGTAGGTAATCTCAATTTATTCGTTTCACGTCTACGAGAAAGAATAAACCTTGTAATGTCATACTTATAAGCTAATTAATGCAAACGATGTCATTTTTGACAAACAATCACAAAAAAAAAATATCCATTGATAAAAATAATTATAAAAACCAGAAATCTTCTCAAAAAAAAGCACTAAACAATGATCTAAAAATATATTTAATATCTATAAATCATCATTATCAGTCTATATCAGTGAACTAATACGGGTTGATGATGATGATTTATAAAAAATCACTCTCAAATTCTTTAAACACAGAACATTCAAATCATATTCTCATCAGATCAATAGAGCCTTTCAAAGAAATACTTCCGTTGATTTGAATACAACTAAGCCTTGACCGACACAAATCATCACTCGATTCAATCATTAACTTGATGCATAGCTTGCTTTTTTACTAGACGATACAATACTATCTTATGAGCAACATATAAATACATTGCCATAGTTGTAAATAAATAGCAACGGAACTTCCATTATTGTTTTGCAAATACGTATATACTAATACCGACAACCGTTTATAAAATGAAAATAAAGCAATTGAGTAAATCATATTTCAACTCTAATAATATATTTCTTTACAGCTTCGAAACGGAAAACAAAATTCGCGCTGAAGAGAAAGCCGTCCTCAAGAACGCCAACACGCTTGATGAGGGAATCGCTTCCAAAGGATTCTACGAGTACATCGGACCCGACGGTTTCATGTACAGGGTAGATTACACCGCTGATGAAAACGGATTCCTCCCCAAAGTCCGGAGGTTAGAGACCAAATATTCGGGCAAGTGGACACTAGAGAAGGTTAACTAAAAATGCGTCGCTATCTTTGTAAAAATCAGTATTTTTGTATAGGTAGTGCTAGGTACGATCTTCTCGAAATTTGTTTATGATTCCTACAATGTTGAGCATTTCTTTGTGATAGAAAAATCTATTGTTTTATTTGATAACAGTTTATTTTCTTCCGTGCTTTTCTTTTGAGCAACGATTGATAATAATCATATTAATGTAAAGATACACTTCAGCTTCTTTGACTATATTAATATAGTCTACAGTTTAGAAGTTTTCAATTTTATTTGAGTACAAAGTCCATGTTATGTGTAAACTTTATTTAGCTCTTTTAGGCTAATTAATGTTTGTTAATAATGTTTAATGTTCGAATCTTGACGGATGCTGTATTTCTTCTTAGATAAATTATTTATATACCTTAGATTAAGAGCTTAGTTTATTAAAGTTTAGGTAACTAATTATTTATGGAAAATGTGATAATAAATTTAAATGCATAAACTGATAAATACACTTTATTTCCTTATAAACCTTAGAAACCCTTATAGAGACAAATAAGCTGTTGACTAACTGTGCTTATATGAATAGAAGAATATTTTAGAATAGAATATTTGTTTACTTGCAACTCATATACATAAACATACAGTAAGTAAAAATAAAAAGTCAGTACAGGCAGACTTATTTTTGCATTGAGTTACAAAACGGTCTCAGTCTCAGCATAAAGCTGGTTGTACTCGTTATATCCAACGCTGGTCTTCCAAAAGAGCCGTTTCGTTTCGTATATTACATAGTCGTATGTACGCTGGTCAAAAGCCTCCCTTGATAAGCTTTGAGGAATTTGGTTGAATTTAGTCGACTACGTAAGGAAAAATTTATTTAGCTCCCACATTTTTCCTAAACCAGTTATAGAACATAAATATACTTAGTTTATCTATAATAAGTTTTTTTTTATAAAACGAGAAAATTACATCGTAGTCTGCGTTTAATCCTTTTTTTAAAGAATTTAGTGTATTATTAGAGTTTAGGTCCTTTAGAAGCAAATAGTGAAATACTCTTTTTTAAATAATAGGTTAGTAGTAACCAAATTACTCGGGTTAGCTACGAACCTTTTTGTGTTGAAAGAACACCAATGGCGCACGAGTGCTCCTGCGCACTACGCAGTGCCCGGAGAGATGCGGAACACACGCGTCTAAAACCGCACTCACCCTGAAGAATTGCCGCGTTGAGATAAAACATTGGTGTTTTTCCTACACATCCATTTCCTGTCATTAATCCTGAATGAATTCGCAAAACTATGATAGTTTTTATAGTAAAATAGAGGCTGTGGGACTTACACGAGATCTTATACGAGATTCTAATGGATAGATAGATTGATAAATGATAATACTTCATTGCACACTTAGAAATAATTTACAAAATGATAATTAGGGAATATGCGACAACCGGTGGCCTTATCGCTCAATAGCGATATCACCTAGCAACCTTAAATGGGTATTACCGTTGGATTGTACATGGGGTAATATCTGTGTGCATAGTAATCATATTATTTGATTATTTAATATTTAAAATAATATCTAAGAATCTCTCAGATAAACTCACTTCTACTAGGTAAGTAATATATTTTTACTTTGTTCACTGGTAGTTTTAAGCAGAAACATTATAATCACAAAAGATTTTTTATATTATTCTATAGATATTTATTAATAGGATTGGGCCTCGATGCTAGGCGAGGTTTCTTTTGAATAACGGTAGGAATTTCGATTGTGTTCGAATTCATCAACACCTTTGTATGAATTCTATAGAATAGGTAGCGTACCTACTAAAAAGAATTTGATGACGGTTAGTTTGAATACCTACCAATTAATTTTAAACTAGGAAGGAACTTAGAAAAAAGGGTAAAAAGCCAACCTTAATAATTGCAATACAATTATCATCATCATCATCATCATCATCATCAGCCTATACACGTCCACTGCTGGACATAGGCCTCCCCCGTACGACGCCAGAAATAGCGGTCCTGAGCCGCCTCCATCCATCGACTCCCTGCATATATTTATGTAATACAATTATAATTATGTAAAATTTGTTATTTTGAATAAAGATTGAGTAGTTAAGTTCCCAAAGAGTAGTTCAACTCTTCGCAAATGCAGTTCTTTCTGAAGGGATGTTCTGTCAAATAATTACCCATAAGTACAAAATGACTAGAAGAAAATCAAATGAGAAAATTTCAGCTGAACTATTTCATTCATTGAACCGAAGCCCACATTCCAAAACCCACCACGTGTCTGAGAATGTTCATATGGTTTTGGGATTATTTGCCTTTTAGGTACCCAGCTAATTAATTGGTTCTTTGAATGACAATAATAACTTTTGAGCTTATCTTTGACATTTGTTACTTCTTGTTAAAAAATCTTCTACACCAAAATCCTAAACACCTTGTAAATTAACACCATTAAGATTGAAGATTAATTATGTCCATATTAGGTAGGGTAGGCATATAATCAAAATTCCAAAGCGTGCAATAAATTAAAAGGGTAACTTATGGCACCCAAACCCGCACTTTGGCAGTAAACATCGGGATGCGGAGGGCAATATTTGATCTGATAGCGCGATAAATAAATACCAAGGCGCCACGAATTTCTATAAAAATATCATGAGTAAAAATAAATGAGTCCCGGAGAGAAGAGCGGAAAGATCGTAAAATCATGCGTGTTAGGGCAAAGATATTTGGCGAAATTGTTTTGGCTCAACCCGCGGAGGCTTTTATGGAGGCAAGGACGTTGACCGAACTCCTTGCCAAGTGGCCGGCGCCACTCTGCCCGACGCACTGCGATCGCGAGTGCTGCACTGCGCACCGCCTTATCTTCTCCAGCTTCCTTCTCGACGATACAATTTACAACTATTACGATACATTCCATTGGCAAATGTGTCCGGGTCAAAGCCTGCAATTTCCCCGAGCAGAAGAGTCTAGAAGGTGCAGCGACCCCGCACGACGCCGAAGGACGTCCCAAGGCAGCGATACACAAATTAGATGGCGACTTTTTGTCATTATACCCGATATATATGAGTCTGAGCGATATCTGTATGCAAATGAGAGGAGTTCGATTAACGCGTCTTGTAGCTTAGACGTTTACGACTACTTCGTTACGCAAATACTTTGGCCGGCATTAAAACAGACGATTTAGTTTTTATTTCGTTCAGAAAAATGCAATCAGTGCTGTTTTGAATTTTAATTGGCTTCAATTATGTGTTAGTAAGCCATACAAACGTGATAAGTGCAATTAAAAATTAATAAAAATATTAAATGCTGGGTCTAAAATCATAATCCATCGCCGGTCGTAAAAAATTATGGAGGGATGAGAATGAAAGGTACCTAAACATTTTACTGCTGTTTTTATTATAGGCCATAACTGAGTAGAAAGTTCATTTGAATAACATTATATCCTAATTGTTTCCATTTTTGACTGCCGTTTGAAAATCGTTGAATATTTTGTTACTAACAACCAGCCCCAGCTTCGCATGGGTAGTAGAGCATATTATTATAATAGAATAGATATATATAGGATATCCTTAAAATATAAATATATGCAATCGCTGACTGTTTTGTAGATCTATAAAAGAAGAACCCACCGGGAGCGTTTTTGATGCAAGCCCCGAGGCAGATTGACTTTTTCCGACACTTCCAAGAATTATTGTTGTATTTCAACCAATTTATACAAAACCTTGAAAAATGTTGTACCACAAACCTAAACCTAAATCTAAACCTTTATCATGAATCATTCTATCCATTGGTAAAATCAGCATGAAAATCCGTTAAGAAGTTTTTGAGTTTATTGCTAACAGACTCTCGGACAGACAGACGCGGCGGAGGACTTTGTTTTATAATATGTAGTGATATGAGGCGTCTATGGTTACTATATAAGAGCAATCACAGGGTGATCAAGAGCGTAAGAATTGATCAAAACTAAGCCCATTCTCAGATTAAAATTTTATGAAACTATCATGGTTATTTACAACACTGAATCATGGTAATATCCCATTATTAACTTTAGCTTATTTTCAGAAGGTTGCTTGTCTCTCGATCTTTTATAGGATAAATTTCGGTAAATGCTCCCAGAAACTTCATGACCTGATTCCACCATCTCCCTTCCACTCCAGGACAAGCAGACGGACGGCACAAAACCATCCTTATCTGGTGGATATACCATTCAATCGTACTAAGCGGTTTTTCTCCACCTTCATCATTCGGACCGCTAAGAATTGGAACTCGTTGCCTGCTTCTGTTTTTCCTGCTGATTACAATCTGGATCTCTTCTAGACCTTCGTGATACACCGTTGGCCACATCGTCTCTTTCTATCAGGTGAGATTGCGGTCAAACGAGGTCTCCATCGTCCATAAAAAAAGAAGCAATAAACAATGTCTAAAGAATAAGATTGTACGACCAACCGGAAGGAGGGCAGTTGGCGCCTGGCAGCTTAATTGGCCCTGACTAACTACACGAAAAGAATAACCAGGACAAAGGAAAATTGGAAAATAGTCAGGAATTGTGAGTTAATCTGATAGTTTTATTTTTGTCCGAGTTTTGAGATTTTTTTTTCAATTTGCATCGTTTTTTATAGAGCATTAAAAGATGGTCGATATTGTCATTTTTACCCGACTACCGAAGGGCGAGGGTTATGATTTTGGTTTCGTTATAAAAAGGTTACTTATTCACATTGCTTGGTGAATATCATAGGATTAAGTTAACAAAACATGCTTCAGAGAAAAATGCCCGCAGTCTACGAATTTATAATATAGAACAATATTTCTATTGAAATTATCAAGTAGATAATGTATTAATCTCTGGTAATATGTAGCTGAATAAAAAATTTATAAAATTGTTGATATTATGAAACCAATACAGTTTGTAATTAATAACTTATGTAAGTAGCATAATTTTATGCACTTTTTACATAAACCGTTTTAAACTACTAACTATTCCAATCATCATCATCATCAGCCCATACACGTCCACTGCTGGACATAGGCCTCCCCCGTACGACGCCACAAATAGCGGTCCTGAGCCGCCTCCATCCATCGACTCCCTGCGACCGCTACGATGTCGTCGGTCCATCGAGTGGATGGTCTCCCATGTAGGGGGGGATTTGCCATAATCACCACGCTTGGCAGGCGGATTGGTGATCGCAGTGTTGGTGTTTAAAAATACTCAGAAGGAAGCTGCTGCCCTTCCTCTGGTAGGTTCCCTTAGTCGGCTTTTACGACATCCACGGGTTGAGTTGGAGGGGTCGATATTCGTACGCCGCGACCCCACGGCTTTTCCAATCATTTCAAATTAAATAAGAAACAAAACTACGTCAGTCTATTTCAAAACTTCACAATTAATGTATGTTTATAGTTTTATTAAAACTATCAAAGAATTGCGCGTTCACCTGTTCCTAATTGTTAATTTTTCAAAAGCTCCGCGCTAAGCTTACTTTTCATTAGCGATCCGCAGTTACGTGCGCTTCACTCATTTAGAATTCCACTTCTGTGCAGAACTGTACTTTGGGTATTCGCCCGTAGGGAAAATGAAACAAAAGACTCCTTGAAATCTTAGTAGATAAAAGTAGAAAGGTAAGTTTTTCACACTTTTAATTGTGTGCTTGAGCTTACAGCATTGTGTGTATCATTATATTTATGCACTACTAGTGAGTCGCCCCGGCTTCGCACGGGTATTTAACAAAAATTTCAAAATCTCTATTTTTTTTGAAAATATATTATAGCCCATGTCACCCTTGGATATTTCAGCTTCCCAACAGTGAAATAATTATTCAAATCGGTTCAGTAGTTTTGGAGCCTATAGAAATGCTAACAAAGATACAAACAATCAAACAACCAAATCTTTCCTCTTTATAATATTAGTATATATAAGTTTGTAGCCAAAGTACCTAATGTACATATCTACATATTAGAATAAAAATATTTATGCATAGTGTATTTTAGGGTCCGTCCCTTCCATAACAGTTTTTTTCTGAGTATTTTTTTATCTTTGGCACTGTAATAAAAAACATGCCTCAAATCGCAACATGGCCTACAAACAAAAACAATTTACTAGATACGTTTTCCGTAAAAGATAATAAAAAAAGTTTCAAACAAAGCTCGTGAACAAAGCAAACTCGCAAAAACTTAATTTCATAAAAAGTCTATCGGATTTCAAATGCAATTCTTTCAGTTTAACCACATTCGAACAACATAAAAGTTCGTCTTTGCCTGGATCGGTTCCAAATAAGGCGACCTGCTGGCGACATACGCCTGGTGCAACAGTAAACTCTACCAAACTTTATTGTACTCTCCAAGTGAACCGTAATTTCTAAAACATAAAGTCGAAACTTCATTAGAAAGCTTGCCAATAACATGGTTTATTGGCAACTGCTCGCTTTTCGAAGTCGGTGGCTACTCGTTTAGTTTTATTGAGAAAATATTGAATTTGTAGGTGATTATTACAATGTAACAAATTTTCGTTCCTCAAATTTCTGATACTGGCTTGTGATTTTACTTGACATTTCATACGTTCATGTAAGCACGTATGTAAGTTTTGAAGATACTGACATCTAGTGAGCATTTGCAGAACCAAGTTGTATGTATCCGATAAAAGCTTTCGTAGTATACATAAGCTTTTTTAAATACGAGAGACTATCAACAGATGGCAGTTCTGACCGAATCCAGTTCGCTTGATGTCCGAATCCCAATATCGAAATAATACTAGCTGCTACACAATTACTGGTGATCAGACTATCAAAATATTTTAATAATGAAAGCTTTTGAAAGAGAAAACTCTATTTTTAAAAGCCATTAGCGCGGATGTTGGGTATCTTTTTCAGCTTTCATTTTATACCGCATTTTGCAATTCGATTGGCTATGCATGTTAAATTTGAATGCCCATTACAAAAAAAAAATGTAGGTCGGCAAACCACGTTGAACATGAATGTGAAATCATATTTTTTTTAAACTAATGGTTCATTAGAATCTATCAGCCTATTAGTTAAGTACCTACCTACTTAAAAGCTTTCGTAGAAAATTTCTACTAAAGCTTTTAAGTAGGTAGGTTAAAAGTAAGTAGGTAGGTTAATTTACGCCTGTTTAATAGGCGTAAATTTTTATAAAATGCGTAGTTATTCCACTATTTCCTTGGTAGGTAGCAAAGTGAAATATACCAAGACACTTCCCCATAAAACTACAATCGTAAAAGTGCTCGTACAGTACTCGTCTTGAACGTAACGTATGCTAAAAAATGCAAACAGGAAAATTTAATGGGGCGTGACGGAAACCGGGTCCCAGCACCCCGGAGTTTCCTATTTTCGAGTTCATGGGCTCCTACTATTGGTATTTTCTCGACCGCATCTCGAACGTAATGCTCCACTCATGACGTTCGAGATGCTTCAGGATGTTATATTACTGTAATGAGATAAATACCCGAATAAACCACAGATTTAAGGAACTTTCATAAAGAAATAATATGAATAGATTGGTAAAATAAGTTCAAGTAAATTAAACAAACGTATATATTTTACTTTTTCACTCTAACGCAAAGGGATTCAGATTCAGATGGTAGTCGGAGGTAAACATTTTGTAGACTGTTACTGCAACGCGACACTACATTGCATATTCTGATAAAAACGAGACACGTTCGATTACTACGAGTAGGGGTAAAATATTATAAGGGGTTGTTATGTGGATTTCCTTAATATTACTTACTATCGCTTATTATTCTAAGCTATTGACTTGAACATGAAAATTGCGTTTCGTTTTGTTTACGTAAGGGAGAGATGAGAAAGGACGCATGTCGTTACCGATAAGAGAATAAGAGCATACGCTCAATAAGGTAAATTTTCCTATGACTCCCTATATCGTGTTATTATCATAAATCTAACAGAAATTGGGGTGAATTTTAATGCGTTTGTGATATTGAGTACTTGGTTTATTAATATTGTGGATCTTGATATCAAATTCATGCGAAAATAGGACTTATGTACGTAAGTTTGCAGACTAGGTCTAAGCTCAGAATAATATGAAAAGTTATACGTAACAGAAATACCTACCCAAAGAAACTGTGTTCTAACTTCTGTCAAGATTATTAAGAAGTCTCTCAAAGTATTTGGCTGGCTTATAAGAATTATTAAAGGGACTATTAAGTACCTACGATTTGTAAAATTATAAGCGACAGAATAAATTTTCAGCGAATTTACTCGATTGAATTAAATAAGTTAAGCTATTTTGCAAATAAGTTTCATAACATCTCCCAAAAGAAATTATTATTTTGGTAGATATTGTAAAACTTTCTGTACTATTAGAGTACCTAATACTAAAGCCCGGACTTTAGACGGAATTATGTGTTCCATCGAGTTTAAAAATAAACTTCTGAAAAGCGCCATCAAGTATTTATTATATATACTTAATAAAATAAGAATAAAAAAGTATTTATTGTTTACTAACTGTTCCCTGCGGTTTCATCCGCGTTAAATTAGAATTTTACATTTCTAGGAGGATAAAATGGTATTTTTTCCCTTGAATCGCCCATGGTAATTTGATGTTTTATCAGAACAAAAAGTATGCTATGTTACTCTCCATCCTTTCAAGTAACTCTATGCCAAAAGTCGGTCGGTTGCTTAGTTAGGGCGTGAAGGAAGGACAAATAAACAAACACACTTTCACTATCATAATATTATTTAAGTTAGGATAGTGGGGGACTATGGCAAGTTTTTATAAAAATCCCAGTGTCTCCCAGTGGGGATATCGCGGTAGTGGACACCGGGAATAATCCTTAGTGCGCAATGTGCGCATATATGTACACTAGCAGCAAAGTGCCAACGGCAGACTGTAGCCGTCGGCGCGTGTCGACGGCTACAGTTACCTCTGCCGTTGTCACTTTGCCACTCGTGTATAGTTCAATAGTTCAATAGAAAAAGCGTGATCTCTTCGTTTTTAATTAAATATCACTTGACATTGTTAAAGTGTAACCTGTACAGTTCCTAAACATCCGCAGTAAATAATTAACAAAAGGTATAAGTTCGGACATGCCGGTCTAAGTGTCACTCCAGTATTTAATTAAACGCAAAGATATCCACAGTCTGGAGAAAACAGCAAGTTCACTTAAATTTATCAAATCTCTTAAGTCTTATTAATCGACTTGTAGAGTGTAAGTTTTATTTGTTTTCCCTGACTATCCGGGGTAGTACTTGGGTGCGATGGAATGTTCCCCGTATGCTATGCTAGACCGATCCCCGGAGGCTAGTCAGGGTTGCACCGGTACATAGGTACATTGGGACGGATATTATTTTAAATAACGGTTAGTCCCACTATGCTCTAGTCCCGCTATTCTCGACTCTTAAAATACCTACTAAAACATAGACTAAAATGTTTTGCTATTCACGAAGTCACATTAGCGGACTAATGGTGGGGAATCCGCACAGCATAATCTGGCCCCAAGCTAAGCAGAGCTTGTGTTATGGGTATAAGATATTACATAAATAAGTAGATATTTTTATTTTACATAGAAAATACCCAGAACTCCTGAAACAGACAGTACACACAGTACAGACAGTAACAGGAGTGAGACAGGGGGATGTTATATCCCGAAACTGTTCACGAGCGCTTTGGAAGATATATGTTTAAGACGCTGGACTGGAAAGGCAAGGGCATTAACATAAACGGCGAATACATCTCACACCTGCGATTGTGACCACCGCTGATGACATAGTCTTAATGGCGGAGTCGCTAGAGGAGCTAAACCAGATGCTAGACAGCCTAGCTTCAGCCTCGCAACGCGTAGATCAATGGCCTCATTGATCCGGGACCGGTCTTCGTACATGGCCACCTTATCGAAATTGTTTCCGAGTACACGTACCTTGGAAAAATTCTGCAGCTGGGTAGGAACAATTTTGAGAAGGAAGCCAAGAGAAGGATCCAGCTGGGATGGGTAGCTTTTGGGAAACTACGTCGAGTCTTCTTGTCGTCCATACCCACAGAATTGGGAATAGTAACTTATTATTCCCAATTCTGTGTCCATACCGCAAAGCTTGAAAACTAAAGTTTCCTACCCGTCATGACGTATGTAGCTGAGACGTAAACACTCACGGTAGGGTTGGTCCACCAGTTCAAAGTCGCTCAGCGAACAATGGAAAGAGCTATGCTCGGAGTCTCTCTGAAGTAAAGGATTCGTAACGAATACATCCGACAGAGAACCAAAGTTATCGACATAGCTCAAGGAATTAGCAAGCTGAAGTGGCAGTGGGCCGGCCATATCTCGCGAAGACCGACAACCACTGGAGTAAACGTGTTCTTGAGTGGAGACCGCGACTCGGCAAACGTAGTGTAGGACGCCCTCCGGCCAGGTGGGATGACGATCTGCGAAAGACTGCAGGCAGATGCTGGATGCGTCAAGCTGAAGACAGGGCGCTATGGCGCTCATTAGGGAGACCTATGTCCAGCAGTGGACTAGTATAGGTTGATGATGATGATGATGACCCGAAACAAAAAAAAAGTATTATATATATTGAATTTAATAGTAATTTGGATATAGGCCCGTTTCGCACAAGAGGATGACCGGCGCGGTTGAACCACTGTGTCTCAAAATTATTGAGGGCTAAGTGTGGACTACAATCACAAGCGGTTGCATAATAAACTGGAAAAGCGGTTAATCGCTTTTCCAGGGCGCTGTACCTACGCACTACGCAAGAGCGCATAGGTATTGTTTTGTACCAGCTATCCGTACTTACTTCTCATGCCTGTGATGGAACTGAAAAAGTCAGGAGGTGTACAGTAATTTGTCAAAATTAATTAAAAAGAAAACGTCTACAGAAATTCCTCCAGGGTTCAAGTTTTATAATGGAAAACCAAAACTTCTTACAAATTTTAATAGGCTCTTTACTTCTTCCAGAGAAGCACCACATTTATTAAGTATAGTTTCTTTAAGGAATACTTAAATTTTCCGCTATTCCGTACACTCCTCTCGTACTATACTACGGAATAGAGAAAAATATATTAATATCTACTAGTTTCTGCCGTGTCTGCTGTTGTTTCTATGAAAATGTTTAAATATTATTTATATCCCATGGGGACTTCTGGGATAAAAATTTGTTTAAAAATAAAACATAGACAATTTTTTTGCATGCAATATTGTATGCAAAGTTTCATTTTACCCGATCCCTTAAATAGTTTTGGCGTGAAGAGGTAACAAAGATTCAAACATCCGAAACTTCGCATTTACAATATTAGCGGGACAATGCAGCCAGCGAGACATGGGGTCGCTTCCGACTGGTTGATAAGGCCCAGTTGAGCTACCTGTAGATTTTTTGCGACATTCTGTAGTTGGCTCAACTATTTCAATTGTCAGTAGGTACTATTGAATTTTTTTGTATCAGTTATTTGATTTTCATTTTATTTCTTAATATTAGTGTGATAGTGTGATTACTATATGCATTTTTAATAAGATTACATGTAATAGATGAAATACATATAATTTCTATACTTTACCCTCGTCCGCCCTTTCTTCACCAAAGGTACCTACATACATACAATAGACCGAATTGGCCCTCTGATTGAATTATGACACCCTTCCCGCGATGGAGGGTCGTGTTATTATTATTTATTTAGATCTATTAGATTTTATATTTACACGTAAAAAACTTAGGTTTTTTTACGTGTGAATAATTTTTAATCGACTTCGAAATAAGGAGTAGTTTCTATGTTTGGTTGTATGTATGATTTTTTTATGTATATTCGTTGATTTCTCCGTCAAGCAGGGACCTTTTTTTGGTTATTGTTTAGAGAATGATCCCAAAGTCGTCCCGTAAAAATTTGATTTCGAAGGCCCCCAAAACTTACAATCAGCAGGTTTTTTGTAAACAAATAAATTATTACTTATTTATTTATTTTGACAATGTTCGGGAAATTAACAGCTAACTAATTGAGTAGTAATGTGACTAAATACTGAAAGCTAATTAAAAATTTCCACAAAATGCCACTGAAAATAATACAAAACAACTAGGTATTTAAAATAAAAATAAATTAAATTTAAAATAAAACTAAATATTAAACATTTGGTGTAAAGGATCTATATTATCTATTCCAAGCTGATACATATTCCAGACAATTTTACCGTTCCAAAAATATTATCCCTTGTTTTCAGAGAAAGGAGTTCTTCAAAGGCCAAAGGCAAATCCCAAAAAATGGAGGGAGCCAACTCGTCAGCAATGTGTCGACTAGCCAATTGAATTTCAAAGCCACGAAGCCACCACAAAATTTATTCAAAGAATAAATCTGAAAATTTGAAGATCTGAAGGCATCACGAAGGCGCCGACGCGTCGACACAAAAGAATTTCTAAATTTCACGACTTCCGCTTTGACTGTTTCACTACATTATATTTTAGTTGGGGTATGAGGCTTATTGGGGTTCATTCTGTTTGTGACTGAAATATAACAAAAACTTGTTCATAACTTTTGTATATTTTATAGTTTAATTTTTTCTTTCTTTTTATCTACCATCGGCTGTTCAGCCATAATTATGTAGATGTAGTTATGGTGGAATATTCAGTTCCCCATTCCAGTGAATAGCACAATCTTAATATTGGGACACTTCAGTTCCTTTTGTCAAGTTCTTGAATATGCCATCTCTTGAGGGGTTTAAATTGTCTTTGTCTTGAAGTAGGTCTTTAGCGTGTGTGGCTTTGGTTGTATAGTCTTACTTTGTACTTTTTACTGTAGTTGTTTATAGTTCAAATTGGTGTAAAAAGTTTCTATAGTTCCACAAGTTCTTTACCACTTAGTCGTTGCAAGATTTTTTGTCCAGTTTTTTTATTTCCAGCTGCTAAATCGAGCGGCCTCAGTTGACTAAAGCCCCAAATAAATACTAACTGAACATAGCTATAGCTAAGTTATGTTCAGTAAATATTTATTTTGAGTAGAAAAACGTGGATACCTTTATGTACCCAGATTTTTCTTCATACTTCACACAGTTCGCACTAATGAAAAAAAAAAAAACACAGAACCTCAAACCGCACAAAACAGGGACTTTTCCTAGTATATTTATAAGAGTGGGTGAAATGACAAATGAGTGGAGGGAAAATTGTGAAAACTGTAGCTGTGAGCAGGTTGGTAGTTAAGGATCAGTTTCCTTTAGTTGAATGAATAAAATCAAGAGTTTTCACATATTGACGTCTTTGCAAAAGTCCCTAGGTTGTGGTTTTCCTTTATGATAATCGGACGGTTACATTCATTGGCGTTTTTAACCGAGTACCAACTGAGGAGGTTTATTGACAAAAAGTTTCCTATCACACTATAATATTATAAATGCGAAAGTTTGGATGGATAGATGTTTGTTTCTTACTTCTTCACGACAAAACTACTTTCGGGCTGATATTATGCATATAGGTAGTTCTAGAACTGGAATAAAATATATGCTACTTTTCATCCCATAAATCAGTTCCCATAGGATCGAATAACCTTAAAACGTTATATATATACATAGAATCCATAGAAATAACGCTTGCGAAACCGCAGGCAGAAACTAGTAATAAATACGTCACAGAAAAATAACGACGCGTTGCTGATCATACGATTATTTATTTTTCAATCGGTCAAAATATGGACCATTTAATGAAATTTGAAATGACCACAGTTCTGTGGATCCGATGCTCTCTCTTATGTTGAGTCCTGAGTTTCAATATTAATCAACCAATCAATCAATTTATTTGTGAAAGTAAACATGGATTGTATATACTATAAGAACATTGGAAACTGCTTTAGTTTAATTTTAAGAATTTGACCTGTTCTAAGTGTACATTTATTGTATTTACGGAAATAAATAAACTTTGACTTTGACTTTAAAACTGTGTTGCAGCTTCCTATAATGTGATAGAGACGCGGTAAGAGATCGTCCCACGATCCTTGATTCAGCCCTGGTTGCCAATCTTATGCGCTGTCGCCCAAGGCCTAACTACCCCATTGTAGTGTCGCCCTCTTCCTCAAGTGTCAAGTTTGTTAGTTCCCTTAGCTCTTTCGTTTGGCACTGTATTTTACATTTGTGTTGCTGACGGCTAATTTCCGGAAGAACTAAGAAGTAAGCTTTGGTGGCTTGTCAAAGTAGTGGTAGTATGTTTTTATGTATGTTTTAAGTATTATATAATACTTTAAGTATTATATAATATTGTTATAGATACATGTTCGGAATAACTGCCGTAATAAATACTTTATTTAGCAATTAGTCGTGTGAAATACCACCATTGTGTTACAAAATGGCAGCTTTATATGTTTTTAGTAACTACCATAAGATTCTCTGTCACTACATACCTAGTATAAAACGAAGTCGCTTCCCGCTGTCTGTCTGTCTCTATGTAGGTACATATGCTTGCTTAGATCTTTAAAACTACGCAACGGATTTTGATGCCGTTTTTTTTAAAGCACTATCTTTAAAAAAAACGATTCAAGAGGAAGGTTTATATGTATAATTTAGTATCAACATTGCACCCGTTCGAAGCCGGGGCGGGTCGCGAGTTTTTTGGATATTATTAACATTACCATATGTAGGTACCCTTCCTTTGAAAACCTTCAAATGATCATATAAATTTTAGTTTGACATGTGGCCATGATGTGATTGAGCAGTATTTTCACGTGTCATTTTGTTTATAGATTGAAATAGGTATGTTTAGATACCTACTATAAGTCAAGAAACAGCACTATTCATCTTTATTGTACTTACTCCCCAATGCAATAAAAGCCGAGTAGTGCTCAAGCGAGCGCCTTGTTATTTATATCCGCAAACACCTGGTTCTCCTAGCATTTTAAAAAGAGCAATATCTTCAGCAAGTAAAGCTTACTGTGTCACTACTTTATGTGCTGGGCGCATCGCTGGGCGTGAGTAGTAATGTAGTCCTACACTTAGTATGTGTCCACTGTACGTATTCTTTGCAAATAGCATGTACTCGTAAATCATGTACTATGTCTCGAGAGGTCTTTTTGTTTGACGACCGATGTGGCGCGGCGGGCGAACGTCCGCCTGCGACGCAGGAGATTGCGGGTTCGATTCCCGCCTTGGGACAAATGTTTGTACGATCTGCAAATATTTGTTCGGGATGTCCTGGGTATTTTCTAATGAAAATAAAAAATTTCTATTATCTATATAAAGTATTCTATTAGGTATATCTGTCATCTAGTACCCACAACACAAGCTCAAGGTTAGATGATGTTGTGTGGATTGTCCAGCATTATTTATTAATTTATTTTGTGGAAAGTACCTCTTACATTTACGCTGGGTAAATGACAAGAAAGCAAGCTGAAATGCCTTGCACTCTAAAACTTGTGAACTACCTACTTACAAGAGATAAAACTTCCCCACTCCATCAATGTTGACCTCAGTAAAAGCCCAGTAAATAGGAAATATGTATGTAGCTGCCCTACATTTAAACGAAGTGCAGATATGATTTATGTGCAGTCGACTCCCTAACTACCTGGATCCGTGTCGTCGTAACCACACGTTGTTGTCAACTGCTTTAACGTGTGGTTTCAGACAAGTTTATGAAACTTAAGTAGGTTGATAGTCCGTTGGCTCTATATGTACACGCTGCACTGGTTATGATACTAGGTAGAATGAATTTATGGTAAGTACATAATAGTTATGGAGGCCTTTCTTCCTGCTGTAGCCGTGGTGTCTATAATAATGGCCACCGACTACCTAAGTATCAAAAGAAAATAATAAGGACATTCGGTGAACGCTTGTTTAAGACTTTTACGTAGTCGGGTTTTAGTTTTAACTTTATTTTTTTCCAAGTTTTTTGCTGATTGCTTGAGAATAGTAGAGTACGCGCAAATCGCATTAGAATTTTTACCCCTTACTTAGACCCCTCTAACTCGTTAGACCCCCAATATCGTCTGACGTCATACGAGTATAGCCTACCTATAGCCATGGGAGTATTGAGAGAGAGACGAATTAATCCTCATTGGTTGAAATCGGACTAGTGGTTTCAGCGCTACGTGGGAACATAAAAATCGGCTACATACAAACATACGATCACATAAACATACACACATGGGGTGCCAAACTCATAACGCTCCTCTGTTGGTAGTCGGGTAAATACAATACCTAGTTACTCCTGTTTAAGTATTTCATGTCTCGATAAAATTATTATGTTGACCAAAGGATTACTGATCTATGCCAATGACAGGGTTGATAAGCGGTGTTGTGTTGATAGCAAAATAGATCTTTGAGCTACAAAACACTCAAGTGACGAATTTTTGAGACATTTTCATTGAAAAATGACTAAAAATCTTGAATTTCGTCGCGTTCTGAAATCTTATGTTATTGCATTACGTATTGAGGAGTAAGACACGAACTCAAAAACTTAGTAAACAGGAACCTGACAGGAACATTGATGCTTCAAAGCAACTACCTATTTGCAAAGTGCCAACGCAAGCTGAGCAGTAGTGGTCAAAGTTTGACATATTTCTATGGAGTTAAGACATCGTCATCATCTATCTATTTATGTAATATATTGTATTAAATATATCAGTCATCTAGTACCCATAACACAAGCTCTGCTTAGCTTGGAGCTAGATGATGCTGTGTGGATTGTCCAGCATCATCATCATCAGCCCATACACGTCCACTGCTGGGCATAGGCCTCCCCGCACGACGCCACAAATAGCGATCCTGAGCTGCCTCCTTCCATCGACTCCCGCAACTGCTACAATGTCGTCGTCAAAGGTCCGTCGAGTGCATGGTCTCCCAGGATTTGCCATAATCACCACGCTTGGCAGGCGGGTTGGTGATCGCAGTGTTGGATACTCAGAAGGAAGCTGCTGCCCTGGTAGGTTCCCTTAGTCGGCTTTTACGACATCCACGGGTTGAGTTGGAGGGGTCGATATTCGTACGCCGCGGCCCCACGGCTGTCCAGCATTATTATTATTTATTTATTATATTAATATATTAGTCTTTATCATCAATCACATCAAGAATGGCTTAGGTAGTGTTCGTTTGTTGACACTTTATGACTCGTTAGGCCTACGGGAATGACAGATGCGGCCGCGGTATTGACAAACCTGCGACCTGCAAATATCAGCCTTAAGATTTACAGATAGATTTGAATTTTCATTGAAAGGTCAACCGTGCTGAACTTCTGTGGAGTGTAGACCAAAGAAGTGTTAGTAATGCCATCCATAGGGAGCGGCTTGGCTTCTTGAATAATGGAATGGCAAACACCTCTGCCAATAGAATAGCTCTATGGTAAGTCTCAGTGCACTTTGGCTTCTCTCAGGTTTCTTGACCTGAATATGTAGGCTATCTAAACACAATTTGAATGTAGTAAACTTATTTAGTTTTCCGAAAAATAAATAAGAAATGTAAAACCAAAAATAAATCACACTACGAGTATAATATTATAAATGCGAAAGTTTGATTTTATGGATGGATGTTTGTTAACTCTTCAAAACTACATAACGGATCGGGCTGAAATTTTGCATAAAGGTATTCTAGGCCTGGAATCAAACCAAAGGCTTCTTTTTATCCTATAAATCAGTTCCCATGGGATAAAAATCCCCTTTAAACGTATTCATAGAAACAACGTGTGCGAAGCCGTCGGCAGAAACTCGTTAGTATATTTATAAAAAATTTTTTAAGGAGCTTTTTTATCATCTAGGACCAAAGTGCTTGGGAAGATAAATCCAACGAATCCAAATCAACGTAGACAAGTCGTTACTTTTAGGAGTTCCTATGGCCACCTTCGGTCGCACACCAGACCAGCTCAATGGTACTATGGCATTGCATTATCACGAAACTATTTCTGAATTCATTTTATAACCGTAGGTTTGCTGTAAGAAAACTCTTATAGGGTTAACCCTAAAAGAGTTTTCTAAGTTCCTCTCCTAAGGTCCTTTATTGTGAACTGTACAATAAAGAATTTAATAATGCCAAATTTAAGTTAACTGTTATCTAACAGTGGTAGTATTAATATTCCTTTATATTTTCCCGAAGTTTCAGCCGGTTTACAATTTTTAAACGCTGCCGTAAATAGTCACACAACAGATTATAAATGTTTTAAATACCTGTTAAAGAGTTATATTATAACCTATCTTATTTTCAATTTAAAGAACCTCCTTTTCATTCATTTTCATTGTTTTCTCTTCTATTTAGGTAGGTTATATTACATAAGAGGATAAGATAAAATATTTATATAAGTATAGGTATTGTGTAATCATGTAATGTACATATAACTATAATATTGAAATGTTCATTATTTTTATGTCTACAACACGCACCTGACGATCGTGACGTAAAACGATCGATATGGTCTTCACTGAAAAATCTGGGTGAACACATCGGTGTGCGTGCACCCAGCACAATGCTGAGTGAAGGCTATATTTGCCATAAACACTGCTAGGCGCAAAATAAATATTTTTTTTAACATATGTATTTTTAGTAGTTATTTTTAACATATGTGGGTTTAGTAGTAGTTTTAAGGTAATTAAAAATATCTTCTTTCTTTCATTATGTAGAAAAAACTTCCCAACGTGAACAAACATAATAATTCCCATCACATTCATTATAAGCTTAAAGCTTTACATCAACACTCAGTCTATAAATAACGTGAATTATCGTATTAATTTGCATAATTCAAACCATTTAACAGTTTGTTTTCTATAATGATACCCCGTGAGCATTCATAAGATTTTAACGATTAGACATAACTCAGCATAATTTTGATTTAAACTGGTATTTCTAATTTAGATCAAATTCCATCATTTACATTCCAATCCAATCAGCAAGAACTAGCTAGATTATCTCAAACACGTGGAAAAAGAAAAGAATAAAAGATATTGGTTACCTATTTACCAACACCTAGTAATTTGTGTTGACATCCATAGTACCTACTTTCGCATACTATGTATACTATGTGAAAGTGGTTATGTATACGGGAAATACTTTTATCCTGAAAAACGCGTGCGAAACCACGCACAAAAGTTAGTTTTATATATTTCTCATCGTTTTTTTGCTACATGTTATTTAGCCTTACTTTATTATCTCTTGCCAAACTCTCTTCATCGTTCTTTCGCCCTTTCACTACAAGACATTTTTTTTTAGTCAGTAATTTTCATGTGTTTGTTATATTATTCTCCTCTTTTCCTCTGTATAGTTTAATTGGTTATTTTAATATCCTTTATTAGTTTGTAAGTTTTTTGCCTTGTAATTTTTTTTGCTTTTTAAGAGTATTCTCTGTTGGTAGAGAATAAATAAATAAAAACATTGCCCTTCACCGTCTTACCAGTTTCATTACCTAAGTTATATATTTTAACCACTGAGTGTACTCCTTTCCTCGCTTCGCGTTTCAATAAATCAGAAGAAATGACGCCGCTCGCGTTAGGCAGTCGCCGACGCTCTGGGTGGCCGGCGGCCGTACCACTTTGGAATAGTGCTGCTATGGGTATCTCTTGCTTTAGCCGGATTTATTTTTAATTAAAATTCTGTAAATGCTGTTTAGGCCGTGGGGCCGCGGCGTACGAATATCGACCCCTCTAACTCAACCCGTGTATGTCGTAAGAGTCGACTAAGGGAACCTACCAGAGGAAGGGCAGCAGCTTCCTTCTACAAACACTGCGATCACCAATCCGCCTGCCAAGCGTGGTGATTATGGCAAAACCCCCCCCTACATTGTAGACCATCCACTCGATGGACCGACGATATCGTAGCGGTCGTAGGGAGTCGATGGATGGAGGCGGCTCAGGAGCGCTATTTGTGGCGTCGTATGGGGGAGGCCTATATCCAGCAGTGGACGTGTATGGGCTGATATTTGGAAATGCTATTTGCAGATTTATTTTTGACTAGCTGACCCGTGCCCACTTCGTTGGGCGGTAAACATTTTTAGTGAACCGAACCGAACCGTGAGACCGAGTCGAAGATCAAAGTAGTATCCACTTCCACCAGTGTCTTCGCCACGACAGTAGGTAGGTATATAAGCGAGTAGAGGCTGAAGAGCATCAAATGCCTGGTACGTTTCGCCAATGTATTGCCAGCGGTCATCCCGGGTACGCAGCACAATTTCCCGCCTGTCACAGTGCTGATCTACCAGGAAGACGGCAACATCATTGGTAGCGAGAGCGAGAGTTTGTACAAACCGAATGCTGTCCAGTAGGTCGTTTATCCGCACTAATAAAAATTTTGTAATCATTTTGTTGGCTTTGGGGTATGGACTCGTATTTTATGTCCTTCCTCGTAGTATGAACTCAAATCATGCTAAGTATCATTCGAATCCATTTAGTAGGTTTTGCGCTATTTTAGGCCGAGAAATGTCACTTCCATCCCTACTCCCAAAGGAACCTTAACGAATTCCAGGATAAAAAGTATTACATGTACTTTCTAGTAGTATGAACTTAAATCATGCCAAGTTTCATTTGAATACATTCAGTAGTTTTAGCGCTATGCGCAGCCAAGAAATTTTACCCTACTGCAGGGGGCCACTACGGGTGGCTACTGGGGGTCCCACTGCGGGGCAATGTGGGGGACCCACTTCGGGGGGCCATCTGCTAGTGGCCCCAATGTGGGGGCTTCTGAGGTCCCACTGCGGGGCAATGTGGGGGCCCCACTGCGGGGGGCTACTGGGAGGGTCCGGTTGCTTGAGGGGCCCCACTGCTGGGGTCCCCACTTGTGGGGCCCTCACTGCCTGGGGCCCCACTGCCAGTGCCCCCCACAGTGGGGGGCTATCGCTCTCTACCGCCCTTGCCCCGCGCGCCATCCTGCAACGCGCAAAATTTCACTTCCATCCTCTCTCATAAGGGAGAGAGACCCTTATGAGTTCCGGGATAAAAAGTATTTTATGCCCTTTCTTGTAATATGAACTTAAATCATGCTAAATTTCATTTGAATACCTTCAGTAATTTCGGCGCTATGCGCAGCCAAGAAATTTTACTTTCATCCCCTCTCCCAAGGGAACCCTATTGAAATCCGGGATAAAAAGTACCCTTTGTCCTTCTTCATAGTATGATCTCAAATCCTGCAAAGTTTCATTTGAATACATTCAGTAGTTCCGGCGCTATGCGCACCCAACCAATTTTACTTTCATCCCCTCTCCCAAGGGAACCCTATTGAAATCCGGGATAAAAAGTATCCTATTCCTCGTAGTATAAACTCAAATCCTGCCAAGTTTCATTTCAATACGTTCAGAAGTTTTGGAGCTATGCGCGGCCAAGATACAGACAGACACACAGACAGACAGACAGACATCATGGAAAAAAAAATATTTTTGGCATCAGTATCGATAATTGAGTGCCCTCCAAAAAAAAATTCAAAATATCTTCAATGTACAGAATTGGACCTGTTACAGTTTTATTATAAGTATAGATTATGAAAAAGAAATAAATCATGTCAATATCCCGCAACAAATGCCTTTCATTTGAATTTACAAAGAAAATTATTATCTTATTATAGAAACTTATTAGAACTAGAATTTACAATTGAAATAATAGAGCCAACTGCAGATTGTTGCATACAAGCTATAGGTAGCTCAAGTGGTCCATATCAATACCAGTTGGAAGCGTCGTCCCCAAGACGCTGGCTGTATCGCCCTGCTGTATGGCAATGCTGATGCGCTGCACCAGATACTCACCAGCTTCCGGGTCACGCGTCGCATCGACCAGACGCTCAGATAATTTTGTTTAAAACCCGAGAGCCTCGGTACCTCACGGACCTAGAGTTTCAACTCCAAGGGGAGCAAATGCGTAGGCTCTGTTGAGACTTGCATATTTGCACCTCCTGAGATCCTCTGCCAATTCTTCCGCCGCACCCAACCTCACTGATGTCCTCGGAAGATGGGAAGGCGCAAGTGTGTCGACGCGTGTAGCGTCCCACAAAAAGGGCCTCCCCAACTCCCATGACTACTGTCATAGTGTTCAGCCTCTCACAATCGTCACACAACAGAGACCTTATGTTTCGCGAATAGCTGCCCAATGCCTTTTGTATTTGTTGCGGCTATTTAGAAGTTTAATTAAACACTAGGTTAAAAACGAACGTCCCTGATGTTACAGGCGTCCATAGGCCGTTTTCCATTGGGTTGCATGCATGTTGACCACCTGTGACACGCAAAATTTTTAGTACAACCACCACTTAACTTTTTTTATGCCATTTTTAGTGAATAGGTACCTAAAATAAAACCACATTTGCAATAATTTTATCCCTGTCGCCGTATTCTTTTATATTCGTAACACCCTTACTTTTCTCTACCTCTAGTTTTAAAAACAAAAAACAAACAAATAAAAAATACCAAAAAAAATCAAGAAATAATTTAATTCCGGATTAATACCCCAACTCTAGTTTTACGCTTATTTCACGCCAGCCCCGCCAACGTACAAAGTGACACGGAAATAGTCTGTCTGAATATGAGCCAATAATGGTCTGTTAAAGGGCAAATGGCTTTCGCTGTTTAATGACTATTTCAAACACCTTGACGAACTGTTTTTATTGCTTCATGTGTCATTTTTGTTTGATAGAAATATCTTTGCGTTTTATACTCATATGTGTCGATATGAAGGTGCTTATGTTTATCTGCTTGTGATGTCTAGGGTTATTTATCTTAATTGAGCATAGATTTTAACCGTTGTAGCTTAACTAGGTATCCCCACTTTTAAAAACTTAGTCTGATTATTGAAGAGATTTGAAAATAATAAACGCCAATATTATTATAAATTTCGTACAATCTAGAAATAATTGTTGTTGGACTAGATTTTACACGTACAAATCAGCTCTCAAAATTAAATAAATTGAAATCTTCAAACCATAATTTTTATAAATTTGAAGAGATCGGAGGATTTACCTTACAGGTAAATCCTTTATTTACCGCAGTAAAGGCTTTTACAGTAACATAAATTAATTTTCACAGCTGAAAGTACATAAAACAGCTGTTACTGAAGAACTCACTGAACTTTTTTCGCTTCTTTGAAGGTAGGTTGTAGGTTCCAACTTAGTTATATCATGGACAAAACCTTCATCTATGGTTATATTGAATCATAACGCGGGAATCTTTTTATGATGGCAAGTTTCATTCTATTCGCAAGAGATTCAAAATTTTTCTTCCGCAACTTTTTAGTGCTCAACGCAACCACAATTCATTCAGTTCTGAATTTTTAATTTCATCCTCTTCAGAGAATCTAAATGAAGCTGCTCATGCATACGTAATTAAACTACAATTTTATAAAGCATTTTTCTGCAAAACTGCCAGACCAAGTAACCATTTTATTTAAACTTATTACAAGTCTATTAAATTCAACCAACATCCAACAGTTAATTGTTTATTTGCTGTGCAAACTTTAATTAGAAATGGTTTTCCCGAGAAAAAAAAGATTACAAACAAAAAAACAATTTACCCGCGTGGAGGGCTGCAAAATACTGTAACTTCTAATTCAAACGAGCCATGAAGAAGAGATAAAAGTGGGAAACATAAATTACATTTTTTCTCCGTAAGAGTTGAAGAAAACAATAAGAGGCGCTCAAACTAAGAAAAGATTTGGCTTTCACATCAAGGCTTTTTCATAATAAAACGTCCAATTTGGTTCTTTTGTCGCGCAAGACAGTCGAACCTAGGGGTTCCGAATCGGAGAGCAGGTTGCAAATTCCAATCGGAATCGATACCGTGCTGAGTTAAACACATTTTTTTCTTTAAAATCCAAACAAATGAGGCGCCATTAGATGGAGTTAGAGCGCTTAATCTATTTCTGACGAGTTCAGTGACGCCGACAAAGACAAATCGACATTAGCCTACCCACACGGCGCGAAGGCATTCCACTTCTGTTTCAATTACACTTTTATTTGCGGATTAACTTGTTATTAGTCATTGTGCCCAGGCACCCCGTATCGTGAATTCGCGAGCCTTATGAATGACTCAATTATTTCACAGACTCAACGACAATCTCGAATTCAAACAGCGACTTAGCATGACTTATTTGAATCATTTAGAATCGAGTTCAATCTGGTCTTAGTAAGAAATTAGGTAATAAATAACAAAGCATTTACTGAGACGTCTCTAATGCTCTCCATCATATCTTAATCATTAAAAATGCCCCTGTTGTTTAACACGTGTTGATCCTTAACGCTAAAGTAACACAAGTATTAATATACTGACAACATATTTATGTGTTCTCAGAGACACAAAATAAAATGTTCATAAATTTTATGCTATTAACATTCTGCTTTATACTGACACTGAAATATTATGATTAAAAAAAACTTTACTGAAACAAAGAGTGTAAAAATGCCAGCTTACTAATTGTTCAGCTAACTTTTAGAGTCGCTATTTGTTCGAGAATCAGATATATTTACTTTTAGTTTTTGTCTGTTCTTATTTTAATGGCTGTATTGAGAACAACATTAACTATTGTTGAAATCTTATTTTTCACAATGCGTTTTAAACCTTACCGTACAGTATTAAGATTGTAAGCTTGAGTCGCGTCCAACGAAGATTAGAAGAAAAAATAAAAAGGTAAAAGAGCAGCGTATTTCAGAACCGACAAGTTGAAGAATGCCGAAATGTGTCATCTGTCAGTTGGTATTTAAAGCGATATGTTATTTTGAAAGTGCCTCTCCCTGTCGTGTTTCTAAATTGTGAAGCCAGCTGTCTTTGTAAACATTAAACATTTTCTGAAGGAGCCAATGAAAATTCCAATGTCTATAAGGCGTTTTCCGCGTTGGAGTTACTAACATAAATTCTATAAGAAGTACCTAAAACGTGTCAAGAGCTAAGCCATTTTTGAATACACCATCTCCATAAATTAAAGTATTTTATAAGTTTCTATTTTGCTTTAAATGGGCATTCAAAAATTAAAGGAGATTTGATTGGTAGTAAAATTTCGAACGAGATGTTGGCTAAACTTTCATAAAATTTGGGTGTACAAACTCCTGCCGCAAGAGGTAAGTACAAAAAATGTAAACAAACGATGATATAGGAACAGGATCCAGAGTCACAGAAAAATAGAATTTCACACTTTTATAACAAAGCAATTGTATAATACCAATCTGAAAATTGTTTTGGTTTAAAGTACCGACTTAGATTTATTGAACTCAACTAACAAACAATGACATAAAATCCAAAAATAGAAACAAAACTCAACCACAAAACTAACCAACAAAATGTTTAGTACTTGTAAAATTCCAAAGAATCCGGTTCCGCATTATTTCGTCTTTCCTGACGATAGGTACAAATTTAACCACAAACCTAGCCAAATAAATACCTAACGCTTCTAAAGTTCCAAAATATCCGGTTTACGTTCCTCATATTCCGTCTTTCCAGACTTTGTTTTTGCGAAGACGGTGGAGTCGTGTTTAAGAAACTGACCGCTACCACCATCAATGGGAAGCATTATGTTGCATGCTCAGCAGTTGTGCACTTGAAATGTTTGAGATGGTGGTATTGTGCAGGAACTGAAGCGATTTTTTTATCTTTAGCTTCTGGAATACGCTGTCTGTCCTGCGGTAATTAGTACGCTGAAAAGTTTTAGCTGCATTTGCAGACCTATGCCAATAGATTAAAAAAAATGGGATGTCATTTAATTTCATTGGGATGTTATATTGTCTATGCAGGGTCTAAGACGCAAAGCCATGGCGCCCTCCTCGGACCAATTATAATTAGTCTGAAGTGCCCTTTTCTCAGTCTGTTTGAACAATTTTTAATTTGATTGTACTTATTAAAATTTATTGTAAAAGTCAATTTTTGGCAAGTTAGAAGAGATTTTATCAGTAAATCAGCGTACGAACAACCGGTTGTGTACAAGCCTCAGCAAGCGATGGTTCTTAATCATGACTGGCTGAGTCAGATAGATGCGCTAGGTATCTATTAATTCAAATCTGTTGTTCTGATTTAAGTGATGAATACCGGCATATCTATTTATTAATATAGGTACACAAACATTATACATATTAAGCTTATATAATAGATGTTGATATTAGACCAGTTCTAATATATAACAGAGAAATATGAATATACAGAAAACGAATGAAACCTTCTATTAAAAGCAGAGTTAGCAGAAATAGCGTCTATAAAGTCCATTTCACTTTAAATAACCTCTAACTTTATACCACTTTGAAAAAACTTCAATTCGCTCTAAAAACCACTTTAACTGCAGCCTTAAACTGTGAGCAATAACGATTTTCCACAAACTCCTCCAGGTAATGGCTGTAGCGACATTATATCGACTGCTTCGCAATTTTTATTTGCTATTTGAAATTCAACATGTTTTACTTACCTGCTGGTAGAAGTGGTTCAATACTTGAGGAGAGTATAATTTATGTTCTACGGTACTATTTTTGCATCGAACTGTCCTGTTTTCCCAGCTCTTCGGGTGCATTACCGGGGTATTCCACTATCGTATAAGTAATTAAAAAAAATGGACAATCGATGTTCATTTGACCACAATCTCACCTGATGGAAAGTGACGATGTGGCCGACGGTGTATCACGAAGGTCTAGAAGATACCTATTCACTCTTATAGTTTCGAATTATATACAGAATATTTAGGCCGAGACAAATCACTAATCACGAACACCGAACTGCTGAATAAGTGTCAAGTAATACCAACTGGTCTACTAAGACGTTAAAGACGTTAAAGGTTGTCTGGAAGAGATCGCTTCTAAGCGGTAAGGCCGCCCATTGTACATGTTTTATCTAATTCTTTCTTTAATGTTTTCTTCGTGGTGTACAATAAAGAATTTTGTAATTGTATTGTAATTAAAAGCCAAAGTGCAACTGGATGGGCTATACTTCAAACACATCCTTAGATTAGTTCTGGAATGGAATCCACAAAGCAAGTAATACAGAACCATATCAATCTAAATTCTGTAAAAAGCAAGAATGTGATGCCCACCCCAACGTTAAATCCTGGTAAAGTTCTAGGGGAATTGAAGATTGGAGCAAAATTAAACAAAAAAATGGAAAGTTAAGACGAGATGGCGTTTTATTGTGGATGCCTTCTGCCCTATCTGAAATGAAATGAAATGAAAAATGTTTATTTGGCACGACACAAGACATACTTAAATAAGAAACGCCAAGCTAGGAATTTACAATTAATATTTTAGAAATACAAACAAAAAGAAAAGTATACAAATTAAATGTAAAATACAACTAAGGCTATATTTAAGGTACTAATAAGAACTATCTCTTTTCATACTTCTTACTAGCATTGGTACTGCCACTAGCTGCTTGGTAAACCACCGAGTGTCGAGCCAAACAGGTGTCAACTCAGCATGTTGCTGAGTACGTAAGTGGGATTACCTCCTCAGCGCTGGTATTATGTTGACCCTCGTGACGAAAGTTACGTCACCAACGGCAAACCTCTACACACCCTGCTTTTTATATGCTCAAGCTCAGCCAGAAGTTAGTGATTTGAGTTTATACACACATACATTATCCTGATTCAGGACCGCTATTTGTGGCGTCGTACGGGGGAGACCTATGTCCAGCAGTGGATGTGTATGGGCTGATGATGATGATGATGATGATGTAAATTATGAATAAGCTAAAACATAGCTAACCAGGGCAACAAAAAGATGAAAAGAAAACAGATACTTACATATGTACCACTAAACTACGCTTGCACGTTCAGTAGGTAGGTTAAGAATATAAGAGGAGAGAATATAATTATATATATATATGTATATTAGAGAAATAAATTATGAGATATTATTAGACCCTCAAATTATCGATGCATCATTAATATTGATGCCATCCCACTTTCTTTGTTCCTGAATTAGAAACTTCTTTAATTTATGTAGTTCTAAAACCGTAAACACTACCTAGATCTCCTATGACTTAAGTCAAGTAAGTTTTGGATGTCAATTTTTAAGAAATACTGGTAAATGTTAATAATTTACCTATCTTATTACGAGCAACTAATTTAGAACTTTGGTATGGTAAGGTTCGGTACGAGCTCAATTATGTTCAAATCTCTGAGGTTTCTTCTCAGAGTAAACATTTTAAGAACTACTGAATATCGCATAATATGAACATGAATCTGACACCAACCGAGGCACTAAACAGGTTTATCTTGTTTATGAAAGGTACTTATTCTATTTCAGTGTTAAAATATATTAGATTATCACAAGTGAATTTAAAAAAAAAAATCTTGCTACTTTAACTCATAATCATTCAGACTGCTTTACTGATTTCGATTTATTAAACATAGCTAAGAATCCTCCCACAAAAATTCGTTTTCTTTCGAGTCCTTCGGCTGTGTGTGATAAATGTGATAATACGAGTCAATTATTTTTTGAGTTACTACGTATCCACTGATTCACTATTCCAGTGAACATGGGTCATCATGTTTTTTAGTACTCTGCAGTCACAACGAATGGCCTTAAATCCTACCTTGAACCCTGACTCCGCAGTTCTTTTGACCGGTTATTCAACCAACACCAGCCAGTTCCTACTCCCTTTCATTCATAGAATGAAAAAAACTATATAACCTAGTTAGGTTATATAGTTTTTTTTACGACAGTTTCGAATGTCTCTCTTAAACGAGTTTAGAAGTTATACGCATCAATTGCATTTCAAACTATATCCATTTATTTAGTAACGACGGTCCATTTTATCTTCAGATAAATTAGACATTATTATCCACGTTCTTTTCACCATCTCTTCTACTTTAAAATCCAGACGGATGACGACCATTTATCTCTGGCTCAACAGAAAAGAAGCCATTTTCTTGAAGAAAATAATGCAATTTGTGCATTCTACCACGACTCATCGAGTTCGTCTACTCTACGATCATGATAAGCTGAGTGTGCTGCAGGTTTCTGGGTTTATTCCTTTCTTTACATTTGAATGCAGAGATTGTTAGGTAGGTACTAAGTTCAAACCACGTTTTACACAAGTACCTACATAACACATATGCACAATAATAGCTTTATCGATAGGTAACCCTCTGCCCTCATTAAAAGGGCACGTTGCACACCATTCGGTGAATAGGATAGTAAAAGGGTATCACGTTGATAGGAGTGAGACAGAGAATACCATTTTGGGAAAGACGTAAGCGCATTCTAATTTTATAAGAAAACTATACAAGTAATTAAGTAACTGGCTTAGAAGAACCAAATAATTATTAAAAACCGGGCAGGGATCCTGAGATCTCGATCATATTACATATGTGTAAAACAGCGTAATTGCATAATTTTTTATCTTTTTTTTCTCAATCGTGTTTTTTGTATTTATTTATTATTTTTTACTTTAGAGGCACCAAAGAAATATTGTTTAATTTTTACCACGGGGATTCCATGATAACTGTGACTACCAGGTTAGACCAGGTTGCCAGATTTGGTTGAGTAGACCAGGTTTGGTTGTTAAACTAGGCTTACCTAGTTTAACAACCAAACCTGGTCTCCTCTCAGCCAAATCCTATTATTCTTGAAATATTTTAATATTTCTATAAATATTTTACAACTGGGTACAAGTAGCTGCACGTAAGTCTAGCGCTGAGCGATACGCGGAGGGGATAGCTGCGCATGGGTAATGTACCGCTAGCCCCACCCAGGTACCTTATTTTTTACTTCTGCGCAATAACGGTCAGCGCTAAAGTTACGTGCCGCTATGTATAAAGGTTTGTTAAATTAAAATACCAAAGGGTTATAGGCAAATAAAAAGCGTTTGCTATGAAAGCAATGCTAGTTCGGATACGTTCCATTTGTAATTCTCTGTACCTACATAAATGACCTTGATTAGAGTTACAAAAAAGTAAAACATGATAGAAGCTCTTAAATTCCCAAGAACCATTGGGAAACAAGTTTGGAAGCGTCAGCTAACAAGGGTTGAGCAACTGATTGTAACTTTTGAAGATTACCCAGCCTTCCTCAAATTAAAGTTTTAATTAATAAGAACTTTCCTGATGGTTAAATTACTGTTGAATTGTAAAATTAGCGAATTTGTTCGTTTTAATTATTCAGTGATTATTTGAAGTAGGCATTATTTCAAAAATACATATATTATATATATGTAGATAAAGTAAAAAACTAGCTAGATAAAATCTATAGCGAGCTCTACCGTAAAAAGAGTAATCTAATCGATTTTATCTTTCTAGTTTTTTTGTTTTGTTATTTTAGACTTTGGTATGTTTTATTTCGTGCATTATAGAATAATTATAGCAAACCGAAATGATGTCACGGATTCGACAGCTTTAACAAGCTAGGCTGTATATAACTCAATTATGAGTCAACCATAATGTATGTATTATTGACAAAGTTGACTCATGATCCGCTAACGCAAAAATTGTGTTGAAATTGACAAAACTACTTAAGATTACATTTAAAAAAATTGGGAATAAGATTTTATAAGAAGAAAACGATACGGAACAGACCGCATTATCCTTATTAAGCTTAGGTTCTTTTATCGTTCGGCGTATAAATTCCGCTATCCCCAAGGATTGCAATAAATAGCTGAAATCGTGAACTTTGACCAGCGACGTAGATAACTAAAGGCTAATACTTTTTATTCTGCTTTTTCAAGGTTCTCTGAAATGTCTTGTTCTGGGAAGCTGAAACGGACGATACAAAATATTTACTCTATGTTAACAAAGAAAGTTACGTTGTCATTTTATAATGGAAAAAATAATAATTACTAATTACAAATATTATTACAGGGTGTTCTGGTCGTTTTTCTATGTATAATAAAAATATCTATCTATGTATATATTGTATTATGTATATCAGTTATCTAGTACCCATAACACAAGCTCTGCTTAGCTTGGGGCTAGATAATGCTGTGTGAATGCTGTTGTCCAACATTATTTATTTAATTTTATTTAATTAAAATATTTGTGCTAACTGCAGGTAAACAATCTAAAGCAAGCTCAACCAGATCAATACCAATAGGAAACTTCCCAAGACACTAGCTCCAGTGTCCCAATTAATAATTGCCTGTAAAGTTCTTCTTAAGTATGTAATTTTCGCGAGGTCGCGGGAAAATGCTGGATGCGGGCAGCGCAAAATCGGTCATTGTGGAGATCCTTAGGGGAGGCCTATATCCAGCAGTGGACGTCGATCGGCTGATATGATGATGATGATATAATTTTCCCTCTTACGTAGGGAAAATGTATATACTTAAGAAGAACTTTCGAGAAAAGGAGATTCTAGAAATAAAGTTCCATTATGCCTACAGTATGTCATGCATTGCATAGCGAAGTCGCAACAATGGGTGACAAGGCTATTTTAGCAACCATTAATTTGCTGTAGTTAGCATCAGTGCAAAGGGGAATGAACTGAGGTCTATTTAGAAATTATACAATAGCATGTTCATAGTCATGTTTCAATCAGAGATGGTGACGATACATTGATCTTTCGGTTCAGGTTTTTAATAAACATTGGCAAGACCTTGTTCCATAAATGGAACCAACCTAAGAAACTCTAAAACTTTGCTACGTTCAGTCATTGTACATTGCTACGTTCAGAGATAAGGTAAAATATGCTACGTTATCGTTATTTGGATACCTTCTACTTCTACACTACACTATAAACACAATTTTTATTTTCTATTCCAACTGATTTTAAGTAAAAATCTAAGAATCCCTATGAATCGAATCAAAAACCACAATAAAAGTGCCAATAAGTAAGTAACTAGTAAAAGTGGTAGTTTGCTTAGCACCAAGAAAATGAAAGGAAAGAAAAGATTTCATTCCAAAGATCCACTTTTAAAATCCAAAACAACAAGTCAATGTCCGACTAATTCTATATCGATCCTTTAGCGCGACAATTCTTGCTCTTATTACCTTTGATGGGTTCGACGTTTATTCTGAATCACAAATTACAGACAGAAGGATTACCCTGTAAGCGACACGCAACGGAGCAAAAAGTGTGTCTGAGACAAATAAAGTACGAGAGAACAATACCGACGACTCAGTGAATAATTTTAGCTCGGCGTAGGTAGCGACGCGTTGGGTGCCAGGGATATAGAGTTGTGGATGTGGCTAGGAGAAGGGTACATCACTAGAGTCTTCTCATTAGTGTATATTGGTAATAATGTTGTATGTTTCTGTTCTTATTTAGGTTTGCTAACATTAAAAAGTATTTTGTTGTATGTTTCTGTTCTTATTTAGGTTTGCTAACATTAAAAAGTATTTTTTTAATTGTATTGTTCTAATTGTAAGCGACAGAAAGTTAAGAACAGCTAACGTAAAAAAAAAAAAAAAAAATGTACCCTTATTTCTCTTTTTCTTTATAGAGGTTCTCAACTTAAAGGTCCGGCTATAACTTGAAAACGGCTTTACCGACTTCATTTATCTTTTATTTAATTTTTTTCTAATATATCGTAGAAGGTTCTTACATTAAAAAAAAATAAGAAAATTGCGCAGCAACTTAGAAAATTTAAGAAAACTTCACGACTACCTTTATTATAAACTTTTTGATGTAACCCCAGCGTTATATACTCTTTGCTAAGCACGTTTGAAATAAATTTGAAGTTTGGATTGAATGACTGAATAAAAGAATAATGTTTTTAACTGAGCACATTATATTAGTACTTTGTGATAACAATTTGTATTTCAATAAAAATATAGTTAGTACTAGATTCTAAGCGATGATGGTTGTTTCTCTTAACCTGAAGCTAGATAGGAAATACACGGATAAAATCGGAACCCGGAACAAAAAAAATGTCTCTTCCAGTACAATTTTTTCATTGGCCGTCCAGTGCTATCTTTACCGCCCTCCGGGGAAATAACACACTGTCACACAGAATATACTGGTCCACACAATTAGAGATCGCCAGAAATTGCGTAATTAGAACGGTTAATCGATCTTGCATAGTCGCTTCCCCTTTGTTCGTTAGCTTTGATTGGTTAGAAGCCTGCGCTTTGTTTGTTTACCTGGTATTGACAGCAAATATGGTGATGAAGATACCGCTATTGCATTTAAGGTGGATAATTAGACAAATACATAACTTTCTATTAATCACAATAGCCGGACTACGTCCACAGCTGGACATAAGTCAAATAAATCAAATAAGCCCTTCCTATGATAATAGGCATGATGACTTATTTTGAGAAACTGCTCCGAAATGTTTTTAAACATCTACTGAATACAAAATAGAGCATATTTCTGCAAAAAAATATATTCAGGAAAAATTAAGTTTTAAAAAATTCCAAGTTCAATTTCAAAAACGCTAGAATATTGTGGCACCTGTGTATGACGTCAGCGATGTACGAACATCTGATTATACAGAATGACCATATTATTGTCAAGAGGAAGAAATTCAGACCTTTATCATAGTTATTCTGTGCCTATACATTATATATTGTGACGGCATGACGTAACAGTTGTGTAATGCTCTGTTTGGTATTCAACGTGTCATGGCGGATTGTTGTATTTCGTAATTTTATTTTATCATCATATCTCGATCAAAATAAAAAATATATTATTTTTTACTGACGTGTTTTTAGCCTATGGCTCAGGTACAATTTTTTTTATTTGCTTTGGGCGGGTTTGGTGTCAACGCAAATAAATAATTTTGGTGTTTTTTTGTTACTGTCATTCATCATCCCTATTCCCTTAATATAATTTTATGAGATCCAGCAGTATAAAGAGCTTATGATGATCATGATTAAATCCCTTTTGGATTTAGTTTTCTCCTTATACCTACCAATTCGCCTACGCTGCGAATTTTTGCCACACACAGAGTTCGGAGTGGCAATCATTGAAATGGTAAGCAGACACATAAACATCTCAGATCTTTATGACATCTATTCACATCTTTATGCGTCTAATCTTGATTCCTTCCTGTTATAATAGGTGCCTTTGGAATTCGATTAAATAGAAAGCTCATAAGCAAGCTATTATTTACTCCTTAATTTCCTTGCATTTGGACTAAGTCTAGCTAGAATGTAGTTTCGCTGACGTGCATATAGCATCGTTGTTCTTACCTTACGAGATTCCTCTGAAGCTTCATAAAAACCACGCCTGTGACAAATCAGATTAAAATAAGGTCTAAATCGCGATGACGATATAAATTTTCAGTATTTTAATCAGTAGATTAAATTTCCCTTTTGTATTTCATCGATAGTTATCCAAAAACGTTCAAAAAAAGAGTACAATCTTCTTTACTTAATAGGATAGCTAAGTCCCCGTTAACTCTGAGACTACCAATCTAACCCGACTGCTGTTTATTGTGATTGTGTGAGAACACTAGAACGATAAATAATTACAATATATCGGCACAGCTCTGGTAAATGATGGGAGAGTATTTTGAGATAGTTCTTGTTGGCCCTTTTTTGCTTATAGTGAAGTGTTTGTAACTAGCAGTTTTGTAAACATTAAATGGAGAAAGGATTAAGGAAATATTAAATTAAACTATGAAGCGAACTTTCTAGAAGCTCACATTAGATAAAGATTTTGCTAGATAAAGGGCATCCATTAATTACGTGAGGCTTTTAGGGGGGAGGGGGTCCAGCCAAATCTCACCCAATCTTACGTGGGCAAATATAACGTAATTTTTCTTTAAGATTGTTCTTCCCTATGATTGTTCGTTTCGTGAAATACAAATTTGTAATATAAATCGTTTATTTCAGCATTCGTTATTGCAGCAAATTACTTTTCCGATAGTTTTATTACTTGTAAAATACTCTTACATGAAACAGATAATAATATAATATGTAACTTAGGTATTTACATAAGAAAAACACGTTTAGCAAATTCTCACGTGAGATTGGGGGCGGGGATCGAGCAACGATCTCACCAAAGGGGAGGGGTCAAAAAATCGCCTAAATCATTTACTTATAGTAGACATAAGAATTCATTATGAATATAAGCGGGTTAACTACGAACCTAGTTAGTATTGGAAGAACACCAACCAACGTTACATCCCTTAACAAAGTACATCAGAATTTTCGCAAATGAGATTGCTCAACTGCGAATAGTTGCACAACCTTCCCTTTGACGCAACTCATTTTGTTCCCTTTTGCTCCACTCGATAATTTAAGACAAAATACAAACATACTCTTGGCTAACAACGAAAATTACAATTAAATAACAAATTAGAAATAAATTTATAGTAAAATAACAAGAAATTATGAAAGCAAGACTTTAAAACTAAATTATAGAAGTTTGAAGATCAAGTAAAGTCAAGGTTAGGAATAACGTCAACAAACAGGTAGGTAAGACAAGAGTTACAATCAAGACTGAAAAACAGCGCCAGGTGGCCATCATTCTGCAAAGTTGATCCACCACTTATTTTGGCACTGGGTCATGGGGGCAAAACTCGATTTGACGCCCACTATTTGTGTCACATTTTTCTTTGTTATGTTGTTTCTTATGTAGAGTTGTTGTTGATGTTGTTTGTGTAGAGTTTCTGAAGGGTGTGTTTGTTGAAAAAAAATATTATATTCTAGAAACACTACAGTTATTTACGTCACAAAAACGTACAATAATCTCCCAATAGGACTAACACTAAGGAATCCCGCAGAATAGCCACCATTTTCTCTCACGTCCCCTTTCAAAGGGACCCCCGGAAACGGTCCAGCAGTTATGGTCAACTTTTTGTCCACAAGATGATCGCGAAGAGTAATGATCGTAATGGCGGGAAATTACCGAGGCACCTTATCGTTCGATTCAATAAGCCCTATGTACTGGGGAGATTAGAGAGGGGAAATTTAAAGACGGATAGTTAAAGTTTTCGCACATTAATTATCCGTTCTCAAACGTCCCGAAACCTATTTGAATTTTCTAATAAAACAAATTATGGTTCATGTTTTTTTATTATTAGAATACCTTCGTTTGCCCACCGACTCACTTGATAGTATGTGACGATTTGGTCAACGAAGTATAACAAAGATCTAGAAGACACAGATTCTCTCATGTCCTCAAGAAACCAACGTTGGCCGGAAAACAGAAGCACAATTAAAGAGTGTGAATACATGACAATCAAAAAGAGTTATTTGTAGACATTTTTACAGAAAAAAACATGTGTTTTGCGTATTGAGAAACTTTTAAGTAATTATCCACCAAAATATTTAAGGAAATAAGTTTAAATTGATTTAATATCCCTATACGATACACGATAATGATAAAATTAATTTAAGATATAATTTCACTATGCCCATAGTATTATAAAATGTTAAATTATAACCAAAATATCTCGATGTGTTAATTATAGATTCAGGCGTTACTTTGCGGAAATCCATTGCAAAATATAAGGATATAAATATTAATTAACAAACATTGCTTAGTAACAACTGATGTTACCTACCTACTAAATACTTTTTATCTTAATATCTCTAGGTGAATAAATGTATATGCCTCAGTTACGGAAACCCAGCCCATCCCTAGTAGGGAGAGTATAATGAAACTGCATCAACGGCGTTTCTATTGAATAGCCGTAATTGCCAGCGTTTGATGTCTTTATGTGTGGTGAGTATGGACAGTCCATTCGTCTTAAACGGATGATTTAATGCTCATTGTGAGATTGGCTGTCTGGGCATCAGTTCATCTAGTAACTAGGTGTATTATATGAAGAAGAGTAATACTTACTTGATGGATGAGATATGATTGTTGTATTGTTGGTTGTTTTTATTGGTATAGCCGTATCGTGGAGGATAAGGAATGTCATTCAGGGATTGAATAAGTCATTTTGTTATTTTTGTTGAAAATGCTAAATCTTGACCTACTGGAGGTGTCTATGTTATTCTTGTGTACTGTACTCTTGGATGATTTGGTTTTAACTGTCCCCATGTAAATAATAAATAAATTATTATTATTATCTCCGTTACTAACTACCTTATGATGGCTTCCATCAGCCTCAGTTTTATACCGGTTAAGTTTGAGCCAACAGAAGCACCAAACAAATTCACATTTAAGATCTGAGATCGCTTTTTAGCTTTAAGTCCACGATGTCACTCAGTATTAAATATTTATAAGAATTGCGTCCCTGGTCGTAATTTCCAAACTTGCTTCCCAACTCCTTAAATAAACGAATCCCTCATAGTATCTTCTCCCAACAGCTACAACTCCTCAGTGTTTCCTTAGAACAAACATGCCAGTAACACATTACACCTGTATTCGTGGTGAAACCCAATAGCGACCGCCTGAAGCGAATTCAACCATCTACAAAACGTGCACCGCATAAGTTAAGCCGAATCTTAAGGGAACATTTGTTCAATAAAAATGCGTGACGAAATTGAGGGAAGGTACTGTACAGACCCAATTACATGGAAAATAGGATTCATCACAAATTCCGGCTTCCTGAAATTACCGTGTGCACTTGTGTTGCTTTCGTCTCTTACTGAAAAATAAAGGTAATTAATGGCGTCTTGAAAATCATTATTGTAATAAGCAAGATGGAGGAGAAAACCAAGACGTTCACCAATCCGCAATAGACAATGGAACGGAATCAATGTCCCGTTACAAGCCGAAGATAAAGTGGTGTGGTCAGTGTTTGTATTGCCATTTCAAATTTAACATATTGCTTAGAAACGTAGTATGAGAAAAATAAAATTTTGGTAAAATTCACTGAAAATATAATTCTTCTGATAATTTCCACCCATTTTGATAGGTACCTACTTTACACTAGATTAATGTTACTCAGTAACGTTTCTGAAATGTAAAGTTGTTTTTGTAGTTCTGACTTGCGCAAATACTGTGACTACCAGATTTCAGTGTAAATTCATCCATTGACGACATTTTTCGATCACTCTCACCCCCAACACTTAGCCTTTCCTTTTTACCAATTTCAAGAGCTTTTTTCACACATCAATCTCGTTCTATACGAGAGTAATACGATGTAAAAGCGTCGTACTGCCTTCGGGTGTTATAAGGAATTCGGAAAGTGTAGGTGTTTTTTGACTGAAGAGAAATTTTCAATCAGTAAAGCTTAGATATCTACGAGTAGATAGATAAGTAAGGAAAAGAAGTCTTAGAAAACTCGTCAAATAAAATATTTTTCGTGGTAGAGATGAATCAAAACATTGAGGTCCTAAAAAGAATTTTCCGTGTGTTCGTCTAAAACATAACTGAACTGAAACCTAAACATCTTTCTAGGAATTTCAGTAAAGTACGTAAATTTAGAGATAGTATTCATGATTTTCATAATGCTGAAATCTATAAAAATATTGTGTTACCATGCAAGCTGAGTTCTTTGTTTTGTAGTCGTTCTACTACTTACGTTGATTTATATAGCAATATATAAAAAACTAGCTGTTGCCCGCCGCGGTTTCACCCGCGTTAAATTCGAATTTCACATTTACAAGGGGATAAAAAGGTCTTTTTTCCCGTAAAACTCCCGTGGGTATTTGATGTTTTACCAGGACAAAAAGTCAAAAAAGCTATGTTACTCTCCATCTTTCAAGCAAAAAATCAAGTCGATTGGTTGCTTGATTCGGGCGTGAACCAAATCGAGCCACTGGTTAAAGAGTTACAAAAACATCCAAAAAACTACAGGTGGAATTTCCAAAAATCCCTTCGTAGCGGAAACCTAGTAAAACGTATCTACCTACCCATCAAATTTCAGCTTTCTAGCTTTAGTGTTTTGGGCTGGGCGTTGTCGTTTAGAAAATCGCTTGTTCTTTTATATATTAAGATAATACCTTTTCTACCTATATAATACCTATTCGAGAGCCAACACACTCAAGAATTCCCAGAAACTCAGATACAAAACTATGTCCGACTCATGCTGAAGGATAATAAGATCAAGCACAGTAAAATGTTATCACCCACACACAACACAACAATAAACTAAGTTAGGTGTATAGAAAAAGTTACCGGAGGGCCTCGCTTGATTAGGTCGGAGCCTAAACGACGGTATACCCTATAAACATTTTTAGGTAAACGTAATACTGGGTCGTTAGGGTAATAGAACGGACCGCAGCGCCCCCCGAGCCGTTAGTTGGGATTCAAACATTTACTTCATGTAAAAGTGACAGAAAAAGAAACATTTGCCGTAATGAGCTTGTTTTTCGAGATTTGCGAGGAAATGTGTTTATTTTTTTGAGGTAATGCAAAATTTTAGAGTTATCTTGAGTTGATGCTTATGTTTGGAATGAAAATAAAGGGGATTTGGTGGGGTTTATTGAAACGACTGTGGGCGAAGGGGCTGGTGTAAAGGGGGCTGGATTGAAAATGTCGAAATTTTACAACAATTTTAAATTGAAGATTCATTGTCACAACAAATCTAAATTTTCGTAAGAGGTGATTTGTTTACTTTTTAATTCTATGAAATTATTGTAATTGTTTATTTTTCAACTTAAAAGTACATTGCAGTATATCTTTACTGCTAAACTGTGCAACAGTTTGTCGGCAGTAGCTCTCGTGGAGAACATTGAATTAAGGTGTAAATATAAACTAATCAATTAACCTAGATTGACACTTATTTTATTATTTACCTAATTTGACACCTAACTACGTGAGACATTTATGTCCTATGAGTTATGTTATGATGACAAGTAGATAGATATATAGTATGTTTAAAGTATTTTCAAATGTCCTACCTTTTCTTCAGTACTTTAGATATTCACTTAAAGGTTCTTTCAAAATATATGAAAAGGAAAACGTACCACCATGTTACAACTCTACATCCTCAAAATGGCCAATAAAACATCACCTTATATTTTTACGACGGTCTCGTTTATTATGGCCCTGTCTAATCAGCTGAAATAGGCTAGTTTTGTACTGATTCAGTTTACGTGAAAAACGTTTCGATAAGCCCCTTTACTATCACATTGGTGGATCTAAATTGAATCGTGGTTTCCTAGTATGGGGTCACATTACATAAAATCCCCTCACTGGTATATAAATACACAATTTGGAACAAAAATTTGGATATAAAATAACTTTCCTGGTTTATAAAACTTGAGTACCAACACCCACAGTATAATGTTTAATTGTTTTCGTAGTAAAGGTGTCAGGGTCACGTAACAAATATATACTTAATTAAGATAAATCTCTAAGCGGTTATCAAGATATTAGAGATGCTTAGTTCTTTTTTTAAGTTGGTTTGACCCGTTAGCTACTTCATTTCACATTCCTGCACAGCTTTAAACACAGCCAACGTGTTGCTGGACTGTCAGGTTGTCAGTACCACTTTGTGATCGTGCCCAAGATTTACGTCATGACCTTATCCCGACCTCCTCCTTCTACCACTGGACAAGCAGACACACTGGTAAATATCACCCATACCTGGTCGATGTACCACAGTAACGATCAAACATTTCTGTTCTACTTTCATTATAAGTACGGGTAAAGAGTGGAACGAACGTCCTGCGTCTGTTTTTCCGGTAGAGTAAAATCTTGGAGTCTTCAAATCCCGAGTGAATAAGTTGCTTCTGGGAAAGCGTGCTCCATCTTAGGCCGCATCTTTACATTCTCAAGTGTGATGGTGGTCAAACGCATGACCATTACTAATAAAAAACACTCCCATTATGATATAAAATGGTTCCAATATGACTCGCTCAATCATATAAATCTATTCCCCCATAGGAATCAATAACAGTGGGCATTGGGTAAGTGAAAAGCACAACCCCACCATTTGTTACAGTCGCCGCGTTAGATGAAAGCCTGCGATACAGTTGCGCTTCACGATTCAATAGCCATCGGGCTCTGTGGTAAGTTGGGTGCACACTGGGTGCAATGGTAACCTACTCGCATGTAGGTACAGAAAGTTGGGTGCACACTGAGGGCAATGGTGACCGACACGCAAGTGCCACAAAGGCGAGTTTGAAAAAATATTTCAATGATTTTGTAAAACTAAATCTACGATAAACACACTTTAGTTGTAAGAACCGACAACCGCTGGGGTAAATGTGTTCTTGAGCGGAGACTGCGACTCGGCAAACGTAGCGTAGGACGCCCTCCGGCTAGGTGGGATGACGACTTGCGAAAGTATGCAGACAAGCTGAAGACAGAGCTTTTGTAGCGCTCATTAGGGGAGGCCTATGTCCAGTAGTGGACTTGTTTAGGCTGATGATAATGATGAATTATGTTGTATAAAATGAGACATAAGCCAGTCAAACATTGGATAACGCGCCAGATCCATGGTGGATCAAGTAATAACCTATGGGTCTGCATGTTATAAAGATACTAGGTATGTAAATTGAAGTGCACACTAGTACTTAAATGGTAACACAGTATATTTCTATCTAAATACATAATAAATAAATGATGCTGGACAATCCAAATAGCATCATCTAGCTCCACTACATGACTGATTTACTTAATACAATATAGAATATAGATATTTTTAATACCTATACATAGAAAAAACCCAGAATACCCGAGACAAATATTTGCAGATCGTAGAAACATTTACCCTAAGGTGGGAATCGAACCCGCAACCTCCTGCGTCGCAGGCAGACCTTCGCCCGCCACCGCCACATCGGTCATCAATGTGGAATGCACAGAACTTTGAACCGATTTGGCTCTTCTACCATTTTTGCTTGGTCTTCTATAATTACCTTAAACAATCTAACTACCGAAGATAGCTGGACATTGCTTTACAAGAAAACTTTTTATCTACCGCATGTCACATCCTCCCCTAATGTTCTCTTTTCATCTGGATATCGTCTCGATATCCGTTCCATTATTGTACAGATTGTACAGATAAAACTTTGATTCGATTCAGTATAACTTGTGCGGCTACCGGATAACTTTATAACTTCTCTGGGGGATGCTTTCTTTGCTTTTGTGGTAGATGAAGCGATTCTTTAAAGTTAAAATCTTGAATTAAGAGCAAAAAAATACGTAACCTACCTCACTTTTATCCTGGTAGATTAGTTTGTAGGTAAATAAATGGTAGAAAAAAGCTTATAAAATAAGAATAATTGATAGAATAGTCGAGGTAAACATGAGATATCCTGTTATTGTGAAAAAATCTTATATCTTTTGTGTAGCCTGTTTAAACCAACTTAGAAAAAAGAGATGGTTCTATGTTCACTGTATGTATGTATGTTTCAGGGACGAGGGAAATTTACCTCATCCCTGGTGTTTTGTATTTTTTATGTACGTTCGTCGACTTCTTCGTCAGATAAGGAATTAATTTTAAAAATACGCTAGTGTATAGAGAATGATGGAGTGGTTGCATAAAAATGTTATTCCAATTAACAGTACAAAACGCGGCATTATTGCTGAGAGCGATTTCTTCCAGGCAACCTTGGTATGGACAAAGATATAGGTAAAAAATAGGGTTGATAGTGCACAGTCAGTAAATAACAGAACTATTATAATACATACAGAACTATTTATTATAAGAACCAGTTTAAAAGTTCAACAGTCAAATGATTTGACAATTCATTTAGTAAAACGCTACAGTAATATTAATATAGTGAGCAGGTAATACGTAGAAAATTAAATGCGTAGCAAAAATTAAGGCACATAATATGGCGTGTTATAAAAAACTATAAATCGACTTCTAATTCCCTTATTTTTACACTTATTTTAAGTTTTGCAGGATAAATACTAATCCCTTTGTAACGTAACAGGTTACATACTTGTGTAATTATAATAATTTCTAACTTAAATACTTCTCTTCGATTCAATTGTTCGATTAATGTCTTTAATTTTTCACAGTACGGAATTTCTGTAAAAAATTCCGGACTTTTCAAAAACTAACCGGGACACCCTGGAGATAAAAAATGTATGAGACCCGTATGGTATCATTTTCTATACAATAGTGAAAGAATTTTCAAAATCGGTCCATAATTGGCGGAGGTATCGCGTAACATACATACAAAAAAAAACATGCAGACGATGTGAGAACCTCCTTTTGAAGTCGGTTGAAAAGAAACGAAGCAACGAGTGAAAACTGTAGCTAAACTGCTAAAACTGAGTAGGAAGGTAAGTAAATACCTGTGTGAGGCTTCTCGCAAAGTTTCAGGTCATCAATCAACTAAGTTAGAGGGTGGGTTTATAAAGCACCTACGCACCCCTATCTGTAATGTAGGAACAGTTACGCTATATTCACAAACATGTGAGAAGTTACGCACGAATTTGAAGAGAATTTACAGATTATTTCGACGTTATTATAACTGATGGAGTGAAAGGAATCTAAGGCGTGAGGGTTTTGTAGGTACGGTAAGTAACTGAAAAGTTATTGTACCTACAGAATAGCGAAGATAAGAAGACAGCCTATTTAGTGGATGGCCGACGCAGGAGCGGAAGGCCTACATTCCATTAATGTTTAAAAAAAAAAAATTTGTTCCCGCTTGTTATGCCTAAATTATAAAACATTATATGCACCTACATACGCAAACTGACAACACTTAGGTGTGTTAATTTTACTCCAAAAAAGTCTAAAAATGTCCTCAAACAACTTGATCTTAACGAGAACCTAAGTATCTAGAGTTTCTAGACTGTAGCCATCTCTAACCGTAATGTTTTGTGACGGTGTATTGTAACAGAATCCGTTATTTTGCTCGGGTAAAACTCTAGAGCCCGCGGATATACATTTCCGAGGTATGAAAATATAAAACACGTGTTAGATGGTGTCTCTGAAGCCATTGAGATCAGCGCCACGCGATCCTTCCATAGAGAGTTGAATTCGAGAGAGACCAATGAAGTCGCTGTTCAGTATTTTTAGGTAAAATTCTTGTAAGCGAAAGCTAAAGTTCGATTTACATAAACTTTTCTTTTTAATTCTTTTATTTTAATACCATAGATGACTGATTGACAGTGACCAAGGCTGGGCAGTAAATGCGTTAAGATTCTTTCGGCCGTTTCGTCATGAAATGGTACGTACCTAGCATTTCATGGTATAACGGATCTTAACGCACCTACCATTTCATCATAAAACGCTGAATGGACCCTAATGCATTTGCTGGCCAGCTTCGGCGGTGCGACAACGCAACGCCACCCCGCCGTCAACTGCTTAACCAGCAAATGGACATGTGCATCTTAGGCTAGGAAACTGTATCTTTAACTAAGTAAGAGCAAAGAGATCATAAAGGCTTCTGTTTTTACCCAGGAAAAGCGCAGACTAAAGCTGGTTTTCCATAAATGTTTAAATTTTTCAACGTCCATAAACCTTGTACACTAGTCGAAAACGCTGACAACGCGTCGTTGATTTCATCCGGGGATGCTGAGTAGAGATTTTATGAAACATATTTATGACTTTGCGCTTACAGTTTTGTGCACCTTTGTTTTGCTGATAAATAGCTTGTTCCTTGCAGTCTGCGTTATATTATTTTATATATGATCTACGTTATCGTGGATTAGGTACTCAAAATTTGAGGTCTGAGGCTAAGTTCTTGAGGCTGAGAAAAGCGTAAGTAACATGGTTCTACTGATTTTTCTATTGGATGAAAGTAAAAAAAACGTTTATATTTGTTAGGTAATTAATAAAAACAAACTTTTCAAATGACCTCAGCCTATCATCTGATAATCTCTAAATAGATATGGAACTAGGATATTAAGTATGTATAAACAAATTCAGTTCATCATTTTGGCTCACTGTGAATTCATTAGCGAATTTATTCAATAAATACCTTGTTGTTTGGTTATTTTGTTCCATTAACCTACACACCAAATAACTAGCAACTATTACAAAAGCTCAAAACTAAAATCTTCTACCTAAAATACATTCACAACACGAAAGCGACCACCCCACACAAAGAATTTGAGGTTATTTTTCTCATTTCAAAATCTCCATCTCTTGCGACTGGAATCGTAAAAAGCGGATTATAGTGCTCGCGTGGCGGATAGAATTCGTGCGAATAAGCCGAGTCTGCAATATGGGCTGCTTTATTTACACCTAGCCACTAAGCTGCATATAATGAAAACGCACTGTCGCGGGCGTCAAACGTAAAAGTAAAAATGTCAAGTCACTTGTGGATTATAGAGTCTTAGTACTTTGTGAATCTTGAACAGTCTAAAACTACAACGTAGGTGCATATATTTTATAGTAGGTTATTCAGTACCCATAACACACGTTCTGCTTACTTTAGGGTTAAATGATGCTGTGTGGATTGTCCAGCATTATTTGTTTATTCCGCAAATTGAAATATAACCTCGTGCGTAAACTTTACGATGGGTAGTTGAAAGTATATTTGCTACAATAGCACTTATTTTTCATAGTCTTTGCAGCGTTTCCGGCTTTAAAAGAATTATTGCTAGCAGCAGCCATGACATCACCCAGACCCAGACGGAATTCGCACCAGCCCTTTCAGCAAAAAGTTTAAAAGTGCACCATAAACACTATCAAATTTTATTGCACTTGTATTTACGAGCGAGGCACACGTATGGCGGTTTTACTAAATGTATAATTCCGTGTAAACATGCAATTGTAACTGTTAATTTATTTCATTCCGTGATTGTGATTTGTTATTTTACAAAATATAATGTTTGTAAGCGAATTTGCGGCAATATTTAAATTGTTATTGTTAAGATAGCAAAACGAGCAATTAACATGTTTAAGTCTGTTGATATTTATTGCGCATTTGCGGAATTTTTATATTGTACTCAAATGTGTATTTTGCGTGATAGTCTGGTAGAGGTCGCTCTCGAGCGATAAGACCGCCATTTGTAACTTAGTTTTAAAATTGTTTTTTTTTTATTTCTGTTTCTTATCAATAAGTGTGCTATAAAGAATTTTCTATCTATCTAGTCTTAATAATTTCTCTTGACAAAATGCAGCACTTTACTGTAAAATCATGCTAGCATAATTAGCATTGTTTTTTTAAATACGTTGAAAAATCGAAAAAAGTTTGGTTATTAAAATAACATATTATTTGTGTTCTTTGTTTGTGTGTGTGTATGAGGTCACCTTACACACTACGGTCTTCACGGAATACCAGCGCTATGGTATGATCTGCTATACGTTCAATGAAAAATCATTGAACGTAGAGCAGAACATGGGTTCGCATACCAAATTCTTGGATTTTACTCAATATTCGTGGATACAAGTCTTAACAAAGTTGTAACTAAATAGAAGTATCAAGACGGTAATGTCACAGTATAGTCAACATCTTGCACGGTTGCTTATCCGTACGTCGGAGTTGTCACTTGTCTCACGCGACGCTGGCTCCCCCACTAGCGAAATGAAACCCAATAAGGCTTTTCCTTATTCATTCAAAATGTTACATTCTAATAGACGAATAAGTATCACAGCTGCGTTGAATTAAATAATTCTTCTCACAATTTGTAATAGGAGACAAATTTTCTCATTGCTTATGTTTGTAATTACAAAGTTATGTATGCATAAATGATCTACAGGTATATGTGATGTCATAAAGGCATTATATGTTTTCATTTAAATTTAAATCATGCTATGCCATACCACAATTTAAATGAAAATATTTTATACTACTCTACTAGGTTCTGCCACTTAGGTAGGTAGGTACTTGTCATATATAGCAGAATGAAAAATGCCATTTTCAAACGTGCAAAACAACGTACAAATGAAACAAATTCTATACAAAACTGTTAAGCCAAACAAAAACTGTGAGCTACTTAGCTCTGTCCACTGAAACACGATAATGCAGACGTATAGAATTTCAAAAAACAACAACCAACGAGGGCGACGCAACAAAATCCCCTATACAATTTTATATGCGACTATAAATCGCTTGTTCTTATTCCAACAAAGAGCTTCAAGGCAACTATTCGAGGCGTTCGACTCATATCAGCTCCCATAAAAATGTTTTATGTTAGAGGCTAATAAATGACATCAGCAAATTCCGTAAGACAATATGAGAGGAGCGCTCTGCATTCGTCCTATCCATTTGGCTTCCTCCCCTACCAATCATTGTTTCGGAAAACACTCTGTACAGGGTGCTTCTAGAGAAGCACCATAACGCTTTCAAAAGCATGATGTAGTTTGGTATCTGCCCTAGTATTAAAAACTTGTGTGAATAAATCTTAATTATACGATCTCTCTATAAAAAATAAATTTGAAAGCGTTATCATATAAGCTGGATTGTTTTTACGATATAACCCATGTTGTTTCACATTAGTCAAGTTTAATATAATTCTAATCTAAATAATATATGTACATATATTAGAATTAATTATATTAAAATAATCTAAATTTTAAACTTTTACTATAATTATTTCACATTAGTCAAGTTTAATAAAATAATTAGTCAAGTAGATTGATACTTTTATAAGAGATAAAAACCAACAAGATATACTAACAAGATACCTCAATTTTCTAGTTATTAGTTATGAAAGTTATTATCAGCGGAATTTTTATATAGTTATAATCAGCGAAAGTTCATCAATATATCCAAATAAAATAAAAAACCATAAGTGACTGACTAAGGAACGAAACAATCATGTCTTTTGACAGTTACAAAAGTCAACGAACAACAATATTTAAAAATAAAAAAACATTTTATAAAAATACGAATATTTTGTACTTTTATATCGTTAGTTATTTATGGAGTGTACCTAAATGCCGTTCATGTAATATTAAAATAAATTCGTGGTCAGCGATCTTTGCTAACTGTACCTTTCAATAAAAACACAAAAAATAAAAATCTTGATAAAGAAGAACTATCTACACAATTGTGCAGTCTAACAAATTCTAGAAGATATAAATTCTTCGTATTTTGATCACCCTCTAAAAATTATTTTTCTTTGTATTCCGAGCCTTGGTACAATCCATATTGAACGAACACTCAGCTAATATTGTCTTAGCTTTTGCTTCGTTTGTGACTGTGTATGATTTTAGTGGGTATCCTAATAGGCAATTAGCGTGTATAGCTTTTAGGAGATATCTTCTGGAAACTACATAATTATGTACCTTAGTTTCCTAAATTGGGATATTAACCACAAATTCTTTAAAACAAATGAGTATATTCTAAACCTAATTCTGACTTAACTATTGACTTGAAACATACTAAAACAATATGAGATAAAAAACAATATTACGTATTAAAGAGATAAAGATAAAGATTATTTATTGTTGAAACTGTGTACAAAGAAAACCTTTAAATAATAAGATGGAAAAAAAAGTTTTTCCGTTAATTACGAACGTACAATATTTAACTTAATAACTAAGAAATTTACAGAACGTTAATATAATTCTTTAATTTAATAAAAACATTTCTCTATGAGCCACCTAAGGAGTTTTGTCTTAAATTTTATAGTATTTTTTAGTTTGCTCTACTCTAGTATTTTACTATTTTTTAGTTTCCATAATTTTATTTTATTCGAATAAAATTTCGTTATAGCGCATGGTACCAACGAAAGCTAAATAAATAGAGAATCTGTTCAACCATGTCGCAATAACATTTACAAAACGGTTATTGACTCTCTATTTTAGAAAAACGAATAAAACTCAAACAACTCTGCTCAATCATTCAATATTGTCCGAGCAAAAATATAAAAGGCATATGAAAAACATCTGTAAAAGGAGCAAATAATGTTAAATTGGCGGACTATTTGACCTATACAAAATTAGAATTAAATAAATACCTAAATAATGCTGGATAGTCTGACACAGCCAGCTTTATCTAGCCCCAAAGTTAGCAGAGTTTGTGTTATTGGGTATTAAATTATAAATTACAGATATACGTAATACAGTACCGGCATTAATTTTATTTTTTTATTATAGATACGTAGAAAACACATAGAACACGAACCTTCGCCCGCTGTGCCAAAGAGATCATATTGGCAATGACAAACCTTATTTAAGGAGTATCTAGGTACAAGTGTTTAAAAAGCAAATCTGTATAAGTCTCATCTCGAAATAAAAGAATAGCATATTCAAAGAAACAAACACAATAGAGGTAAAATATTTAACCAAAAAGAGAAAATAAAATCTACATCTTCGTAGAAAATACTTTGTCTAGGCTAGCGTCTGTGCTAAGACTAACATTATAAAGCACAAAATTCTCCGAATCTGCAATATTTAAATTTCGTTCCTTCACAACTATTTGGCCACGAATGCCGTGATACATTTTACACTCAGTAAGCTCGTAAGCAAACACAATCAATGTGTGTGCAAAACTGCTACGCCGTAGTGTGGTCGTAGGCGTCCTATGTTGCTGCAGAACTTCTTGTTTTTGAAAATAGTTTCTATCTTGATGTAGTTTGGATACAAAATACTTTGAGTTTGAACGATTAAACTCCTTTTACTGTTAACAAAGTTGAATTGAGGAAGAAAATCGGTCGACGATCTTTTGGTGAGATTAAATACACGCACTCCTATGCACACTGATAAAAGTGTTTCCCACAAACAATTGGTTTTACCATAATCACCACGCTAGTCAAGTAGTCTGATGATAATACGGTTGATAAAGGTGAAAAGGATTGCAAACTATAAATAAGTTGTTTTACTACGTAGTGAAATAAAGAGCAGTGTCCCAACTGATAGATCTTCTGTGCTGTGAGCTAAGCAATATGTAGACCGCTGTAACTATTATCAAGTAACACTTTCGCTGTGATTTTCAAGAGCCTTGGGGAATCGATACAGATGCAAGATTAGGAAATTTTGAAACTGTTGGGTTTGCAGCATAGTCTTTCGACTCCTACTTCGATTTTAGTTTAACCATTTTAACCATGTACATGTCTAATACTGTATGTGTAATGAAAAGAACTAGTTTTAACAATTGAAACAATTGAGTTAACTGCAGTCTGTTGCAAACAATATACAGGTAGCTCAACTGGTCTATATTAATATCAGTCGAAAGCGTCACGAAGACGCTGGCTTCATAAACTGCATTGCCTCGCTGTATGACAATGCTGTTGTTTTAATTTGATACCTATGGATTAGTTACATATATGTTAAATAAAGATAAAATTTATTTATTTACCCACAAATCACAAAAACAATATATAAATAGTCTAAAATTAACATAGGAGATAAACTAACAATTATTAAAAATGGGGTAAAAAGGGTCCCTATCCCAGCGTTATGCAGTATTGTGCAATTAATTGTCCAATACTGCGCTGGTTTTCAGTAGGGCCCTTGTGGAGTGACGACGGCAGAGTGCCTAACAAGTACATAATTATTATTATTAGTAAGTACATTATTATTAGGTATTTAAAACACGATACATAAGTTAAAACTAGGATGGCACTTATATTTAATATTTACACATTGAACATACATAAGAAATCTAAGCATTTTTCACTCAACCAACTGACTTGACTTCTTGCATTCGTTGTTTTGCTTTGATACGTCACGTCGCGTCACTGACAGGAGATTGACATAGCGTAGCGCTGGCAACCCTAATGTTAGGCGAGTCATAGCGAACATTGACTTGCTGGCTCGTTCATGCTGCCAAATCATCATCACATAATACAAAACAATGTCACTGAAAAGCAATAAACAGAGTCGCTTAAAATGGTAGTCACATTTTCAGTCTATGACGAGGCATCCTTGAAAATAAAACAAAGTTACACCATCCCAGCTAAACTGCCTGTCATCTATTCTTTCACCGTCTAGCTTAACTCTCCCTCTCGATGCGTTAGTGAGATTGGTTTCACACTTGCCTCTGAAGTTATTGTTCTAAGGCCACACGTCATTATTCAACGTCATATATCCTACAAATGCGAGCACTTTGCTCCGGATGGGGTGGACTATGGGACTATTCAGGTTTTGGATTCACTACAAAACAAAGCTTTCAGTTATGGTAATGTATGATTTACTAGGGATCACTATCGCTGATACCTCCTGCTAATAAGACGCGTGGTAGGGGAGGCCTTAGTCCTGCCGTACTCTAGTATAGAGCTAGACTAATGTTGATGCTAAATGGATGCAATTATTACAGCACTAAACAGTAGAATAAGGAAGAGAAGCAGGAAACACCAAAGTATATATAATAGTTTGCTTGTTTCTAGGCTATTTTAATTCATACAACTAAAAGAAACCTTTGATGTACAATAAATAGTGCACGAGAAGAAAGAGGTTTGATAGCGAGACAGTAAGTCCAGATATCGTAATACCCTTTGGATTTATTCATGAGGTATACAATACCCAGGAGTACCTAGATTACCATTAGTCATCAATCCTTGTTTGTTATTGAAATGATGTGACTATGAGACAGTTACAGCTACTGATCTTGAGATGGTAAATTGAATTAAAGATTCATTCATTATGATAGAGTGGATAGATCATTCCGTAGAATATCAATAAATTCGTAACTTTCTTGTACAACTCTAAAAATACTAAAATTTGCGTGGATACTAAGATAGTGGAACTTTTTTGTCAACCAAAATAAAAGAAAGAGGGGAAGTAGAGGTGATTTATGGTTCCCATACTCGTATTTTGATCCCATTGCTTTATGTTGACCAGTATCTCACGCCAAAAGTGAAAAAGAATGAAAACTAAGGGAAAAATCTTTTAAGTAATGATAGGTAGAAAATAATGACACATCTGTAGTTACAGCACATCACTGTGTTCGATATCAGGCTGTTAAACTTTATAATAAGCTTCCAGTAGTCTTCAAAACTATATACTGTCCAATTAAGTTTGGAAAGCATTGGAAGCATTTTTATTAGAAAAGTGTTACTAGTCCATTGACGATTTTTATAATGATAAAAACCAAACACATTTAGCCCAGACCATAAAAGTGCCTGCGCTATAATTTAAATAACTGGTAGGTTGTTTGTTTTATTTTTGTATTTAATAATTTGTATTCTGTTCTGTTTTAATTTAATTTTCTGTGTTGTTTTCCTCAGTTTATTGTTTTGTTATGACATTTTATTTATTATAACGTTTGTATTGTGATATGAGTGATTATTTTTGATTTTACATTAATTTTGTTAAGTGTAAATATTCCGACACAAAGATATTTGTTTGTCAATAAACTGAAACTCCCAAGTCTGGTAAAGCGCCTTTCAGCTGTAGCGGAAATTGTGATTGCATTTTTTTTTTTAACTTTTAATATGTTGTAAGTATCTTATAACTTTGTGAAATAACTCCAATACAAAGCAACAACGTTTTTGCTAAAATAAATTGCGAAGCCAATTTTTATTTCTTGTATTGTGTCTTTCTCCACGCCATGCCTTGCACTTAAATCAATTCGACTATTGTTTGACCGCTCCTTATTTTTTCTTCCTATCTATAACAATTCCCTCGGACAGCCAAATGGGGCTACCAAACAGGTAAAGTAATATACGACAGTCTGCGTATAGAAATTCACAGCACACCCCAAAAATCTTTGAGCGAAATAACCCAGGTTTGGTCCCCAGTGTTTGCTCTTTCTGGTTAAGCTGCATCTAATGAAATCCCCTGTCAGAGTATCCTTGCAACGAATTATAGGGGATGGAGTGATCTTGGTATTTTTAAGAATAGCTCTGGAATCATCCTCTACCTGCCTTTACCTACTGCTGGAATTAGGCCTCCAAACTCTGGAATAAAGATTCTCTTTTAACAGGTAGGTATTATACTAATATCATAATTTGGTAGATATTGTACAAAAAATTGAACATCTTATGTTAAAACATTTGACTTGTCCGATCTTTAGAGTTGATACTCTACAGACTGAACTTTATTCTACGGAGCAGTCGATTTTCACTTTACTTCTCTGTCATTTAATATCTTAAGTAATAACTTAAGACTACGGCGGGCGGGAGTCGAACCCGCAGAATTTTCCCCGAGTGTGGTAAGTATTAGTGATCAGTTGAGCTAACTGTAGATTGTTTGTAACATGCTACAGTTAGCCGAATTAATAAAATAAAATAAAATGAGTTGTAATTACCAGAAAAAACTTATAAAGTACATAAATTATTCAAGTTATAGAGCATTATTTTTGCATAGTAAGTACTTTGAATGAAAAACTATGTATTAGGGGTCGAATAATTGTTTATTTTGTAAATACTAGTTCTAATTTGTTTTTAATATTATCTTCTTAATAAAGATTGTCTAAGTACTAGTTAAATAAAATTACCACTACGACGTTTCTTGGATCATTACGACATCTTCGAATAAAGTATAAACATTTTACAAGGGAGGTCTCTGTATTATTTGATAAGTATCAAGACGTTCCAGCCTCATATCTAGATAGACACGTGGGCTTTGAGTATGTTCAGTGTTCCTTCGGCATTTTATTTCGGAACATATTCTGATCACGACTTTAGGCACTAACCGTGCTTATTGAATAAACTTTCAAGATATACAAACGCCAGAGGTATTTCTTAACCACTTACCTCTCAGACTAGATGGTAAAGGTAGTAGCCACACAAATAGAAAACTTAACCAGAGTAGGTAAATAGGCAATTTCAAACTTTTATCCCTTGAAAGGGTGTCTCCGAGATATATGAATAAAACCCCGAAGATTTAACAATGGACGGTTCAGCATAGTGGACGTTATAACGGTTGACCAATTTTCTTTTGTGTGCCTACGATTTGAGAATACATATCAAGCGTCGAGACGAAGTGCTGATTGACACTCTTTTTGTACGAAATCCATTGATTTCTAACGATTCACTGAACAATATTACATGTGAAAAATAAAATCCACACGGCTGACGGGTTGGCAATTTTGTATAGAGCAATGTTGTGTCGCCTTGTGACATTTGGAGGGTAATGATTTTATTTTCTTGAAAGCGTTTCTTGTACGGTTTATCTGTGAAGTAAAATAAGTTGGCAACAGTTTTCTTTCTAGTATGTTGGTAGAAGTCTTACTCATTTGATGTTCAGTTGGCCAGTTCTATTTATTAGTTAACTTGTGTTCAAATTTACTGGAACTGGGTGGTGACTATAGAAACAAGTTGACCTTAATGTTAAGTTGTGGTCAAAAATAGTTATTTTTTTCACCTTAGCATGTAGTTAAAAAGGGTAGCTTGGCACGTCTTATGCAGAAACGAGTGGTCACCACCATAAGTGCTCTATCTTCTTCCTTTTCCGTCGTAAGACTTTAAACCTTAGCTTATAACGTATTCGCAGAGCATTTTATAAAATCCCGATAATTTTACACTGCACTATGTCACAGTACTCAAACCCCACACATTTTAACGTACACTAAAGTCTTGTTTGCCCACGGCGGGCGGCAGCATTAGGTGGAGTAGATTTATAATGCAAATAAAATTACGATGCTCGAGTAGCTAATGCACTCGATGCTATGAATTGCAAACGGTGATTTTCTTTCAATGGGAGAAATAAGCAACAATTCCTGGAGTGTAAAAAGACTTATCTTGGTTTTACTGTTTCGAATGAAATGGTGGTAGTAGTTGGTAACTTTACGTAAAACAATTGTAATATTTTATGCCTTATTCAAGTATGCTATTACATGTACAAACTTTTTTAGTAACTGTTTGAGTAAATCATAAGTACTACATAATCAATTATAATACTTTTATATAACCAATACCAAATTATGTATAAAAGTACCAGTATGTAGATAGACGTAAATACCTTTTTGGGTTACTAAGCCGAATTTTTACTAAGCAGAATTTTTTCAAAACATTAATAAGAAATAAAACCGAAATTATTACCAAGTTGACGGTCAAAAGAAGTTATTTTTATTATGAAAACTAGCTATGAATGCCCAACATTATTAGATTTCAAAGAAGAAAAGCAATGATAACTTGCAAATCAAATAAAAATGGGAGCCAAAAATTATAGCCAACCTTTTTCATGACACTGAACATTAAACATTTGGGATGGGTACGTTATTCAGAGGGCGCCAAGAAAAATAAATCACAATGGACTAATTTGAATGCTCCCCTCCTTTCAGAGGGGCTGAAAGGATCCCAGAGCCTTCCAACAATAGTACCCGCAACCCGGTGAATACGGCGAACGGGCTACCGAAAACATTTTTTTATCCTTTTGTGGAAAACATAAACAAAAATGTTTGAATTCCGCTTAGCTATTGTTTTTGTAAGCGTATGTAGCGAAAATGTTCATGCTCTCTGGTTTTGATGTAATATATTCTAAAATCTGGAGTATTGTTTTTTGAGGGTTTAGTTTATAATTTTGTTTTTTGTTTTTCCAGGATTAATTAAATTACGTTCTCTTTGCACTCATATGTTGAGTTAATCAAGTGAGCAGTATAAAGTTCAGTAAAATTTTTATTTGTAAAGAAATTTTTAGTACCTATATAATTTTATTTATATAGCTCAATGTTAATCCTTACTAATATTATAAATGCGAAAGTAACTCTGTCTGTCTGTCTGTCACGTTTTCACGCCAAAACTACTGAACCGATTTAAATGAAATTTGGTACACACATACTTTAGAGCCTGAGAAAGGACATATGCAAGTTTTTAATGCAAATGGGTTGCAAGGGGTTAAAAGGTTGTATTGTATAGAAGTATCGTCATTTTTAAAGATAAAAGCTTGGAATTTATTTTTTAGTCTGTTAATTAGATATAATTAAAAATGACATTTAAAGTTTCTACAAATTTTACCCACACGTGGGTAAAATATCAAAGGGAATAGGGGATGAAAGTTTGTATGAAATCACACTGTCACTATTCCACGCGGACGAAGTGGCACGGCCACAGCTAGTCGTATATATTTTGTACAATTTATTCTAAACATAGGTATTTTGCTATCGTGGACATCTACTAAGCTCAAAATCTTTGTGTTATAATAATATTGATCCCAGAAGCAATAAAGGCTGACAAAAACCATACTGTACAGGGTCCTAAGTATGGGTTGTGAATAGTTTACAAAACCCAATATTAGAATGAAGAAATATTTAGTAACAATTCTGCGTATAAAATTCTCTGATAGTATTCATCAAAGTAAGTTGTCTACTAGTTTATCTTCAGGACACCACAATACTCGACCTTGACATTGAGATTGGTAAGCACAGCCACACCGACAGAGTCCCGCCAGTGATGTTGCCTCTTCGAGCTCCGCTCCGCACTATGGCGCGCGGAGCTCGAAGAGGCAACATCACTGGCGGGACTCTGTCGGTGTTGCTGTGCTTACCAATCTCAATGTCAAGGTCGAGTATTGTGGTGTCCTGAAGATGTCTCGTGGAGAGACGAAACTAGTAGACAACTTACTTTGATGAATACTATCAGAGAATTTTATACGCGGAATTGTTACTAAATATTTCTTCATTCTAATATTGTGCAATGGATTTCCGCAAAGTAACGCCTGAATCTATTATTTTTTTAGTTTACAAAAAAAAGTATTCGTTTCCATATACATTGAACGCCGTGCTGCACCCCTACTAGATAAAGAGGAACTACTTTTAGAAGTACGACATTGATCCGACGGTTTCATACGAAAACTTCTTCACGGCTATTTGCGCGCAGATTTGTGCCAAATTTCGAGTCACGGAAACTTTTCGATCGAGTTAGAATAGCTGTGCTTGTAATTCTTAAAATATTCGAAAAAGACATGAACATTCATTGTTACGTTCGTTCACAATTCTGCCAATTCCATTGTAGTTTCCGAATGATTCTAACACTTACATGCAACTTACATGGCCCATGACGCACATGTCCAGATGCGGATTCTCCAGTCAGGCAGTGAATACGTTAAGTGATTATTAGCAGTGTAACTTTGACAACTTTTAAGCCCATCACAGACGTAGCTATAATATGCCAAGCTATAATATATACTATATTATATCCTATCCTACTAATATTATAAATGTGAAAGTTTGTATGGATGGATGTATAGATATTTGTTACTATTTCACGCAAAAACTACCGAACCGATTAGACTGAAATTGGGTATGGGTATAGTTTGGGACCTGGAATAACATATAGGATATTTTTTATCCCAATAAAACACGGGCGAAGGTGCGGGAAGCAGCTAGTACTATATATACTAAATTATAGTTGCGTGTGCAGTGACTCGAAAATTTGTATAGAAAATATATCGCGCTATGCCTTGCTATGATTTATATTACTATATATTATATCTACGTCTGTGATACTTCTTCACGGCTATTCTAACTCTATGGAAAAGTTTCCGTGACTCGAAATGCCTGCCTGATAGGCTTTACAAATCACTGATTGTAGGTAAACTTTCACTTTTTTCGGTTTGGTATTGTGCAACCCGTACTAGCCACTTAGAAGTTTTGTAGATAATATTTGCGCTACATTTATGTAATTATATTTTTTGGCACAGCCAACTTAATTGAATCCTGCATTCTGAATGTACAGCCACACCAGTTGTAAAATGGCTGCGGGCCTGGGGCCAACCACACCTCCGTGCCAACATTCTCAGCTATGCTCGTGGCATTCCCCACACCTATGTATGTATCACCCACTTACAAGCTAGTATCTGTCCGCAGCTTTGCTGGCACCAAGACAAAGCGTGTAAATTGACTCGTCTATCTGTTTGTTTGCTTAGTTCTTCTATTCTTCACAAAAATATAGATGACTAGCTGCTTCCCGCGCCTTCGCTCGCGTTTTATTGGGATAAATAATTTCCCATAATGTTATTCCAGGTCCCAAACTATACCCATACCAAATTTCAGCGCAATCAGTTCAGTAGTTTTTGCGTGAAAGAGGAAGAAACATCCTTACATCCATACTCACAAATTTTGTAATTTTTAATATTAGTTGGATATTTGCCGTTTCACTGCTTTCATGATAAAGATAACATAATGATGTTTTTCAAAGTCCTGTTGCCCCTAGTCTAGTAAAGTATTATAAAATCTGTACCCTAGTCTATGATATTTCTTGAAATCATTAAATTTTTTGCCTGAGATGATTGTATTCGATTTTTTTTTCACTTTAGCCAGACTCCTCAGAATTTGATATCCAATTTTGGTGCGGCTGAATTGTTCAGGGTTTTCTGCAAATTCAACGAACATAACTAAAATATTTGAATTAACTCGACGACAATTCAATTATAGTCAATGTAACTGACGGCGCCACCGTCTAATTTACCGGCAATGTCTCGCTGTATATTTATTTCCGTGGCTTTGTTCTTCTATCCGCGAATTAAATGCCGGGAAAGAGAGGTATTGAGCAAGATAGATCATACTACGAGTCCTATAAAACAAGCAATTCATAGTGGGATCTACCTTGCTAAACATACAAATATACAAACATAGGGTGCCAAACTCATAACGCTCCTCCGTTGGTAGTCGGGTAACGAAGCCAATAAAAACAAGCAATCCATTTTGAACTGATTTTTTGGTGTAGTTAGTGGTTATTATAAATAACTTGATATAATAAATTGAGATTTAATAGTGTTCATGCCATTATGGAGGTCTGTCTACACCCAAATATGTGCTCGGCAAATAGGCCGAGGCAGCTTCGCAGTCAAATTTTCGGTGGAAGATTTGACAATTCCCGGGCAGCCTATAAGAAGTGGTCAATCCATATCCGATTGACCATATGACGTAAGGAGTCATGCATGACTCACCATGACTCCACCAATATGTAACAGTATAGCCATTACAAAGTGCATTGCCAAATATAATGTACATTTATCGTTTTTGTTGGGTACTTACCTAATGATCTTCATCAATTTATCTTCCTAAGATACTTTTTTGATCATTTAGATATCAAACAGTCATGTTTTTATTAGGTTTCTGATAAGAATAGAATAAGAATAACGTTTATTGATTAAGACTTAAGACTTAAAATTCTTACATCATTGATCCCCAAACTAGGATAAACCTGTATCTTGGGGACCACCTTCCTTGGATTCTTTACATAATACATAATATCATGCCAACAATACATTAACTTTAGTAAAAAAATAATGTGAAAAAAAAAAAATAAGTGATGGGTCTCCTGAAGGCACCAGTCTCATAAGAATGGATAACAGGAGACGACATTGCTGTGTGCATGCGATACTTTTCACTTGTTGTGTTGTTTTTTAGGTAAATCATCAACAAAGAACATTCTAACTTCACCCATTCCTCCGTCAAATTGAGCAGAATCTACAGCACCTAATGATTTATATAGGCCACGTTTATCCCGGTTTATTTACGATTCTCGCCCTACAGAATAATTACAGGGCGCATAAACGCTGGCGAATGTAAAAAGGGATTACACAGTAATGATTGCGGAGTAATTGTAGGGAGATGGGGATATTGTGGGAAGGTAATGCTGCCGAAACGTGAAGCTGGCGTTTTTTTTTCAGGAAAACTGCAACAAAGAAAGTTAACAAGGCAGGGTGATTGAACCAACCGAAATCTTTTGGATTTAACAATTTTACTTAGCGGAAAATTTAGATTTTTATATATAAAATTTATTAGAAAATCAACAACTGCGTTATCTTAGATACAAGAAACAGAAAGCTGATTACCTATATATTTTTACGTAAGGTATTTTGATAGTTTTACCAGGTTTGCAAATGGAAACCAGCAAATCAATATATCTAATAATAATAAATAAATTAATAAATAAATTAATACTTCCCATCTTTCGAGGTCATCCGTGAGGGCTGGTTCGGTGGCAGATTTGGCCAAGAGGCGCAAATATGCAGTTCTGGACAGAGCCTACGCATTTGCTCCCCTTGGAGTCGAGACCCTAGGTCCGTGGGGTAACGAGGCTCTCAGGGTTTTCAAAAAATTATCTGAGCGCCTGGTCGAAACGACGCGTGGCCCGAGAGCTGGTGAGTATCTGGCGCAGTGCATTAGCATTGCCATACAGCGCGGGGCAATGCAGCCAGCGTCTTGGGAACGCTTCCGACTGGTATTGATATGGATAAGTTGAGCTATCTGTAGATTGTTTGCAACAGTCTGCAGTTAGCTCAATTGTTTCAATTGTAAATACTAGTTTAATTAGTTTATATTATTTGATTGTTATTTTCTTTGTCAATAAAAACATTAAAAATGTTGGATAACTTATATAGCATTATCTAGCCCTAAACTAAGCAGAGCTTGTGTTATGGGCACGAAATAGTTTTACCAAAGAAACATGCAAGTGGAAACAAATAAAATCAGAATATTTTCACCGTGGTAAGTTATCCTGATTCATTATAAAGTTGCACCAATAAAAGAATTTCCCTAAGCTCAAGTGACAATTCAATTTCTTTAAATTGCATTTTGAGAGGGAGCTTACGCTTATCATAATTCCTTGTAAAAATCAAAGATAAAAAGAGAAAACTCCCAAAGAGCTTCAACAAACACATTATGAGTAAAACTTGTTAAGGCCCGCGAAGAGGCAAAGAAAAACACCTAAGTACCCTGAGTACAGTCGGTGGCAAAAGCGCCTACAATCTTTACGAGTTTTTATCACGCTATCGTAACTTTTACTGCAATGAGGTTTCACTTTATCTGCTGTTTTCATTGTGTTTTACTTTCATCAACGAGATAATTATGAAAAAAGTACCAGACGTTTTGTACCAGAAAATGAGAGTTTCGTTGAATAGTAGTACCTTGACACTTCAAGGCTATCTGTATATATAATACTGAAATCCTTAAAAATAATTTTAACAAAACTTTTTTATGTTATTTAACCTTTTCTTCACAAACTAACTCTTCCTTTACCTTAACTTTTCTTTTGTAATGAAATAAAAAAAACACTGTTACCATTCCCTAACTCAAAGAAAAGCTATGTGATTTATATCCCCTAGTACCTCAATATGTCAATATGTACCTACTCACTCGTAGTACACACTAAGTAGGTAGAAGTGTCTGCAGCGGACGAAAGTCAGGGCCATTATGCACCCCAGTCAGAACCCCAACAGATAAGTAAGTAAAACAACTTTATTTGATGTTTTGCGTCACTGGCCTCCACCTAGACACTGGGGGATGACGTGATAAAATACCTAAGTGTACCTCACGGTTGGTGAATTATGTTGATGCTATACTGGGTCTCTGATGTGTTCCTAATCCCACCCATTTATTTTCATAGGGTCGAAGCTTGTTCTTTATACTTATTATCCTGGCGCATCAACCTGAAGTTTGTCTTAATTTCCTCTACACCGATCGTCACCTGGTTTGGTTCTGCTTCATGTGCTCGTATTCCATCTAGTCTGGTACGTAGCTTCAAATAAGCGAAGGTCATCCTTTCACCTGGACGGCTTTCCGTCGGTCCAGAAAAAGATCGATTTGCAGACCGATAGTTCCACGTTTACAACTTTATATTCTTTCAAAACTTTTAAACATTCTGAAAGTTGAATGTGAGTGAGGCGCGCAAAACTAATTTGATCGATTTATTTCGATTTCCTTTTACTCTATTTAGGACCGCATCTTTCTCTTCTCTTTTGAAATAACAAGTTCAGTTAGGAATAAACCCGCCGCCACATTTGCGTGTCGCATTCTCAATTGCGGTGCTCCCTGCAGTAATACCGTGTGTGAATTTAAACATTGCCGGATCTTTGTGAAGATCGTGTACCTTATAAATAGGGTGTTTCTGGCTAATAGTATTACTACACGGCTTACAATTTATTAATTAGATTCGTGTGTTTTGCCGCAGGCTGTAGTTTTAAACAAAAGCGAATTAATTCATGTTAATTTTAATTTGGAGCTTCTTTTCACTGGTTCGCACTTGCCAAGGGCAGTTCAAGAAAGGTGCCCGTAATTAAAGCTAGACTATCCTACGTTATTATTACTAGAGATATGTGTTTTTGAGCAAACTACGCCAAAATTAGTAAACGGATTGATATGAAGTTTTGCACATATAAGTTATTCTAGTACCCGTAAAGGCGTTTTTTTTTTTTTGTTACTATTCGTAATAATTAGTTTATCTAGTAATACCGCGTGTGAAACTGCAAGAAGAACTACCATGTTGAGTTGAAACTATCTCTATATAATTAAAAACATAAAACATGTATATCTGTTGCAAGGCCTATATTTTGCTCTTAAAGAATCACAAACAAATGATGCAAACTCTCAGAATTACAAGTTAAAAAGCGCTATTTTTGAAGGACTGCTAAAAGCTTTAAGGGTTGAAACACACTACAGCTTTTTAGATTTCTGTCATGACTGAATTTCAAGTCAGAACCTACCTACTGTAAAGTCTGCAGAGTGCCGCTAAATGTCCCTTTGTGGAGTATAGTGAAACCTAAAGTGACTGCAGTTGTAAGAATTATTGTCTTGTCTCTATACGAAATAGTCCTGAAATAGGCATGATGCATTTGAGTGAGATGCTCTTGAGTTTTGTCGGTAGGAATCTTTTAACTGTAGGTCTTTTATGGGCCAAGTTTCTAAGTTTTTAATATTGGTATGTTGCGGGACTAATGTTTATATGATCCGGAATTTAAATGCCGGGACTGGGTATTTTTAACTGACTTCAAAAAAGGAGGAGCTTCAGTGTTCTGCCATATATGTATATTTATTTTTGTGTGTATATTCGTCGATTACTCCATAATTTGAGGACCGAATTAGATGATTCTTTTACGTTATAAAACAAAATAAACACATGATGGACCCATAAAAAAACCGGAGAGATCAATAGTAGACCCGCTAAACTTAAAAAAAAAACTGATAAAATTTTAAGGAATTTGAAGCCTGTGTTTAATATTTTCAAAATAATCAAATTATAAATAAAGTAGAATTATGAAGGTCTAATAAAAAAGTAATAACTACATACTTATGTACCGACTTCAATATCTTCTTATTTTATATAAGTAAAATTTGTTACAATACACACATCAGATCTTATGTTGTTTTCTAATAATTTTCACACGAACAATTCGTAAAAAGCATTTTATTTTGATCTTTTACGACAATTCCAGATGTCTGTTAAAATTAGAAACCTGTAGAGCAAAAAAATATAATGATCAATTGTTGTCAGTTCAGTACTCCAGGGCTGATTCAGTTTTACGTCGGTTTTTGACAGAATTTACGTGTTTTTGTTTTCTACGTCAAAAGTCTACGTAACAGATATGGAGAGAGAAATATGAATCAGTTCTATTTTTAGCTGCAACAGAGTGAGATTTCTTGCTAATTGATTGATAAATTTCCTCATTATCACAATAAATTATCCAACTTGTAGGCATCCAATTATATTTTTATTTAATTAAAATGAGGCGAATTTTACGGTCATTCCATTATTTTATTCTAAAAGAAATGCATACACACTACAGAAATTTATTCTAAAATTGCTTTTTCTAACCAATAGAATCGAACGTGAAAACTTTCTACAAAAATAGGTCAGGTTCGAATTCGTTTAATTCCGGCGGATTCCTACGCTTGTTTGTTGGAAACTGGACTACAAATCTGCTTTCAATGTACTGGGGTTGCTGTTTCGGCGCGAATAGGCGTTTACTCGCGGAATCCTGATTGCATTCAAATGTGTCACTTTGAATTAGTTTGTGTACTATGTTTGTTTTTAAATTCAGTGCAAATGGTTTTCCGTTCTGTTTCACATTCTTCACGTTCACTTTACATTTTATTGGTTTGTTTTAAAAGCTTATTTCGATCATGTGATCGAAATAAGCTTTTATGTGAGCTTTTATGCTTTGTGTGAGCTTTGATCACTGCATGGTTTTTCTCTAAGTAGTAGGGGGTAGGGGGAGGAACTCTAAATACTCCTCATACCTTTGACTGATTATTCTGCAAGGTTGTCCTTTATTCGAGGACTCATACTCACTTTCGAGGACACAAAATGTGATATTTTTGCTGTATAAAACACACAGTACAAAAGTAAAACACTGTAAAAAGGTTTATCATGCAGAAAGAAGATACAGGTAGTTTACAAAAATAGAGTTTTAAGAGCATTAGTGAACAAGGATTGGAAACAATTAGTCGGTATATGTATATACATACAAAAAGTACGGATAATTTTCCTGTAAATTCTGTGCTTTCCAATTTTGACCATCCAAAATACCCACCTTAAACATATAGAGCTGTAATGGCCTGGTTCGGGCGCAGATGTGCGCAAATCCCGGTAAGCCGGACTTAGCCCGTGTTCATGCTGTAATCGCCGAACTTGAATTATCACCCGTTTTAAATACATTCGAACGTGGATTTCGGTAAATAGTTATGTTAATGTGACGGGGTTTAGAATCCTGATTTGGTACAGGTTTTCAGGTAGCGTAAAGCACTTTTGTATTAGGCAATGGCGTGGGTAATATAGACAACCATTGTGTCTGTAACAACACATTTACGGGTTCGCCGAGTCAACACAAAAGTTTGTAATTTGAATGATTTGAGAGCCTTGGCGAGTCAAGCAAGGACATGACTTAGTCAATATTTGTAGCAATGACTCTACATCATAGTTTTCTTAATGACCTAGAGGGCCACATGGGTATTTAATAAAAATGTATGGTCCCTATTTTTTTTGAAAATATTATATAGCCTTGGCACCCGGGGATAGTGTAGCTTCCCAACAGTGAAAGAATTTTTGAAATCGGTTCATTACATAGTTTTGGAGCTTATTCAATGCAAACAAGTAATCAAATCTTTCCTCTTTATCATATTTAGTATACGTATAGATTATATTTTAGTATATTAACTAAATAATTAAGGGCAAAACTGGAACAAACCAATAATAACTTTTACATGCACTTGGTACCGATATTTTCATTCTGCAGGATACAGAATATTATATAGTTCAAAACTTTCGAGTTCAGAACTAAAAACACTACCCAAAACAAAGTGCAATAACTTTCTTCTACTGAAATTCTAAAGAACGGAAAGATGAAAAGAGAAATTGAATTACCAACCTACCGTTCAATGTCGAGTGCTCTGTGATGTTTGTTTGTGGCAATAGAGGAAAAGTGAATACATTAGACAACACCCCATGGTAGCCGCCATAAGACCTAGCACGGCAAACTTAGCAGGGTCAATAATATTTTTAAACTCTTGTCAAATCTCGATAGATAGACAATTTCAGCATTAAAATTGCTCGTTTCGTACATTTTGTACTTTCGTCTTTTCTTTTCTCTAAATTATATTAGGAAAACGAGCTAGCCCGCCCGCGGCTACGCCCGCCCATGAAAATAAGCTGCTCGGAGTACTCTTCCTGCGCAGACAAAGTCGCGGGAACCAGCTAGTATCCTTATAAATTATTGCTATTATGTGTCATTCTGATGTTTAAGCTTAAGTTTTATTATTGTAAACTTTCATTAAAATCCATTGAGTAGTTTTTGCGTGAAAGAGTAACAAACATACCTACAAATTTTCACGTTTATAATATTAGTAAGGATTCCCATATTTCCTTCCCATATTCTCTACAAACAGCCGGTGCTTCGTACGCTGGTTAATCAATGATTAAAACTTTGTCGAACATTACTTTCTCGCGCCGAATGGACGTCGACCAGTGATCACTGATCAGCGTAAACCTGGAACCCTGCCACTTGAACAACCAGCTGTAAACTTGCCGTTTGAAAAGTATAACCCTGCCACTTGAACAACCAGCTGTAACCCTGCCATTTGAAACGTATAGCTATAACCCTGCCATTTGAACTTTAGCTATGATCACATCGCCAGACATAGGTGGAAAGAATTTCTGGACCCTTCTCAGTTCTGTTGCTCAACTCATGAATATTTTAGAGGTGCTTACGACATGGAAAGTACCGAATATGCCCAGGATAATAATCCAAAGCGAATATGGGATATACATAAGTGTATTCTTTGATTTGTTTCGTCGGTTTATGAAATATATTTAGATGTACCAAATCAGTCATCTAGTGCCTATAACGCAAGCTCTGCTTAGCTTGGGGCTAGATGATACTGCGTTGATTATCCAGTCTTTTTTAATTTTATTGATAGTGGTAAATCCTTGAGAAAGTGAAGATGTGGCCCATGTGGCCTCATCGTCTATTTTTCGAAGTCAGTTAAAAAAATAAAAAAAAAACAGCGTTACCCCGCTACAAAAATGTTGAATAATTATCCCAGCGCTTAAAATTTCAGCAACAATGCAAACAAGTTACCTACAACATTGGCTAAGCTCGCAATAAAAGAAAAGTAAAATATGTGCGCTTTAGACTAATTTAATACATGTAATTAAGCATTTTTAAATCCTGCATTTGCCAGCCCCAAAGTGTTTGTAAATTAAACTTAGTGATATATTTATTTTTTCCCTATTTTTGTGTTGGTTTTGGGCAAAACATTTAATTTGTTTGAGCATTAGTACTGTCTCGATGTTTTTTTATATTAAAAAGAAATACTAATAATAGTGTAGATACCTATTGTAAGAATATTTCATAAAAGGCTAAAGCACAACTGTACTTGGTTTCGGTTACCTACTGCTAAGACAAATTACTGTTTTATTTAAGTTAACAATAAATAAAAAAATGGAACAAAGTTGGTAATTCTTAGCAATTTCTCTAGCCATTTCTGTAATGTGACCAAATTCACTCTGTTTTAATGTAGCTGTAATGTACTCAGAAAATAATGTAGAATATAATAGTATATTTATTTATTTTAACAGTATACCTATTTTGATCATACTTATCAGCGTTGGTGCTCACACTCGTTTTAGATTTATCTTTATATGTCATTGCATAATGTAATTAATTTAATGTACTGCATCTAAAAAATAATAAAGCAGCTACTAGAACGTACACTCTGCAATGATATTGGGATTATACTCGTACTTAGGTGTCAATAGGTTTGCCAAGCTGTTTAATTATTCATCTCATTAGAGAAGTTTCTAGGCGTTCCTTTGTAGTGAGGTAGAGACGGGTGGGTGCAATACCGATAGTCTCGCCACAGCTGCAGGGAGAATAACTAGAGCGCTACAAGGAAGCTGTTACTATAGATACAGATAATTTGCGATTTTCTTATAATTTTTGAGCTGCGAAGAAGCTTTTACTATAGGTATAGTAAATTTTTAAAATCCTCATTCGTTTTTTGTATACTAGAGACCTGGATTTGGGACGTCAGCGTGGATAGTGGTATGAAAAAACAAGAGACAATCGCGCCAACAATAGGGAACAGCCTCAAAAGGCTGGTGTCTTGCTGCTATCAATATAAGCCATTGACAGGATGATCATGTACATATGATGTACACACGATAGTACAGTAATAATCACAGTATTACATCATACCAATTTTTAAAATGTATCATTATGTGTCACTCCAAGATTGAAAAATAATATTTGTACATATACATATGTACATATATCAAAGCACTCACTCAGCTGTTTTTTCTGCTCTATGACACCCTACTTTTAGACGGCAAACTTGAGCTTCATAAAGTTTTGAGAATGTGTCGTGCCCAACTTAATGCCTTCCTATTGAGAGCCAAAGATAATATATTCAGAATACAAGTTCACAGTGGCTGTCAAAAACACTCGTACGTACTAGTCTATTTCCTATCGTAAAATAGACAGCAAGTTTGGTGCAAACCATTTTCCGTTGTTCACCGAATTTCGATCGAGTTTCTCTAGGTTTCTAAGTTAGTTGCAACGTGATCGTGAAAGCGGATAATCTTATTCTACAACATTGTAGGTAAGTGAAGATAGAGATGTGATTCGGTTGGTGCTTTGTGAAAATGAATTCCTAAGTTGGGGATTTGAATCTTGTTGAGTGATATTTGCTTCTCGATGTCTGAGGTTTGCTGGTGTAAATGCGAATATTTGAGAAATTACACAAGAATTCTTAACTAAATTTTGTTGTATCATTTCTTATACAATGTATTAATTATGTAGAATCGCATTCAGGTGCAGTCGGATTCACCATATCAAGAATTAGTGCAACGTAGTTGCTTTCCTGGCAAAGATTACAGACCCACAATATATATTTGTATATGTGTATAATTGCATATAATCTATAGTTAATAAATACATATATAATTAATGAACCCCTATTTCTCCTGGAACAGCTAAAACTTGAGAACAGCTTTACCGATTTCATTCATACTTTTAAAATGTTTTCTAATACTTAGTAGAAGGTTCTTACATAAAAAAAAAATTGGATGCAAATTTTAAGAAAACTTAACGACTACCTTTATTATAAACTTTTCTAATGTAATTTAATGTAACCTTAACCCCAGCGTTTATACTCTTTCCTCGTTTGAAATAACTGTCAGTTGTTTGACTTGAATGATAGGACAACGCCTATCGGGTCAACTGGTAAAAAATAATAATGCCAACCTAGTTTTACCTACAGTATCAATACACAAATCACATCATCACTGCATCATCGAATATTTCCATAACTTAAAGACTCAAAAAGCCCTTTCAATCATCGGCCAAAACCATCACCCGGGATCAAGCTGCCCCTGACAGGCCCGGGTCCGGAAACTGTCCCGGGACGGCGCCGGCAGCGTGACAGGGGGACGTCACTACCATTGTCCGGGATTAGTCACTTTCTGGACCACTGAGCGGCTGAGGAATCGGGAATTGTTTTATAGATTTATACACGGTTTTATTATTGAGTTTCTCATTTCCATAATCACGGGCCATATAGTGACCCGGTCCTTTGGGAGGCATGCGTGGAATGACTCGTCTCAGAATGACATATTATAGCATTTTACCTTTTATGAATGAAACTACAGATGAGACAGCAAGAGACGCTTGTCAAAAATGTCAAGGTTGAAAGCAATCTATCAGTCTCTCCATGCAAATAGCACCGCACGCACCATCTAGAGTTTCTCTCATCTATGAACGTTTCTGTGACGATATCATTATCTTAGGTGGAACCTTTATTGACAAAGAAAATAACAATCAAATAATATAAACAAATTAAACTAGTAATTACAATTGTCTTAGTAAAGTAGAAGCTGGTTTTATTAAAAGAACAGAATTTACAAAGCAACGTAAATTACTTATACATAAGTTACATAAACAACGAACAACTAGGTGGGTAGACCATAAAATAACGTCTGCACAGGGCAAGGTAAGGTACGCAAGCCAAGTGAGTAATTCAAATATTCAACTACACTTAGATACTTGTCGGAACGATACAACTATACGCAAGAGAGTGAACTTCCGAACAGCGCGACGACTTGTAGTAGAATGAGTCGCCAGCCGTCGTTCCTTCGGCTTATATAGGAAAAGCTTCCATAACCTCAAATCACATTTATCAAAACAGTAAGTCCATTTTTGTAGGAAGCTGATTGAGATTTTGAACAATTTAATCTACAATCAGCAACAACATCAATCATACCAAATCATTCGAAGAAACGATTAATTATAAAGAACTTTCAACCGAAACTTCACCCTATTAATCTTACCCCTACTGCACCCTTCCAATTTCACGTTAAAGTACCGTCAAAGTGTGAACAAGAATCCATAGAACGTTAAGAAGGACTACACACTACAACACTACATTGTAACTTTACAGCGAATACTGGCTTCTCGACCCTACGTTCAGTAAATGATGGCAAAAATTAGCTTTTGTTGCTCGAATTTACCAATTTTTAAGGGATTCCTGTGTCTTAGCTTCATTTGCAAAAATTAGCTAGTAGAAGTAACTAAGCTTGAGAATTTTCAAGGACCAGGAATTGCGATACCTTTTTCGCTGACGAGAGAGCTCACAGCAAAGTCTTTATTACGATATTCTGTAATCGTGTTCGTTTCTGTAAAATATGTCCTTCTAGCCATATTTATCACCAGTTTATGCCGATCCCAAGATAATGAGGCGTTTTTAAAATAGAAAAATATCCCTATATGCGTTTTGAACTCAATAGATGACGTGCATCTTTCGCGGAAGACTATATCCATATCCAGCTATGAAAATTATATGCAGGATCTATGTAATTTTAATATTTGACAGACCCAAAACCATAGCGCCTTCTTTTCAGTGTGGTGTACCAAACTATTATTGACCAGTTAGAAAACGACTCATTTCGATGTTGGATCCGAGTGTGTACTCTCCTTTAGTCAAACACGTTCTATCGCAGAAAGAACAACAAGGTGACGTGACGTGTGACGTGACAAATGACGCTCAGGTGTCACGTTATCGGCGTACCGCAGATGCTGTGGAGCCGTGATTGTGAATAAACTCGGCGTTTATGCAGGGAAAGGTCTAGTACTTCTGTAGTAGGTATATAGGGTTGCAGTCTAAAACGGAACTCTACTCTTGAGTTCGAGACATAGCAACTACGTCTTATTTCACCGACACATACAAGGAGTTCTTAGCCCCTATAAGGGTATACTTTTCCATAGGATGTGTCGGATTTGACAGGTCATGGAATCTATCAATCTTTTTCAATTCATTCACACCTTAAAAAACTTAAGTTGTTAAAATTGGTTCTCTTTGCGAAAGTTACCTACTTATTCTTAGTAGCAGGTATAATTCTAGCAGGAGTATCCACCAAGTGCAGTGCGAAGAATAGTCATAAATCGTTAAAATTAATGCCATAAACGGAAAGTTACTGAACAGTTTACGATTTTCAGAGTAATATCAAAAACTTAACGCAAAATGGTTACGTAAGATTTCAAAAAATAATTTCAAAACAGCGATTTGCTAAGCAAAACGTGGGCAAGTAATTAAAATCCCAAATGAGATTTACTTATCGCAATTGCAAATAAATAATTTCAGAAGGAAAGGAAAGCTTTTACATCTCTTGTAAATTAACATGTAAATCACGGACCGAGTTGGTAAATGGGTTTTTCAGGACTCTGAAGCTTGTCCAAAAGGGATACAGCTACTTGAGCACTTTCTGAGTGACCTAAATTCGAAAATTTCAAGTGTTTCTTAATTAGACACAACTCATAAGCTTCTACTGGGTAAATTTTTACTTCGATACAATACTATATGCAGATTAATGTGCAGAGTAATTTTTTATCCATACGTGATCAGAAGGACCCGTTATCAAAAGTTACGGCTAGTTATATCAAGACCCCATCACTAGAAACTACTTTTTTGCGGGGTGCTCTAAATGGGAATGAATAACATAGGTGCTCTAACTGTGGTGCTCTAAATAGGAATACTTCTAAATAAAGTACTTTAAATAGAATATTGGATCGACAACATTGTCGCAGGGAGTCAATGGATGGAGGCGGATCAGGACCGCTATTCGTGGCATCGTTTGGGGGAGGCCTATGTTCAGCAGTGGACGTTTACGGGCTGATAATGATGATGATGAATGCTGGACTGGAAGGCGGGAATGGAACCCACAACCTCCTGTCCAGCCACTTTTGTTTTAGTTAAAAATGGTCCCATTCTATTCCGATTACCTTGTTATGCAAAGAGACGCTCTTTAAGATCGCACCGCACGCTGGGAATGGGTTTGTAATACGCTAAAATACAAAAAAAAACTTAGCAGGTCTTTGCTTAGTAACTACCCACGGAAACATGTCAAATACCCTACTTGTTAGAAACAAACAGGTATAAGTTAATCGGCCACTCTACCATAACATAGAATAAATTGAAAACGGTTTGCATAACGCCTTGTTTATTTTATGGAGCTCTGGACAGCGGACGGAACCGTTGCAATATTGAAAACAATCTTACCGCACTTGAGAACGCTTTCAGAGCACTGGTCTTAGTGATAGCGAGTAGAACTCAGAACAAACATTTAACCCTACACTGCATGATTTTTTTTATCTTCAGAAAGAAAAATCTTACTTTATCATATTTATGGTCTTGAACCCGGGAAACAAAGTTAAAATTTAAAAAAACAAATAGTAATGGAGAAATAGATTTTTTTTTATTTATTCCCACATGTGGCACAACATGCAATGGCTTACCTATATTTGCTACATAACTAGAGGTGAAACATACGAAAGCAGTGTTTGTTCTTGTTCAAAGAAAGTTCGACCCTGCATTTTCCGCACACGAAAAACTACTTTCTTTTGCAGTTTGAATACTTGCAGCGCTGGCGCTTCTGTCCCCACATAGGAAAGTGCTCCAATCCATAATAAGGCATTATGGATTGGAGCACTTTCCTATTTGACGTTCCTTGAATATTTTTTAGGTATAAGTATATGATTTATTTAATTTTGCTTTAGTATTAAAGTTCACCAACTAGAAGACTACGCGCTGTCAATAGGCACTACTACTGAACTACTTTTCGGCCCTTGTTGGGGGCACGGAGGGAGGCCTCGAGGCTGTGCCTCTTTACCCCGGCTTCAACTCGAGAGGTGACGACCCCTCGGTCCTTGGGTTGAGCGCTATGCTCTTTTGCGCATGATTTTTGTTTTTGATGCTACATTGTTTTTTTTATATATACATATATATACTATATGTTTTTTTTTTGTTTATAATATTTTGTTTTGGTTTGTATATATATATATATATATATATATTAATTGTACAGCCCACGGACTCAGGGAGGTTCTGCGGGGACTAGGTCCCGCGGCAGGCCGGGGCAGGTGAGGCGCGAGGTGGCGGAGGTGCGTATGTCTTCCGCTGTCGTCGGCGCGGTCGTACATTCGACGCGCCGACTGGACGACGAAGTCTTCTATGGGTTGGACCTGCAGGTCGCGGACGATGACGTCGTTCCTGACGTAGCGGCCCGCGCCGGTACAGATTCTTAAAGACATGTTTTGCAGCGCCTGAACCCGGTCTTTGTTGGTTTGCGATAGTAGCGTATACCAGGCCGGCTAGGTGAGGCGGGACCGGACGTAGCCTTTGTAGACCCGCACGTTGGATGCAGTCGAGAGTCCAGGACAGGTCGGAGAAGCACGCTGGCGACGCGCGCTTGTTGTAGCGCGCGCTCAACAACCTGTCAATATCGATGCCGAGGTACCGCGTGTGCGAGCTCCAGGCCACATTCTGGCCCCGAAGTTGTAGCTGTGGTGGGTGGCGCTCCTACGGTGTTCATAAATAGTATCAACGAGAAGCAGTCTCACGCGTGATGTCAAGGGAAATTGCACGGATAATAAATTCCGACCAATAAATATGAATTGACTTTTTGTAAAACAAAAGAAAAACAAAAGAAATGTATTATTTAAATAAAATAATACATAAATAATGCTGGACAATTCATAAAACATTATCTAGCCCCAAGCTAAGCAGAGTACTAGATAACTGATATACATAATACAATATATTACAAATATTGATATTTTTTATTATACATAGAAAACGCCCAGAACACCCTGAACAAATATAAATTTGGTATTTGTTTCATGTAAATAGGCACAAAGAGTACCTATTTTCATGATCTCAATCGCTAACAAACGGACAATACCCGTAAAGTGTATGAGATATTATGTCACTTTTCGCTCAGATAATGTTCCCTGGCATAGCCCTGCGGCTGCCGTGACAAATGACATGCGGGCACCGACTTCGAAACACCAAGTCTTATCGGAACACGCTTGGCAAAGTGCGAATTACACCTCAGGGCTGCTAAGTTGTTCTAGCGTGCAAAATACTCATAGCTACATATTTTATAACAGTATTTTATTTTAATTTGATGTTTTCGCAGATTTATTATTTTAAACTTTAACGATCCTAACTAAGTAGGACTGCACGCTTCACTGCCTGTGACCTTTATGGTATAAAAAAGTACATACTTTTACATGTTTGATTTTTCTAGCATAGTTAATTATTATGGTTATTGTAGTACCTACCTTTAAATTTAGCTATACCCATTACGATTTTTTGATAAGAAATTTAACTTAAATACCTTCTTACTTACTCGATTTCCTAGAAACCGTTTGTACTCGTCCCACTTTAAGCTTTGCCTTTGTTTGAAATATTCCCCAACAACAAAATCAAATATTTCCTCGCCTTACCCAAGATATATTTTAGCTCCTTTCTGCAACAAATTACCTACTTTTCCTTGCTTCCTAGCTGCCTTATCAGTTCCACGATAAAAACTTTGGAGACTTTTGTAAAGGCTTGTAGTTACTCTTTGACAAATTAAATTCCTTTGCCTCGAAGACGCAGTCAAGTGAAATTTGCAGTTGTGTGTTTCTCTTTCTATTCACTTTGCTCCATCAATGGAACTCTATATCTGCAAAGAAAAGGAATATGTTAATTGAATTGGTTCCTTAGAGGAATCCAGTAGATAGAGATAGCATTTGCTTTAGTCGTAAGGTGCAGATGTTTACTGGGATGGGAACTAAACATGATAACACAGAAATCTTAATAATAGTACCTTATTATTTAGATTTTTATGCATGATAAGTAGGTGCGGATAGAATCTGGAAAATCATAGCCGAAAATAAAGTGCCATAAATCAATTAATTTTCCCGATAAAGTAATTTTCTATTATTGTATTATTGACTATTATATATTATATTATTGACTATATTATTGTATTATAATCCGTTAAAAAGTTTTTAATAAGGTCCCAAAAATTTTCGAGTTCGACGGGACTTTAACTCGCAACCCTCCCTCAGTACGGGATGCGCTCGCCAATCCCGTACTGAGGGAGGGTTGCGGGTTCAAGTCCCGTCGAAGTCGAAAAATTTTGAGATCTTATTAAAAATTTCTTAGAAATTATCCCCAGTGTGAGGCTTACGCACTATAATAGCAAAAACCATAATCCGTTAATTTCAAATAATGTTATGTCATAATCAGCACAAAACAATCAATCGACCAATGATGATGGACACGAAAATTACATTGTTTGTCCACTCAACTAGGGGTGGCATATCTTTTTTATATAATTAATAACTGTTTTTGTTTATATTAAGCCTCTGCACCTACCAACAATGTTTCTCTCCTTAGGCAACCTAGACATAAATTATATTTCATTCTGTCAACCAAAAGCGATGGATTTTACTTGCAGCAATACAAGATGTGGTGCTGTCTCTATCCTTTTCGCATTTCCTCCTTCGCTTTTGGTTGATTTCTTCGTTTATTTGGAATTAAAACTTCGCACGCAAACTCGTTTGATTCATAGCACTAAAGGCTAATCTAGCAAAACTACTAAAAAGTAAAAAACAGAATGAAAGCAATACCATTCCATTCCAGAAATGGCACAAAATTTATCATTAGGTACAAGCAAATTTTAAATTAGAGTAAGAAGTAAACTTTACCTCGTTCATATAATTTCAATATAAATTGTAATAGTTAACTATGTTACGAGATAAAATAACAGAATATAAGATTAAAAGGCTCATTGATGGAGATTTTCCTTTCAGCAAAAGCCTGGGCCAATAGACCAGCGTGAAAACCCTGTGTAATGCATATTATTTCAAACTGACGGCTGTAACCACAGTTTACCCGATAACAACTGGACCACTCATTTTGTCATCCATTGTTTTCGTACCTGCAATAACAAAAGCTTTACTTAATTTTCACCGGCATAGATGGTAGTGCCGGTAGTGCTTAGCACTTTCGGCCATGTGTGCCGGCGAGATAATATTTCACACTATAGTGTAGGTAATTGCGTTTATTTTTCTTGGAGCGAGTGGTGTAAAAGATGGTGGAATTCCTACTCGGTTTTTCTCAAAAGTTCACCGCTAAAATGTGTTAAAGTTTTGTTTGACAAAGAGTTTCGGCTCGTGCAGCGAAGTATTGTTTAGTTTAATGAGTTCTTCGGAAACTTGTTAGTTTAGAAGGCTACATGTTCTGCTGATTAGAAAGGAAAATTATCGTAAGTATTCGCTTAAACTCATTACCACTTTACATCGATCTTTTTCGGAGGTTTTTTATGAGCTTTTTGCTACCTTTGTATGGTAGATCAGTTTTTTTTACTACCGAGGAATAAAATAAAAGATCAGTATGTGCCACTCAGCAGAGCTGTTAAATTTCATAATAAATAAATGTTGCCATCTCACTGCCCTGAGACCCTCGCCTGTTGATTCCCGACACCTTTCTAATGAAACAACAAACAGCAATAACGCGAAAGAATTCAGTACAGAAGCTAATTCAACTGCACACGTGTCCTCATGTAACCTTTCATTCCAATGCCAGAGGAGAACGAACGTTAAAATAATAGTGGCAAGGTAGAATTTGAGGTTGAGGTGAATTTTTCAGGATTACTTGTTACATTCAACTCACGTAGTAAGTAAGTAACGGCGTCTTCGCAGCTCGCGTGTGACACCTAGCGTTAGGCGCCGTGAAAAATGGTCCATTTTCCGACATGCGGATAAATTTATCTTCGCGGGACATTCGGTAGTATTGCGCGTTATTCGCGTTAATATTCATTGTGGGACAACAACGTGACTTTATGGCCGCGATGATACCAATCTTTGCGGGAACGGAATTGTAAAGTGAGATGTCGATTTTATTGGAGCCTTTTTCGAGCGTATGCATTTATAATAACTAGTAAAATTTCGTCTTGTGCTGTAAATTTTGAGTGAAGAATTTTTACATTTTATTTTTCTATTTTGTAGGAAAATGTTTCGCACGTATGCTGTGCGAAAATGTCCCAGAATGAATATTAAACCAGTACCTAATCGCTGTCTTTTGCAGCCCACTATTCTCGGTAAAAAGAAACGAGATCACGCTGCCCTACATAAAATTAACCTAGTAGGTTAATACTTAAAATAAACAGTAAGTGAAAGTGTTTTCAAAGAGACCAAGTTAACTTTACAATGTCATCAGACGGCGCAGGTTCCGATAGGTGCGGGAACAATCGGAAACCATTCATTGGCGGACGGCTGACGCATCTCATCAGATCCCAGTGAAATGATGCGCACATTCATGATAACGACAGATGACAGACACAGAGTTTCCAATGATTTCCGGCTTTACGATGTACAAAAGCTTATTGGTTTTCATCGCTGAACACCGTATATAATTTTTAGTTTGTTATACTTGTAAAAGCTACTTAAATTTTATGTTAATTTCATCGTATTAGAAATGTACCAAGAGCCACTTTTAGTACTTAGTATCGTGTGTCTGTATATTATTTATTTATTTAATTTAAACGGTCATACAATACAACCAGTTACACTAACTAATTACTTGAAGAATAAATAAATAGAGCTATAAATTAAAATTAATGAATACAATTAAAAATAGGTACAAATATAGCATAAAAGACACAATAAAATCTGGATTAAGTCAATAAAAAATTCAATTCAATAAATTAGATTTAAAATAATACAATTAAAATTAATTAATTATTCTACAACTAAGATTAATTTTCAAAAATAATAAGTACAATAAATAATGTAAAATGTGTATTAAGCTGGCTGAGTGACCATCTGGTAGGCGCTCTGCCATAATGAACCTCGAATCTGCTGTCGGAATAAGCTTATTTATAATCACTTTTGAAATTCAGCAACAAATATAGTGTTGTATGTGCGGTTACACAAAATCCATTTTAACCACAGGAATTCAGAAACAATTTATGGGAGTAGATGATAACTTCGATTTCAATAATTAACAGATAATGAGCTGGCGGAGTGATCAGCGTGTCTTTATTTAATTTTAATAATTTGACACTAAAAGCCGGCAAAACCAATTTGAGTCGCATTTGTTCCATTTGACGTGATACGCGTAGTAATTTTGACCCATCTGTAGGTACTTTCGCAAAATGTGTCAGCTACAACTATTTTAATGAAAGTTACAATTACCTGCTTGGTGATAAATAGCCCAATCCAAGCAGGTCTTCCTTTTTTTTGCCATTCAGATATCGACTGATAAGTTACTTCTAGATACGTCACCGTGGAGGTCAAGGGAGTCAAGCCACAGTTTTTTTTAGAATTAATCTGTGGCTTGATTCCCTTGACGCCGACATTATGTGTATGACTAATTAGATATAGCAAACTGGACACCAAATATTTCATCCAAGTAGCAACCAATAAACAAAATAGGAAACCATACGCGTTGTTAGCATGAATAATTGCCACGGACCCTTGTCCATTAGGCTAAGGAAATTGCCCGTCCCCGCCAAATATCAGATTTCACTGATCTGTCTAACACTGATCTGGTTGGACCGGCGACTATTGAATTATTGTCGTCTGGTTTTCTGTTGTGCTCTATTTTTGTCATATTTCCACATGGTGCGCTTACCCCACCCTGCCTTAATTGGCTTATTCCCAAGCGTCCCAATCTATTTCGTTCGTAATACGGATGGCAATATCATCGCACATACATATATGCCAATCACGTTTATTTTTCAAGAAAAAATGTTGTTACTAACTTGAACGTACTTTTACGTTACTCTGTCGTCAATAGGTCACTGTATGATGTGGACAAGTAAGTACCATATTAATTAACATTGTTTATGAAAAAATTTGACATGCACACTTTGAGTATAAAAAACCACCAATATTTTGAAGTCCCCTAGGTAATAAACCTCTTGAATTATAGCCAGAGATACGCTTAATTGGTTTGGCGTTGTGGTCATGTGACATTTTCAGTGCATTCATTGCCTTTGTCATCGGTTTAAAATATTTGCCGGAGCATTTTTCAGAATTAAATAAAAGCCGTAAAAACGGATCGGGAAATTGGAAATCTGCCCAAAAGGGCAATTTTGTTTTGCGAATGATTGTGAAATATTGCACTATTATGAAATGTTAAAAAGTCATTTATTATAGTTACCTATTACGATTGATTGCGTAGGGAGCTTTAGCACTTAGCTTTATATCCCCTAGCAAGATTCAGAGGGAGATCTAGGACAAGTTGGAAAGATTTAGAGTTCAAAGATAGGTGAGGGCGAAAAAACTTCTAAAGGCGACGTGGAATAAAGAACAAAATGGAGGAGAGTAGCAATCTAACTCCATACCATCTCCGTAAAGCATGACTGTAAAAAAATAACTAGCTGGGAAGATAGAGATCTATTGAACCAAGTTCTTTGGGAGGATATGGTACTACCTCTTTTTCTGACTTTTAAGAGACTGTTTTTACAAAGTTGCTAAGTTCTTCTAAATGTTTCGTCTTTCTTCTTCTAAAGATTTTGCTAATTCAATGACTGTCATAAATTAATCCCCAAGTCCCCATCGTTTATTAGCGCCTTTTGATTTTCACACATCATCCGAAATCGTGCTGGTGACATTTTGCAATACGATGTCTGACCATCCCGGCTGCAAATCGAGTTTTCTGCTCGCACGCACCGCTCTCATCCCGATTGACACGCAACTCCCCTGGTTTGTTAGCAAGGGCAGCAAGACTTGACCAATAACTTTGTCTGTCTTAACGAGTTACACTACCCAATTTATTAGAGTTAAAGTTATAGGCTATTTAATGTATTATTATCAAAAAATTATTTAATCATCTAAATGAAAATTGGTTAAATTATACAAATTTATTATCTTGTTTATGTTGGTTGCTATTGCTGAATTTTATAAATTTACTAGCTGTACCCGCGGCTTCACCACCGTTGAATTATTTTTTTGCACGTAACCCTATTTTTTTTTAGTTATTCCTGACGGAGACAAATCTAACAAATCAAAAATCATTAAAATCGATTCTGCCGTTCGAGTTATAATTGGTGTAGCTCAAACCACTTTGGCCGTGGGGCCGCGGCGTACGAATATCGACCCCTCCAACTCAACCCGTGGATGTCGTAAGAGCCGACTAAGGGAAGCCTACCAGAGGAAGGGCAGCAGCTTCCTTCTGAGTATTTTTAAACACCAACACTGCGATCACCAATCCGCCTGCCAAGCGTGGTGATTATGTCAAATCCCCCCTACATGGGAGACCATCCACGTATGGGCTGATGATGATGATGATGATGACGAAAGCCATCTGTGCATGCTGTGCTTTTAAATATTTTGTGTTTTCTTATTTTTTCAAGTAATTTTATTAAAACACTAATGTGAGCGTTTTATTAAAATCAAGAGAATATATTTAACTAGCAACTCACCCGGCCTCGCACGGGTGCAATGCTGATACTAAATTATACATATAAAACTTTCCCTTGAATCACTCTATCTATTAAAAAAACCGCATCGAAATCCGTTGCGTAGTTTTAAAGATTGAAGCATACTTAAGGACAGACAGACAGATAGCGGGAAGCGACTTTGTTTTAAACTACGTAGTGATAGTGATTACCTATCTCCAATCTTTTGTGACCTTTGTTTTTGTACCAGAGTTTACTTCTTTTTTCGCAAAATCTAATGTTTTTAGATACGTAGAAACTCGTACAATTATGCAAACATTCCATCCTGGATTTCCTGATTAGCGACTGCTTCTAATCCTCTTGGGTGTTATCGAATACATTTATGCTGGTGCCGTCATTGGTTAAGCTTAAGTTAGCTGAAACTATAAATAAAACTTGACAGAACCAACAACATTCATCTAAAATTCCTGAAACAACAGAATATATTTCAGGCTACGTACCAATGAAATTTGGATAGGACCGTTTATTTAGGAAAGGCCTGAATATTTGCGATGTTTATATCTTCAAAACTAAGAAAAATATTTTTAGATGGGATTTCTCAAAACAAAACATTTTAGGGGCTATCTAATAACTTTTTCCGTTGCCGTGGCGATTGCGGTGTAAAAATCAACTCCTCCAACACACCTGGTGGACGTCGTAAGAGACGGAACCCGCCTGGGCCTTTATTAGTCGCTAAATTTGTCCACTAAATTAGTCGCTTCACCATAAAAATAAATGTTATCGTCTCAAAATGAGACATTTTGGCATTTGACCTTTGATGAGAGAAACGACAGATGGCGGGACGCGTGTGACAGAAGTGTCAAGGTTGAAACCCTTCTATCAATCTCTCCGTGTAAATAACTCTGCATGCACTATCTAGAGTTTTTTTCATCTATGGACAATTCTGCGACGATACCACTGTCATAGTAACGTGGTAGGTTAGCATAATTCGGCCTAGAGGGGCAGCAACTTCATTTAGTGTATTTTCAGCAACTCTATTGCGATCACCAATCCGGATGCCAAGCGTGGTGACCGTGGGGAAACCCCCCTTGTTCGGGGAGGCAAGTCCCGTAACGAATGTCAATGCTTATAATAAAGTAAAACGTTTCAATGCTTATATTAAGCTTTACGAAAGGATAACGTTTATTTTCAAAAAGATTACATGCTAATTTCTATATTTATAGCGAGAAGACGGGTATATGTAACGTATTGTGTTATGTATATCAGTTGTCTAGTACCCATAATACAAGCTCTGCTTAACTTTGGGCTAGATCACGCTGTGCGGATTCTCCAGCATTATTTATTTAAGATAAGATACGATAAGAATTTTTTTTATTGGTTTACAAAACTAAGGTTACCTTTAGTTAGATTCTGATCCCCACACTAGGCCAAGATGTAGTTATTAATTTAATAAGATGAGATAACGTTTATTGTCAATAGATTACATACGGTTTTCTTTACTTCTAGCGAAATGACGGGCCTAGGTAGTTACCTTAACTTAGACCCTGATCCCCACACTACTAGATTTTTTTTCTACTGGTCAAGATGGCCTGTATAATGGGGTCACAGGGATTCCAGACTCTACGTTACTGAGACTAAGCTATAATTTGAGTAAACATCGCAATAGTTAAAATATGTAAGTTAAGTCCTAATATAAATAGCATATGTTGTACGTTATTTTTAAGCCATTTTTGTCACAAAATTTGTACTGATTATATCAGTATTTGTACTGATATAATCAGTACAAATTTTGTGACAATATTTAGAATGGTTGCCAGGAACTACACCATTCTCATCATGTACTATTTTTTAATACTTATACAATATGAGTTTTTAACACTATTTTAAAGCTAAGAGACACTAAATTATGGTTGACTAATAAAGCAAGTCATTTTAAAACTCATTCCTTTAAGACCTTTCCATAATAAATGAATGCCTGGCATAAACTAGCGTGAAAGCCTTCAACTTTTATAAACTTAACTGTTCTAAATTGCTAAAAGACAGCTTAAATGGATGTAAATGTTTGCATTTGAAAATATATTTCAAAGTCAATTTTATAAAGCGAATTGAAAACTAATTCTTAGCGTCAGTAAACCTTGATTAACAAGAGAATGGATTAATTTAATAGCCTAGTGTTATTGAAAATTTTGACAAAACTTATGTATAATGGTTAACTCGATCAAATACGAACTGAAAATTCTCGTTGAGTCTCGTCAACTGTCTAAGAACAATGTTTTGAATTAACATTATAGTAAATAATATCCAGTAATACTCAAATAATACACAGTATCATCTAGCCACAAACTAAACAGAGCTTGTGTTATGGAGGACTGATATACATAATACAAAACATACATAGATAGATAGATATTTTTTATGTTACATAGAAAATACCCAGAACACCCGGAACAAATATTTTCATATCGTACAAACATTTCTCACAAGGTGGGAATCAAATCCGCAACCTCCTGCGGCAGACTTTCGCCCGACGCCAAATCGGTCGTCATTGATTGAGATTGATCCAATTAAAATTCATGAAGCAGGATGATCATCATCTGCTTTATGCATTTTCAATGGAAACGGGAACATTGATAGCTTTTAGGCAGTTATATCGTCTAGCTAGTGTCTTACTGTATACGCCGACAATGACCCGTACCGAAACTACCTAGTCTCTAGGTAAACCTAATTAACCCTTTCATCTTCGGATCAACATGTCAGAAAAGGAATGATAGACAGTGCGCCTTAGGCACAATGGCATCGCAAAATCTAGTAAAAACAGCGAACAAAGTACACAGACACACATTGAGAGAAAGGCCAAAAAATACTGAACGTTTTTTCGTTCAGAATGTAGAAAATATATCAAAGAATTAAGATATACACTGGATACTAACTAACCATGTACTCCTTTTCGACAATAACAACTATCTATCAAATCAAAACTGTCTTAAACCTTTTCCCGCTTCCGTTGTTGCTGGCTTTAGAAGGTAAATTTTAAAACGTCAATTGTAACGTTTTAGATCTATTTCTAAAGCAAATTAGAAAACACAATCATTTGTAGAATTTCATGGCTGTTAAATAGTTTTAACAGACTAGTGTGACAAGTAATCTTGTTAGCTAACAACCTGCAGAGGAAGGGCCTTCGCTGAAGTTTAGGCAATTCCCTTTACTTAGTGCTAGCAGTCGTGCGCACTTCGAATTGTCTTGCAGTTTGAAAGAGTCTTAACACTCTGTCATAAGATTCAATATTAGTCAGTGCGATTAAGTGTCCCGACGACGGCCCTAAAATTTAAAGTAAAAAGAGTCAAATAATGGGACCCTATCAACCTAGATTGTTTTGATCTACTTTCAACAACTAGAACTATGTATGATTATGATGAAAAAGAAAAAAAAGAAAACTATTTAGCGCAATAGTTAAAAAAATTACGATATATTTTCGCCACCAGTTATGAATTTCTATGATACATACACGTAAGTATCATTGATATGCATGCGCTTTGTGCAATACTTCGAAATTTATGCGCTTGTCTCGACTGTAATACAGTCAAGATATATTTCATGAGGCGTATGAATATCGAAGTATTTCACAGAGCGGACTGACTATTTCGTTAGCCCAGTGAAACAATGCAAGCAAACTCCTGTTTCTTCTGCGTTACAAGTTTGAACCGATACCGCCTACATAGTAGGTACCTACGTATTGAGTGCAATAATGTTAGCTACAAGCTTTGTTGAGAGTTCTGTTGTTCGGATGGATTGTAGTCTAGCCTCGTCTGGAGTAAGTTCTGAGCAATTGTTGACTATGAATATTGAATTGAATCACCACTGTACAATATGCATTTATTTATTTATTTATCAACAGCATGGACAAATCCAAAGACAAATAAAAAATTACATTATCTAAAGGTACTGTACCGCTACATGCGATCATAGTTAATTAACTCTTCACCATCATATGTATCATATGTTCAGCAGTGGACGTGTACGGGCTGATAATGAAATCTTATAAAAATAAATGAGATTTGTTTTATAAATTAGATATAAACTTAAGAAATTAATCGTTAAATATTAAATTAGTAAAGAATGAAAAAAACCTAACAATGTCAAACATTATTTATTTATTTATTTATAAATGAACTAAATCCTGCTAAAAATCCTTTGTTTCCGATTTTATAAATTATACTTCCCGAAATTATCATGAAACTATGGTTTTTAAAATAAGCTGAGACGACTCGGCCTAATGATTAGGAATTAGGAAGCCATCCTGCCGTAGTAATTCTAAAAATCTACTCAAATAAATTTATGTTTTCGCTTACCTACTTATTTCAAAGTTTCAAAAGTAAGAGAAAATCTAAGCTGAAGCTAATTTAACCCTAGAGGCCCCAAGCGGTAGCCGGTTGCCGCGCCTTACGTCACTGCATAGTTCACTCAATCCCTGCGCGGCAGCCCGTTACCGCTCTCCTGCATTAGATTCAGGGCCTTATATCACCATGATAGAGACTACTTTTCTTTAAAGAAGTTTGATGAATTTCGTTCTTTGATATATTTTCTTCATACTGAACAAAAGTAATAATGACATCTGTTTACATTCAGTTTGTTTATGGCGGTCAAATTGTGCGTTGTTCCGTGTGTTTCGCGAGTTTAGTGTACTTTGTTTGCTGGTTTTACTGGATTTTTCGAAAGTAAGTGGTGTTTTTTTATTATAAAACAGTTTATTCTGCTCATGATGAGTATTTTTAGATAATGAATTGTAAGAAATACATCGTAATAACTTCTAGATACGGCTCGAAAAAGTTCGTTAGCTTGCGCTGATTCCTAAGTAATTTATTACTTAGTTTGTTACATAGTAAATGTAATAAGCTTATAAAAATAAACTGTAACTCATTTACACAACGATTTATCAACGCATTATTGTCATTTTAGTAAAATAAAATCATGAAAAATTTGATGTACACTACATACAAAATGGCGTTTCGTCAGTCAGTATCCAGCGAGCCATTTTGGTCTTTATTTGTGTAGCGCTAAAGACGTATTTTCCCGGTGGATGGTGTGAAACTTTTTTGTTGAACGTTTTGCATAGGGACTGACGTAGAGTCGATAGTTATCGATAGTAACGATAAAAGTTTTCATTATATCGATAGTGATGGTGGTATCCCATAATTAATTTATATTTACTTTTACGTCATTATATTTATACTTAGGTACTGCTATTGAAATGATTTTTTATATTTGTTTTTATTACAAGAAAATAACGAAAAAGGATGAGTAATATAACGAAAATATTTTCGTTTCTTGGTTAGGTAGCGGGTTCGATTCCCGCCTCGAGAACAATTGTATAAGAAAAAAACTTTATTCCGGGTGTTTTAGATTTATATATGGGTAATATTATCATTTTTTAATTACACGTATTAGATTATATTAATTATATCAGTTATCTAGTAGTAGGCATCTATGAAACAAGCTCTGCTTACTTTGGGGCAATATGATGCTTTGTTGATTGTTCAGCATAATTATTATTATAATTTCTTTTTAGCATGTCAAGCTGGCGCGCTGGTTCGAATCCGCCTGCGGAATTCCTCGATGCCCTGTATGGCGAGGAAGGAAGCAATGACGAAGACGAAGGATCCGATGAATATCTAGAGATAAGTGACCCCGAATCGGACCTCGAAGACTATGAGGTTGGTAACCCACTTTTTATTATATGTTCGACTACCTGGTGTCGAGAGGTTTTCTATTTTGCTTTGGGTGACAGTTTTTTTGCATGAACGTTTCTCTTATTTTTTAGGATGATACGCACAACAGCAGAGCCCACCGTCCACACCCGCCCCATTTATCGCCGGAACGCTGGGAGAGCTTGTCACAAGTGGTAATGCTTTTATTGTGGTTTTCGGTTATAGTTATATATATACTTATGGGTTGCAGTTTACTTACGCTTTTTATGTTTGCCTTAGGGAGAACCATTGGATCGATCACCAGAGGCTCCACCATACTCACCTCTCACGTCCCCAGAGCGCCGCGAGAGGCTTTCACCAATAGTACGCTTTCTTTATTTCGCGAGGTTTATGATATTTCTGTATTTATAGCAGTTGGATTTCTTCATTTTATTAATTTATTGTATTTTTTTATTCAGGACTACCCAACAACACCTCCTGCAGCGCCCCGCGATAGGGAAAGGTCCCGCTCGCCACTACAACCATCCAATTCGTTGGAATCGTAAGTGTAATGTTAGATGTTATTTATGTATATGTATTATGTAAGAATCTAATAATAGTATTTTTTTCACAGTGCACCGGAGCCTGTAGACGTGGTGCTGCGGATTTACAATGAAGATGGTGTGCCGCTCGACGTTGACGATGGAGAATTTTATGCCCCGGATACCCACTCTTTGTATGAATTACCTGCAGAGCGTGAGAGAGATGAACGTAATAGAGATGCATGCAATAGAAGAAGAACGAGAGGGCGAAGGGGTGGCCGAAGGGGTGTCAGGGGTGTGCGAGGGCAGAGTGTACGTAGGGGTGGGTATCCAAACCGGGGCCGTAGGGAGGGACATCAGTGGGAGATTGGACACCCACTCAACGAGATCTGGACCAATGACGAAGACGTTCCTCCTGAATTGGTAAGTTTGGCGACGGATGTAGTGAGGAGACGACAGATGAGAATACATGATGATGCCATGGTTGATAGAAACGCTGAACGAGGAGGAAATGTTAGCGAGAGCGAAAACGATGATGAATTTCTTGATGCTAGTGATGGAGCAGATGCTCTCCCTAGACCAGAAAGCCAGACCCTTCACTTTGAATGGTCTTCTATGGAGACTTTTCAAGGTGAAGAACACAATTTTATCCCTGAGCGTACTGGTTCAGTTCGGGTTTTCAATTCGGCTTATGACGCTTTTCGTTCCTATTGGAGCGATGACGTTTTAGGTCTTATTGTGGCCGAAACGAACCTATATGCTACTAAAATCGCATCTGTTGCTTTTGAGTCTGAATGGTTCCCCACTAATATCGATGAAATTTTGTGCCTTTTTGCGTTCTGGATGATGTTGGGTATCGTCAAAATGCCAACTATTACTAGTTGTTTTTCTGTCGATCCCCTTCTGAAAACGGAAGTTTACAGACGCATCTTTACACGAAGAAGGTATGAAATGTTAACTAGAGCTTTACATTTTGTAGATTCCGACCCCGCGATGAATAACCCAAATCCCTCCAACACTAGCGCCGGAAGCTTTGACCGATTGCACCGTTTGAGGCCAATAATTTCACATTTAAATTCAGCGTTTCAATCCAATTATATTTTAAGTAAAAACATTTGCATAGATGAAAGCCTTACACTTTGGAAAGGAAGATTGAACTTCAAACAGTATATTCGGAGCAAAGCTTCTAAGTTTGGGATCAAAACATTCGAGCTTTGTGAGAGTACCACCGGTTACTTGTGGTCTTTCATTGTTTACACAGGTAAACAATCCGCAACAGATTTGGAGCAGTCGCCCGGAGTACTTAAAAGTACAGCTGTTGTGAAGAAGCTCATTGGTCCCCTACTGAACAAAGGGTATAGATTATTTATGGATAATTGGTATAATTCACCCCTATTAGCTAGATTTCTAAAGCGCAATGGTACCGACTGCGTTGGTACTTTGCGACCTTCCCGTCGCGACGTTCCCAATCTAATAAATAAGGCTCCTCTTAACAGGGGAGAGTACATTGCCAGGCATTCTGGCGATGTCACAATATTGTCATGGCAAGACAAGAAAAGAATTACCATGATTTCCACTTGTCATGGTGCATCTACTGCTTTGCCTACAGTCTCATCTAAACCATCATCGCGGCCAGTGCCCTTTAAACCACAAGTTGTGCTGGACTATAATAAATTCATGGGGGGGGTAGATATGAAAGATCAGATGTTGGAGCCTTATTTATTAGAAAGGAAACGTTGCAGAAAATGGTACATGAAACTTTTTAAACGCCTTCTCAATGTATCCATCCTCAACTCTCGCACTCTTCTACAGTCATCCACGCAGAAAAACTTTGACCATTTAGCTTTCCGCCTTCAGCTTGTAGATTTCATCCTCACAAATCATCTTTCACATTGTCCGCAAAGCCGAAAAAATACTGTATCTAGCAGTAGATCTTCGCACTCTCAACCGGATAGATACATCATTTCTACACATTGGCCCGTTTTACTGGAACCAACAGAGAGCAGTTCAGCGCGCAACCGGAACTTCTGGAAGCGTTGCTTTGTTTGCCTTAAACAAGGCAAAAAATCCCAAAAAACACCATATTGCTGCGAATCCTGTCGCGTGCCATTGTGTATAAAGGATTGTTTCAAATCATATCATACATCATCATCATAATACCAATTATTCATAAATAACTATTGTGATAGGTTTTTATGATAACAGAGTGGAAGATTAAAATGAATGTGGAATTTTTGTTTGTTGTATCATTGTCATAAATAATTTTTTTTCACGACATTTTTCAATTTATGAATTAACATGTTTTATTTTTGAAGTATGTTTGACTTGTCCAAATAATTATTAATAATTTTATAGAAATATGTTTCAGATTCTCATTCTAAAACTGTTTTAGGTCCATAGTAAATTTTTAACAATCTGTGTTACATTACGTACGTCTAATGGTAATGCATAACAATAATATATATTCTTAGTGTAAGAATAGATAGAGCAAATAATATAATCACGTATAAATTGTATTTTATTCAAAAATTGACGATTGCCAAGGGAATGTTAAAAAATTCATTTAGAGCATAAAAACAATTTTTTTCAAAGACCTGTTTCATTTTATTGTTGAATATATTTAAATTATAGATTTCTGTGATGTTGTATTGAAAATTTGTATTTTCACATTTACTCCTTGATTTTTTGTTGACCTTGTAACATTTTCACTAGATAGCGCTAAAAAATATTTTAGCGACATCTAGTTTTAAAAATAAAGTTGTAAAAAAAACTTTGGAACTTTTACTTATAATGTAAGTATTTTTTATTTTTGAGTGTGTTTGATTGTTTATGATTTAATAAAAATATTTTTTTATGTAATTGTATTATTTTCAAGTAGGGTATATTCCCTACAAAAAGAAAAACTATCGATAAAATTTATTCAAAGTGCAGGACATCCCTAGTAGTTTCTACTCGTCTTCGCGTCAAGATTCAAGTGCTATTATTGTAGGAATCTCAATCTCTTTTGTCAAATTATTCACATAAATACACAGCATAGGTCCTTGTTTTTTTAGATTTTAGGAGAGTATTCATTTATTTCTCGTAATCCAGCCCGCAACATGGTTTCCTAAGTTAAAACTTGTGAAACGAATATCGTATTTGACTTAGCACTATATTTTGATGCCTGATAGATAGAAAATATATCAATTAGTACATTGTCGTTTACAGAATGATAAAATATGGTTTAATTGTAGAGTTATTACATATTTTGCACAATGCGGTATTTTCGACGCCATCTTGCTCAAAGGCGCACCGGCTGCCATTATTTTTGTGACATTTGGGTGTCAAGATTGAAGGGTTAAACAAACCAAACGAAATAAAAATCGTTCACAAAGTTAAAAGAATCATTATTATTTAAATTTTTCAATGATTTCAAGTAAGACATCTCAAACCAGAATGTCGTTCCTTGAATATTCCTGAGCTTCCCAACCCTACCTGGCAAAAACTCGTTGCGAGCGTTCGAAATGGCGCGAAAGTCAAGAAAATTTCAAATTCAAAATAATCACTAACTTTGATTTCGACACAAAAACTCTACCTCAATTAATCAAATATTGGTACGGTTTCGATGATTTCAATGTGGAGGCCTATCTCCAGCAGTGGACGTGTATGGGCTGATATGAAGATGATGATGTACAGGGTGATTGCCTATATCCTGAGGAACGGACAGAGTTAGTTTTTATACAGGACTAGGTTGTGCACGAGGCTTCGCACGCTTTACCCGAAAAAAAAAATTATTCAATTTAAAAAAAATGTATAAGACACAAGATTAAAATAGAAATAGAAAACAAATAACAGAAAATAAACATATTACAAAAGTCCGACTGAAAACAACCTAAGCCGAGGATAAATTAATGACGAAATAAATCATCAAGTACTTACCACCAGAGTAGAGATGATAATCCCTTTGCCACAGTCCTCAGGATGCTGTTGTGAATGTCCCGTATTCTGCTCACCAGAGACGTATTTTATTTGCGCACGAAAACCATCAGTGTGGTACTGTATAATAATAAGTCTTTATAACTGCAGAGTGCAGCTCGAGGCGCCACTGCCACGACTCATCAGAATGAGTCGTGGCAGTGGGGCATGCAGCCGAAGCCAGAGCTTCGGCTGCATGCCTTCATTTGAATATCCACTAGTGCTCTGACTTACTCATTAAAGTGTATGAAATGAAGCCTCATTGTTGATTAAATTTTATGGAGTCGTAGGAAAAATTGCTGAAAGTCATAGCAAAGAAGCTAGCACTCATTTAATTAAGTCTGGAAACCCAAAAACTAATTTTATTGCACATTTAACCATGCTCTTCTGATTACTCAATCTTTTGTGATGACAAAGGCAGCTTGTATAAATAATGTCGCCATAATTCGGCCAACATGTGGACGGTCCATTGGAATTCAGGCAAATAAATAAATAATTATGGACAATCCACGCAACATCATCTAGCCCCAAGTTAAGCAGAGCTTGTGTTATGGGTACTAGATGACTGATAAACTTTAAACAATATAATACATAGATAGATATTTTTTATTACACATAAAAAAATACTTTCTGACTTTGCGTGAGACGTTGCGAATGAGAACGTCTCACGTAAGGCGTTCGGAATAACCCAGAACACCCGAGACAAATAATAATAATAATCAAGAGTTTTGTCATTTTTCCAGAACCTAACTCGAAACTCTAACAGTTCCGCCCTAGTTGTAAAACAATCAAACGAACAAACTGCAACAGCACTTTTCGCAACACAAAAAGACACGCTAACGTCAGTCAGCTTGCACCAACATAACATATTTTATTGCAGTAAAACTTTTCAATTGGCATAAAGTTGCCGCGTGCCGGCTCCTGATCAAATTATTACGATGTTGCGGGTTCTACCGTGTAGGGTTGGTAGACTGACATGGATGGAAAGTTATCTGCAATAAAAATTATTGGTAAAATGACACCTTTTTACTGACGAACTCTCACATTTCTCGGATTCTAATAAAACTCTGACATACATAATGAAAAGAAAGGAATATAAATTTATTTCGCACACTCACACAAAAATTAAGGACAGTAAAACAAAAAACATAGCTTGGATTTATTACTTGTTGTGAGATTGAATTATCGTTTTGAATTTTTTAAGGCGCCTTATGTTGTTACCCTCTGTTTATTTTTTCTTGTATTATCTTTATGGAAAATAATTACCAAAGTTCTCGCCGCCAATTGATAATACCCAGTATAAACTATTTTTCGATACCTCTGTAATAGTTTTCTTAGATTTATTGCCTTTGGTGGCCACCAAAAAGTAATAATTACAAGAAAAATAAAGAGTGGCGCTAGTGTCACATCATATTGCGCCTTAAGACTTAGACTTATTATTGAGTAGGAAGGCTACAAATTAGTCAAAGGGTTTGAGCGTTTTTACTAGAATCTGATATTATTCAAAATTACCCGGTGCATACTAATTTGATCGAACAAATTTCATTTCATTTCATTTATTCATTGCTAGTATGTACACTGGTTAGTAGCTTATGATCTAATTATAGCTAACGTTAGTAGGTACAAACACCCTGTTAGGCACTGCAATTTCGATTGTTAGTTATTTAGGTAGGTACATAGATTTAATCTTAATTAAATAAATCTTAAAGTTACAATTATAAGTCTGGGTGTCAAATCATGGAAACAATAAAAAAAGTTCATATGTTTACAATTATAAGAATCTCAATGTCAAATCATGTAGGTACAAATGTTGTTTTCAGTTATAGTATAACAAAACATAATCTAATTTCATTTTTCTGTCAAAAAATCATTTACGCTATAATAACATTTATTGATAAGGAAATACATATTTTAGTTTATTAGTAAATAAGTTATATTTTGTTATGTCTTTTATTTCTTGGGGGAGTTTGTTGTATATTTTTATTGACATTTTGTACGGCGCTTTACTGTGGATACACAGTTTAGATTGAGGTTGCACTAATTTATTTCTACCGGCTCGAAGGCTATAAGGTCTTGGTAGGTCGTCTAAGTTTTGATAAAGATCTGGATATTTTCTAACAAATTTACATAATTCCAAAATATATATCGATGGCAAGGTTAAAATCTTTAGTTTTTTAAAGTGCGGCTTACAACTGTCCATTCCCATCCGTCTATGTTAACCAAGATGCGTATACACTTCTTTTGTAGCCTATTTCCCCATAGGGTCACGGATAGGGAAAGATGAGTGTGTGTGTGCGCATAGTAAGCTGATACCGCCGTCGCTAAGTCAGTTGTTTTTTTAAGCTCTCGGAGGGCGTAGGTAAAACTGGACAATTTCGATTTTATTTTTTGCACATGGGCATTAAAATTTAGGTCAAATAAAAACTGGTATAATCTAATCACAAATGTAAAAACTTTTCTCTTTAAGTGAACAATGTTCTTTGAGAAATAAAAATATCTTTAACCACAAATAAACGTCGAGCAGCCAGACTTCTAAAATCTCCGGCTTTAGTATTGAAGGTGCTACTCTATACAAACGTGAACATAGCCGCAACGACGTATGATATAACACTATACGCAAATTTGAACCCTCACCTTATAAGATAGAGATGAAACATGCATGTCACATGTTTTACTCACCTGCAGGCTCCAAGTCTGTCATAGGACTTGACAGCAATGATTACGGCAGGAACTTCTTAATAAGTTTTCACAACATACAACATTAGCATCGACAACGCTGTGGCTTACACTGAAATACACGCCAAGTTACGTCGAAACTAGAATTTGGGATACGACGCGGGTTTAAGTTGAAGAAGGTAGGTAGTTCTTAGTAAGTTTGAACATGTTCAAGACCTGCCTAATGATTTTAAAGTTACAAACCTTCATTTTATATCACGTTACGGGTAACTTAGAAGTTGTAAGTTGGAATTCTTACTCAAATGTGTGTGGAATTAACTTGTAAATGGTTTTTAATGTTCTGAGATAACTCTTTCAGCAGGCAATAAGGATGTTAGCGGGGAAATATAATTTTTCTGTTGTGAGTTAAAATGATAGTCTTTTATCAAAAATTAGTGCTTTCCTCGCATATTTTGGGATAAAAGGAACCAGCTCTAGAACTATGTATATCCATGCAAAAAATCTACTCAATCAGTTCTGTAGTTTTGGCATGAAGAGATAAAAAACATCCATCCATCAAATTTTTTGGATTTATAATATTCGTGTGATTTATCACATTACCTTCTATTATCCTCATATTTAGAATTGACGACCGCTGTGGCACGGTGGGCGAAGTTTCGCCTGTGACGCAGGAGGTTGCGAGTTCGATTTCCGCCTTGGGACAAATATTTTGTACGATCTGAAAATATTTGCCTCGGGTGTTCTGAGTATTTTCTATACATAAACATCTAATAAGAAATATCTATGTCATATATTGTATTAAGTATATCAATCATTATCATTATGTACCCATAGCACAAGCTCCGCTTAGCTTGGTGCTAGATGATGTTGTGTGGATTGTCTAGCATTATTTTTTATTTCTTTCCTTACGACGTCTCTGCCTACTTTTCTCGCTACTTCCCATACCACTCGAGTGTGTGGCCTGCCCATAAGAGACAACACGAATACCGTTACTGAGCCGCCTCCATCTATCGACTTCCTCCGACCGCTAAAATGTATTCTTTGATTTATCTGCACCTATAAACGTGAAGTTAATGAACAATCCGTATATTAACTTTACATGGTGGTCCGTGCACCGTGGTGTTCTTACAATTTTGGTTTAAGATCCCACTGAAACAAAACTCCTTGGAATCGCAAACAATTTTATACACCTATAAATTCTCCAAGTCTTTGCCGGATATTAGATACCTGCTTGAAATGCCAATCCCTAATGAAATTCTGCTATTAACCCTTATCTTTAAATTAAGCTTCTCCGCAGTGAAATAATAGTAGAGAAGAAAATCCCACGTATCGTTGTCGTTTAGTTTTACGAGAAGGCACTAACTATTACAGAGCATATGGTGTACTGTAAAACGTGGGTGTAAAAGCTTAGTTTCATAGTCTGAAATCGGATACAGAAGGTACGTAAATGGCTTTGAATTTTTATAACTTCTGTACTCTTACCTACCTACAATGCTTTGTGAGAGGAGTTAGGAATGAAACTAAAGCTAGGAAGTAGAGTTACAAACGAAACTAGAGTTATGAACGAAACTAGAGTTAGGAACGACACTACAGTTATGAACGAAACTAGAGTTAGGAACGAAACTAGAGTTAGAAATGTTTATTTTGTTTGTGAGCAATAATATGTTCTATGGCAATATGGCAGCTATAGAGTACAAAGCTACTTGAACCAATTTAATACTTTTAAACCGACGAAAACCAAAAGAGGAGGAGTTTCTATGTTTGGCTGTATTAATTATATGTTCGTAGATTTCTCCGTCAATTATGGATTGTAAGAAAAATTATCCCGAAATGGTCCAATAAAAATTTGATTCCCGAGAGATAGAAGTCCCTAAAAACTTACAAAACCGTTTAAATACTAAGAAATCTGGAGTCGGTTTTTAGTTTTTTTCATAACTATCTTATGTCTTTGTACAAGTCTATCAACAGTATCAACAATAAAAGATTTCCCTCAGATCATGGGGTTGTCTCCATTTCGTACATTCTTTTGTTATGCAAATTACAAAAAAATTGTGGCAGTTTATACACTGGCTATAGACAGTCAAAGTAAAAAGTGTTTTCTATACGAAATAAACTAGTATTGATAAAAAATAAAACAATATTTACCGAATGGAAACATATTAGTGGGTAAAATATTTGTAGTAGGATCCACTTATCATGAAGTACTACAAATATGTTTTCCTATATAAAGGAATAAATGAGCGAATCAATGTGCAGTTCTTTTGTGAAACACAATAAAAACACTCGTTCGATAAACTATTTCAGTTTTTTTATTAAAAGTTATTTGAATGAAACTAGATCAAGAATCCTAACTAAAACCTGAAACTCCTAGGTACAGCGGCTATGTCTGAAATTTACATATTTCTTTCCATCCAAAGGTTGCCTGGGAGAGATCGCTTCTAAACGATAATTTCATTTCATTCATTATTCTTATGTCTTATGTATTGGCTGTTTTTATATACATATATGTATATGAGGTATAAGTAAGTATAAAAATAATTTATTGCTAGAATAATTTGGTAATCTATAATTTTCATTTCATTTCATTTACTACCCATAATGCTTTATTGTACAACGATATGTTATTGTACAAGAAACTTCTTATACGACCTCTGTTTCACATCGGACGAAGATCCGCCTGCAACGCAGGAGTTTGCGGGTTCGATTCCCGCGTACGTACAAATGTTTTTGTATAAGGTATATTTTAATAAATAATGCTGGACAATTCACTACTCAGGTACTAAATAACTTAATATTATGATACCCACTACATCATCATCATATCATCATATCAGCCCCTTCACGTCCACTGCTGGACATAGGCCTCCCCCATACGAAGCCACAAATAGCGGTCCTGAGCCGCCTCCATCCATCGACTCCCTGCGACCGCTACAATGTCGCCGGTCCATCGAGTGGATGGCCACCCACTACATAGATAGAAAATGTTCCAGAACACACTGAACAAATATCTGCAGATCGTACAAACATTTGTCCGTAGGTAAGCGGGAATCGAACCCGCAAACACCTGCGTTGCAGGCGGATCTTCGCCCGATGTGAAACAGACCTCTTTTTCACATCGGGCGAAGATCCGTATAAGTAGTTTCTTGTACAACGACATATTCTTGTACAATAAAGCATTGTAAGTAGTAAATGAAATGAAAATTATAGGTATTTATTTCTCATAAACCACAATAAAAACAAAAAAAAAACCAGAAAATTAAACTAACAACTAAAGAATTAATCAAAGAGGAAAATGGAACGAAATTTCAATGAATAGCTTAGTATTTCTGAGCATTTTCAGGTATACCTAATTATATCTACCAAACCAACCAAATTACTAACAATGAGAACGTCAACTATGGAATTCAGGTAGATAAAATCCAAAAGAAACATGACCACCGCAATCCTCCTGTCTGGAGGATGCTCACGTCCGTCAGTCACCTTGAGTGCCCTCACGCCGCGCTGACAAAGAGGTTCCTGGCATCAATTGAGAACGCAGTTCTCTCATACTGTGTTGGTCATGTTTCGTTCCCTGTTTTCATAAGTCTAAGTTAAAAATACAAAAATAAATTACCGTATATACAAAAAAAAATTAGTGAAGTGAATATCAATACCGTATTTATTTTTTGATAATAATACTATAGTATAAAATTTTACTTGTCTAAGTGCTTATTTTGTAAGCCTAAAGTAATAAAGTTATTGATTCTAATTCTATGTATTGCTTTTTATCTGCGAGAGGTAGGCTAGGTATAATCTTTTACACCCCTACTTGACAGATACAAACAGAAAACGGCCCCCAGTCTCCGGCAGCTCTGCTATGTAGCGGCTATGGTAACGGCGAGGCAGGGGATGCTAGGAGTCGATGGAAGGATGTGGCTCCGGACCGCTATTTGTGTCGTCGTATGGGGGAGTCCTATGTCCAGCAGAGGACGTGTTTGAGCAGATCATGATGTTGATGATCCGCGAGAGTTATATTTAAATGTTTTTATGTGGTTATCTGGAGCATGAGTCCGATTGACAATAGTATCGTTTAGGGGCATATGTTTGTATTGTACGATCTGCCAATATTTGTCTCGGGTGTTCTGGGTATTTTCTATCTATGTAATATATTATATTTTTAAGTATATCCGTCATCTAGTACCCCTAACACAAGCTCTGCTTAGCTTGGGGCTAGATGATGCTGTGTGGATTGTCCAGCATTATTTATTTAAATCATTATTTCGGCTGCAAACGCAGACTGAGATCATCAGCTGAAAGTTTTAAATAACGTAACAATCGTATCTGCAGGATCATAACGCGACAGCAAGCGCGTTAAATTACATTCTGAACGTAAACACGTAGGGCCGTTAACCGCTACGCGCTACCACATTATTATTACCCAGTATGGCAGGGTTGGATTTAGGGGTTAAAAGAGAGAAGGAAAATTCTAAAAGGGAGAAAAGAGGTTACGGTAGCAGGAAGAAAAAATCATTCCTTCCTTCAATCGTTTCATTGATTAAAACTTTCAGTAAAAAAATTAATCTCAAAGATCTCTCAAGATTTTCCAAGTAGACTTGGAAAAGTCGCTGTTTGTACAAAGTAACATGTGTTTTAATTTATTATTAAATACCTATAAATAAGTAAAAACAGTAAATTCATCTAAGATGACGTAAACGTAAGGTAAACGTACGTATGGTATCATAGTAAAATACAGAATATTTACATACATTATACATATTTTTCTCCACCCAGTTCTCGGGTTTGATTATTTCAATAACATTAAATAAATAATGTTGGACAATCCACACAGCATCATCTAGCCCCAAGCTAAGCAGAGCTTGTGTTATTGGAACTACTAGATGAGTGATACATACACAATACATAGATATTTTTAGTATACATAGAATATATCAAGAACAACATATGCAGATCGTACGAACATTTGTTCTCAAGGTGGGAATCGAACCCGCGACCTCCTGCGTCGCAGGCGGACCTTCGCCCGCCGAGTCACATCGGTCGCCGTTTACCAACAAGATTTCCTCTACTTACGACTTTGCGACACGACGGCAAAGACGGCGTTACGTCTTTTTGAAGATAAGCTGCAACTTGAGCCAGCCATCCCTGCCTCACAATGCCAGTTCCGATGTCATCCTATTCGCAAAGCAAATGTTCCAATTATCATAGCTAATGTGCTGAAGAGCTGGGTGCCGTTACCAGCAAAACAGGGAAACAGAGCGGCTAGTATGAGTTCGCACAGTCCGAAAATGGAAAGAGATGTCAAATGCTCAATGCAATAAATCATTCGGAATCTATAATTGAGTTCTTATGTGTGACCTGACGGCCTTAGTATCGCAGCGGGTGAAGGTCCGCCTGTGACGCAAGAGGTTGCGGGTTCAATTCCCGCCTCGAGGCAAATGTTTGTACGATATGCATGTATTTTCTCGAGGCGTTCTAAGTGTTTCCTATGTATAATAAAAAAAACTATCTATGTATGCATTGCCTATCAGTTTTCTAGTACCCATAACACAAGCTCTACTTACTTTCGGCTAGATGATGCTGTGAGGATTGTCCCGCATTACGTATTAATATAAGAAACTAAACTGCCGCTACAAAAAGTAGTTCCTCTCAGTAGCACATACTTATTTACTCAGTAGCGTTAAATGTATGGTGGAAAAATGGAAGGAAACGATATCTTACAAAGTTTTCGTAAACTATGCAAAACTCATCCTAAGGCTTCAAGACTCTTTAATATATTCCCTGAGCTTTTTGCTGTCGCTGATTTCATTGTTCTTTTGATTCGGCACTTAGATCTCATCTCTATTGCTTTGAGTCAATGTTAGTATTTATTTTATTGAAAAAATTGTATCCGTTACGACTGAGGGTCCACATTGGAATTTCATAATTCTGTTAAAGATTAATTAAGAACTTCTTTGATTTATAATTAAGGACATAATATTAACAAACATTAATCAATTGGATTCATTTATCAACTGTATTTTTCAATTTGAAGGTACTTTTTCTTATATTGGGCTAAACCAGAATTATTTTTGATATAGAAACAAGAGCAAAGTTTTTTGGAATGTGGGGCGAACTTGAGACATTTCTTCTTTTCGTCTCTTCATGAAAATGGATTCATGTTTGCGCTCCACCAATAAGATGTGTCTGACACATTTCTAGATGTTTATACTTGTCTAGGTGCGTAGAAATAAAACAATGGTTAGTATTCAGCCGCTATCGTGACGAAATTTTGTAATAAGTCAAATTTTATATCTTGCTTAAGCCTCGAACCAGACTCGTTTATCTTACGGCCAACGTTGAATTGAGTTTAACTGCTCACGAATAAAGATATCCCTCTAAGATAAAAATGTACGATGGGGAAGAAAGAATTTTCTAGTTTTCTTCGAAACGGTCTCGTCCAGAGGGTTGGTTCGATGTCGACGAGTGACAATAAAATTAGATAAGTACGGGATGGTCCCGCTTCGGTCCGGCGTCCGTCTTGCGGATGAAATCAATCGCAGTAAAACATGGTTGGTATGGCACGCTTGAGAGAGGTCTCCTGCAAACCCAGCACATCCAATTACCAACCCTATCACGTTGAAATAAAGATGCAAAATAACTGTTACAACGCATAAAATATCTTTGTCGATGTGTACATCAGTTCGCTCTTCTGTAATGACACGAAACGAGTGGACTTTGAACGAAACGAGGATATCAGAATGGATTACAGAAATCTCCCTGTGAATCGACGGGACGAAGAATTTACGGTATGGTTTTTAAGTGCTCTACTTTTTTAGGGAATCTTATTTTTGTTGAGTTTGACTCTACAGCATTGGGTTATCTGAAGAAAATATATGTTCAGTCGCCGAAAAATAAACTGGGTATTCGTACGCTGATTAGAGAATCAAGGATCTAAATTCTTGTTTCGGGTCTTTTGTGTATTTTCTATTTTAATTAAAAATATCTATTTATTATATTGAATTAAGTATATCAGTCATCTAGTAGGTCAGAGACTCATAACAGAAGCTCTGCTTAGTTTGTAGCTGTGTGAATTGTCCAGCATTATTTATTTATTTGTTATTTACAAAGAACATTACAACAACAACACAACAATTAGATACAAATTATAAGAACATTATTTTTTACAATTAAAACAATTGAACTCACTTTAGAATGTTAGAAACAATCTACAAAAACAATATCGAAGGTTTTTTCTTGCGGAAAATAGATGTTGTCAGATTTAATAATTTATTAGGATCAGCGTACGAACAATAGGCGGTCACTTACCTAATTTAAGTTCTCAATTTAAGGACAATAGGATAAAATAATCTAGGTTTACTAAATAAATACGTTAAATAATTTTACAATGACGAACTAGAATCACTAGAAGGGATACTTGGATTCAGAAATACGGTAATTCTATTTGCCATAACATTAATGCACGTGTCGAAAAAATGAAATTGATTTTGCCCCCTTACGTCTGCGTGCCGTATCACCACAGTTCGAGTGGCTGGCAGGGGCGGCTCGCTAATAACTAGCGGAGGCAGAGATGTTTATTTAATGGCATACCCATAGACGCCCTAATGGGGATTCGCACCCGCATCGTATCTGTCGCTTCAGCGTGCGAAATTGTTTTTTTCTTCAGATAACGCGTGTGGAGAGCTTTTTAAAGAAACTTTACGCACGCGTAGGTTGTTCAAGTTTAAAAATATTCTAACGGAAATACGCCGTGTTATATTTTGATTCCGAGAATTTTACGTCGTGGTAGTATTAACGTCAGAATATATAAAATAAATTCACGGAATTTGATTCAGGAAAAATACCAAATTAGTTTTGAAAACATGAGAAAATATGATGTAACTAAACTACATAAAAACATTATATAGCTGAATTAAGCTCAATGGTGTGTCGTTGCGGTTTTAGCTCAGACACATGCGTACTCTACCTGACATGTAAGAAAATATTGTAGTACCACGTATATAAAAAGTTCAGCTCATTTGCTCCTGGATGTTCACAACAATCGCGCTTAACGATAAATCCTCCACACCTTCGCTGTCAGGTACAACATTTAAATCAAGCTAATGTGACACATCTACTTCGACCCGCGCGTTACCGCAGGAATAATTCGCAAAGCGTATGCCCAGATTATCATTTGAATGTTCCCTCAGACGATTGTTGGATTTCGTGACAGTAGCACAATGGGAAAGCTGCCCCGGGGCGGAATATTCCCGTATAAAGACCGGTGTTTTCGCTACCGGGGAAATTACATTTTTATCACGAGTCACATTTGGCGGGGGGTTATCGGGGCTCGCACTTCTGGGTTAAGCCGTTACGTTGTTTTAGGAAATGGTTCCAGTATTCGATTTTTTGTCGTGATCCACTGTTTGTTAATATTCTTTTATTTTACCCGACTCCAACAGAAGAGGGTTATAGTATCATTATTAATTAGGCAATGATGGCGAGCTAGCACTTACAAGCACGAATTTAGAAAATAAAGTGATGTACAGTCGTAACTCGGAGAGTTCAAATACAGAGTGAATAAGTTATTTCGGGGACAGCGTGCTCCATCTAGGCCACATCTTCACTTTCTTAAATGAGATGGTGGTTAAACGTTTTAATATTTACAATTAAAAAAAAAACAATACCTACCAAACTTTGCAGCAAGCAAGCAACACAATAAATCACCGAAGCCACGATACTTAGGGAAGATAGTAGACATTTTATAGAAAAATCGATTCTAATGATAAAAAGTAAACAGCCCTAAGTGCCGACAATATTTGCGAGTCATTGCAATTTAATCAGCAATATTGGGGGAGAAAAAACATAATTTGTAGCATAAATAAAGATACCATGATAAAGCACGATCATGTTGCGAAATTTATTAAAAACTAGAATTTTACTAATATAGATTATTTCTGTAAGACTATTTTTTTTAATATGTGAATTTTGGCTTTTTTACATGGGCTATTTTTATATGAACAATTTTCTTAATTTTTAGTATATTTTTATATTACTATTTAATTTTTCTGACATAAAACAATAATTATTTTGATTTATCATCATTATTACAAGTTTATGATTTTCTATAAAACGTTATGCAAGTTGGTATAATGTCTAGTCTAGTTCTAGTAAGTACCTAAAATATTATAAAAATTAAACAAATGAATGTTTTTCATGCGTTTGTTTAATTTTTTAAAATTTTCAAGAATTTCCTCCATGTATTCTAAGTTTGGTCGGAAACAAAGACGCCAAAAAAAATGCATATGAAATGTAAATTATTACAGTGTGTATTTCATATTACAATAACAGTTAGGGGAAGCAAAGGGGTTCCTAATGATGATGATAGCCCAACGATTCCCAGGTGGGAAGATCCCAAATTAATAATAATGATAGTTTCACTTAAAAGCAAATGGAGTTGTTATACTCAGAATTATGTAGCTCTAAACTTCTCAAACACTGCATTCATTTTAATTAAAGCTTGTAAAAGGAAAGGAGTAATATTTTATTTCAAGATAAAACATGGGTCACCTGGGGCAGAAAATTGTTTAATATCAAAACTATACATAAAATTTCATTGTTTGCGATAATAAATAACGGGTTAGGTTAGGTTAGCTTAGTAATCTTCACAGTTATCATTAGCAAAATATTCAGAATAAAAATGAAAATACAAAGAAACTACTATTATAAGAAAAACCAGTGGAAAGTTTTCTAGTTCCTTCTATTGATATCGAAGATTTTGGCCTAATATCACTGAATCCATTGTCTATAAGCCCTTCGTATGCCGTTTGCGTACAAACCCTGAGTTTGTTCGGAGCAGTCTGATTTAGGTCTATTGAGCCTAATAAATTGTCAAGATAAAGTGAGTTCTAGTCCTTTGTAACAAAGAAGCTGGGGTGCGTGTTTGTTTTCGCCCCTCATCATACTGTTCGACAGTCAGCTTTTGTGGGATTACGCGGCTGATTCTAAATCTTGTATTATTTACCACCTCTGGTTTCATAAACTCGAGTTTTTGATCACGGGTATTTGCAAATGTTTGCCTCTCTGGTTTATTTTTCCACCTTACCTGCGGTTGCTACGTATAATTTTTCACATTGTATAGAATTTTACTAGAACTGAATTCTAATACAATACAGTTTTAACGTTGTTCGACCACACGGTAATTTGTTATTTAAAACGTTATAGAGTTTTAATTAAAAAGCTTTTAAAACATGTTTTCTTTTAAAATTTAAGTTATGAGGTCTAACTTTGTTAATATTTTCTATTCACCCATTTAAAAATTACAAACAAAACACAATGCCTAAACTCACATTGCGATGCGTTATCAATCAGCAAAAAGGCATAAAAAGGTAAGTAGGTGGTATATGTACATATAAAACTAGATTCAATTTTAAAATCAAAATAGAACAGAAAATAGCAAATGCGCTCGGTCTTATTGAAGCATCGCCTCGTGGAATCAGTGATACATTATTCGACCACCGGGCCCGCGTCTGCATGTAGACAATTCCTCAACCAGATAAGATTCAGACAGGAAACCAAAAGTAGGTGTTGCATTTCTTGATGGTACGAGGCCCAGCCTTGAAAAGATTATAGGGGTTTCTAATCTACCTCCGGATTCAGCTTGGTAAAATATAAGAAACGCAACCGAATTAAATTTTTAAATGTCATTTTATTTAATTCAAAAAATGTGTGCATAATTCTAAATTTAATATTATTATCTTTATGTGTATAAAAATCTCGTGTCACAGTTCTTGTAACCAAACTCCTCCGAAACGGTTTGACCGATTGTTAAGATTTTTTTTTGTTGTTTATTCGGTAGGTCTAATAATAGGTGTTTTACTATTTTATATACCCATAAGTGGTGGTGGGTGGCCCGACCCAATTTTTTTTACGAAACTGTTTTTTTTATTGTTTGGCATTAAAAATACATATGCCCTCAATTTTCTCTAACACCAACTTCCATTTTTATAGCGATATTAGTTAGCACTGTAATAATCTTTAACCCCCAGTGGTGGCTATACAACGTTTGCCGGGTCAGCAAGTTTAAATATAATATAATCTCAAACATTTGTTTGCATGAATATGAAGTCTAAACCACACATCTAAGTCCAGTGGGTTGGTGTGAAATTTCACTGTATGAATATTGTAGGAATCCGATAGTGTTTTGTCAAGTCGTCGGCAGTCCGCCGACTCTGGTGTGTAAACTCCAGAAGAAACTACACACCAAAGTGGGCCGATCACCAACAACTTGAAAAAACACTATCTGCTCCCTACAATATTCATACACTACCTATGAAATATGATTAAAACAAAAATACTTACATTCTCAAAAATTCGGTATAACGAGAAGTATTTGCCACCTCCAACTTTCTCTATTTCTGATAAATACTAGCTCCAGGTTCTGACTGAATTCAGATAAGATAATATTGTGGGTGGGAAATGAATTCCCGCCACTGCACCGCGAAGTGCAGAAATATTTTCTCCCCACCTAATCTATGGACGTAAGCGGATCACGTCAGCTTATTTGTGTTTGTTATGAGATTCGAGACCCGGGCGGCGCCTTGTCTCAGCCTTTTCTATTGTGCAAATCTAGCTCTAACTATGTCCGGCCGTGTGTAATGATAATATAATAATAAACGCATATAATAAATATATTAATAAAATATATATTCAAAAATACCGGTGTATTGTTATTTGAACCCACAAGTTCTCACCACGAACATAAAATTGTTATCATAAGACAAATGTTTAACACAAGAATAAAACTTAAATTACTTAAATAAATAACTTAAATTTTAAAGATTATGAGTGCCTGAACTAAGTGAAACCTGTATACTGCATAAAGAATGCAAGCATGTATGTATATAATAAACTTATTGAATGGTGTAAAAAGGAAAAACTGTAATTGTTTATTCGGTATTTACTTATAAATCAAATATCTATAATTCTGAAAGTAGACTGACTAACAATAAATAAGTTACTATTTTAAAAAAGCTCTGAAAATCCAAATTTCCTCAAACCTATCGAAAAATGTTAAACTCAAACCTATCGAAAAATGTTAAACTCAAACCTAGTCGAAAAATGTTAAACTGATTACGAATTGGACAACTGCATTTCTTAATTTTTCTGTTTTATCAGATAAACATTTTAATAATAATTTGTTAAATTATACGTAACAATCAGTCTGACCATAGCAAATAAATCATAATAAAAACATTCCACATTATTCAAATAAAATTAGTCAAAAATTATTGAAATCAAATTAAAAGATTGCACTTAATTCTGATTTTTAAAATTTATCGCAGGTATAAAATTCCTCATCTTTTTTGAAATCTAGCCAAAGACGAGAACCTATGTGTAGGATATCATCTTTGACTAGATAAAAAACATATTTTTTCACTTCTTCCACTAGTGGACAAAAAATTGAAGTGAAGATAATATCAATAACACCTTAATGCTCATTTGACAATAATAACTATGTTTATAGTATAAAATTTGACTTGTAAAGAGCTTATTTTGTAAGCCTAAAGAAATAAAGTTATATATTCTTGATTCTATACAAAAAGTTCTCACTGACCGATTCATAATTATGATAGAAACTCTTCTCTTAGAAAGCTTAGAAAGCCACGGAGTAGGTATGCCGTAAGACATTGTCCACTGACTTCTGGTCTAAGACCTGCCCGTGCTGAGACAATACTGTAATTTATTGCAGCCTCTAGAGTAATGATAAAGCTAACAAGCCGCTGAACTGGTAATGCAGTCTGCATAAATCTAAAATTAGGTGACTGGCGCAGTCCCACAACGTTACGGAGAGTTTATGTAATTTACTGCTAGTGCTTTTATAATTTATTTGGAACAAATCCTGACAACTAACAAAGCTTTGCTTCTAAGCACACTGTGATGAAATGAAAATAGAATAGAACAGATCCAAATCCTTCTTATAATAGAATAGGCATGATGACTGATTTTGAGTAACCACTCCGAGATTTTTTTAAATATGTGCTGAATAATATATTAATAGGCAGTAATCATATTTCTCCAAAAAGATAAATTGAAGGAAAAAATTACCTGTTAACAATTTCATTTCAATTTCGCTCTAAAACGCTGCAATACTAGTAGGATCTGTCTATGACGTCACCGATGCACGAGCACCTGATGATACAGAATGACCTTAATATATATTATTGTCAAGAGAAGAAAGTCAGGCCTGTACCATGAGTTATTCTGGGCCTTTACAAAGTCAAAGTCAAAGTCAAAGTCAAAGTTTCTTTATTTCCGTAAATACAATAAATGTACACTTAGAACAGGTCAAATTCTTAAAATTAAACACTGATTTGGAAATAAAGTGATATTTTGATTTCGGTCGCTTCGGTATGTAGACTAAAGTAAAGAAGCGACGAAGAAACCTTTAGCCTGTTAGGTGTTATTTTTCGAGTTGGAGCAAAATCCGTCCCAAGCTTTTTTATCTTCTAGATAGTCTGAAATTTTGTAATAAGCCTTTTTACAAAGGATGTGTTTGACAATTTGTTTGAATTTATTTATAGAAAGTTTTTGCAACTCGCTAGGGGTTTTGTTGTAGAAGCGTATACATTGCCCTCTAAAAGATACATTAACCTTGTGTAACCTAGTTTTGGGCACAGCGAGTTTATTCTTATTTCTAGTATTTACATTATGTATGTCGCAATTTTTAGGGAACCGATCGATATTTTTATGAGTGTACAATAAGTTTTCATAAATATATTGACATGGTACTGTCATTATATTTATTTCTTTGAATTTATCACGTAGGGATTCTCTAGGACCCATGTTATAGATTGCACGAACAGCCCTCTTCTGCAGCACAAATACGGTGTTCATATCTGCAGCGTTCCCCCACAGCAATATACCATACGACATAATACTATGGAAGTAGCTGAAATAGACCAGTCTGGAAGTATCAACGTCTGTAAGATGACGGATTTTTTTTACTGCATACGCTGCAGAACTAAGTCTCTTCGATAGCTTATCTATGTGTGGGCCCCATTGAAGTTTACTATCTAAGGTTATTCCTAAGAATACGGTAGTGTCTACAATTTCTAACGTTTCTCCTTTTACGTTTACTTCAGCCTTAACTTGTTTTACATTTGGTAGAATAAATCTAAGACATTTAGTTTTAGTTTCGTTAAGCAAAAGATTATTAACACCAAACCAGTGGACTACTTTTGATATTGCATTGTTTACTTCGTCAAAATTTGTGTTTTGTCTAATCATCTTAAAAATTAAAGAAGTATCATCAGCAAACAATACAATCTCGTGATTATTTTTAACGAGATGAGGCAGGTCGTTAATATAAACCAAAAATAGGAAAGGACCGAGGATTGATCCCTGCGGTACACCCATTGTAACTACAGATCCCGAAGACCGTTTCCCATTTACGTCAACTCTTTGTATCCTGTCACTCAAGTAAGAAGTAAGAAGATCCAAAGAGTTGTCCTTTATTCCATAGTGATGTAATTTCCTGATTAATGTTCCATGGTGTACACAATCAAATGCTTTTGACAAGTCACAAAAAACGCCTAAAGCATCTTGCGACTTCTCCCAAGCATCGAAAATATGCGATACCAACTCTACACCGGCATCAGTAGTTGACCTGCCGCGAGTAAACCCGAATTGCTTACAATGTAGCAGGTCATTGCCATTGAAATGCCTAAGCAATTGATGTAATATAAGTTTTTCAAAAACTTTGCTGAATGTAGGCAGTACTGATATCGGTCTAAAGTTAGTGGGGTCAGACCTACTACCCGATTTAAACAGTGGTATTATTTTACTATGTTTCATCAGATCAGGAAAAACGCCACAATCAATAGATTCATTAAATATAAAAGCTAGATCTGGTGCAATAGTATCAATCAATGGTTTAATGATTCTAACGGAAATGCCCCAGAGATCTGCAGTTTTCTTTATATTTAAAAGTTTAAAGGCTTTTTTAATATCGTTTTCATCGACATGTTGGAAATTAAATTTATTTTCGCATGCAGGTACATTTTCTTTCAGTAATGACTCGGCGATTAATTGAGAAGAGTTCAGACACTTTGTAGTAGAGATTGGAATGTCAGTAAAAAAGTTTTCAAATGCTTGGGCTACTTCAACATCAATTTTAACTGAGCAATCGTTAATCTTTAAATTGTAATCATTAATGTAGGTACTGACCTTTCCAGTCTCGCTGTTTATTATTTTCCATGTTGATTTTATTACATTTTCACTGTTTCTAATTTTAGAGCTAATATAATTTGATTTTGCTATTTGACAAACTTTTCTAAATATTTTTGAATAATTTTTTACTTTGTCTTTGAACTCCGGGCTAAAATTGTATTGTTTTTCACTATACAGTTCATACAATTTATTTCTACTCTTTTGTATACCCACTGTTGCCCATTCACTAAAGTTAAGTTTATCTGAGACCATGGTCGATTTGGGTGTGAATATAGAATTAAATGCATTGGTGAATTTGTTAAAAAAACTGCAATAGGACTCATTTGGGTTGTTAAGAGAGTAATTAGGTGGAGGTTTACAATCCCAATCCAATTTCAACCGTTCAAATCGACTTGTGGTCACAGGTATGTATGTTATTCTCTTTTTACAGTTATTATTTTTTACTTGAATTTCTAATTTTATTAGTTGACCTAAGTGGTCTGATTTTAAATTGCTTATTACATTTTTATTAATAATTTTATTATTAAGGCAAACAAATATATTATCTATACATTTTGCTGTGGTTTCCGTTATTCTAGTAGGTTCAATAAAAAGTGGCTTTAAATTGTAAGAATTAAATAAATTAGTTAATCTACTACTAAGGGAGTAGACTTCTAAAAGATCAATATTAAAGTCTCCACATACCATGAGGTTTTTATTTGATTTTGATATTTTGAATAAGATATCATCCATATTTTTTTCAAATATTTCAAAAGAAGCTGATGGTGGGCTGTATACGCTTACTACAATACTTTGCTCCAACTCAACACATGCTACTTCAATGTGGCCTTCAACGGATAAGCATATTATGTCCTTACGTTCTTTGAATTTTATGAATTTATTTAATAGTATTAATGAGCCTCCACGAATAGCATGTGATCTGCAATAGGAGCTACCAACTTGGTGGTTACTGAAATTGAACATGAGCTCATAGCTTTTCAGCCAGTGTTCTGTTAAGCAGATGATGTTAATATTGAAAGAGTTCATGTACAATTCCAACTCTAATAATTTACTTTTTAATCCTTGAATATTTTGATGCACCAAGTTAGTAAACTTTGCATTTGTTTTACACTTTTGGTTTATTTGACTTTTTATGTGACTAATATTATTTGACTTTTTAGGGCTAGAGACGTCCATTACATTATTGTGACGGCATGACGTCACAACTCGGTATTTTCTGATTGGTGACATGTCATGGAGGATTGCTGTATCGATGTATGTAATCTCGATCAAAATAAAAAACTATAATACGTGTTTCGTCATCTATGGCTCAGGTATATAATTCGGTAAATACATAATTTTGGTGATTTTTAGTTACTATTATCATCCTTATTGTCAAAGTTTGTGAGTGTTGATATTTGTTCCTCTTTCACGCAAAAACTAATGAATTGATTGGGTTGAAATTTAGTATGGGTATAGTTTGGGACCTTGAATAATATAACGGTTATTTTTTTTATCCCGACGAAACGGCCGACGCGCGGACAGTAGCTAGTGCTCTATAAAACACAATGAAAACTTTCCTAAATACAGGTATGCAGTACCTATTGCATGAAACTGTAAATATGATAATTTGAAGTACCAAGTTAATTTTCCAAATAGGTTATTCATCGAGCTTGATGCAACTTTTCTACAATTATCTCATGTAAAAAGTCTGCAGTAACACGTTTTAGTTTAGAAGTAAAACAAAGTAAACACAGATAACTATCAAATTCTAGTCACACACTTGCTAAAATTCGATGTAGGTGCAGGTAAGTCCAGACGGCGAACGTTTGCTTTGAGCCAATGTTGGAATCTATCCCAGCTTACACGAAAGTTGGCTTGTCCAATTTTAAAACGGAAGTAACCTGCTTCCTTGTTTTGAATATTTCTAAACAGACCGCTTCGGTTAAGCTGGCCAGGTAATCTTTATTTCTCAAAACTTAAAAGGCGTTCTAACACGAATAAATTTTTCTGCCTTCTATTCCATTATCCAAGATTTCGGTACCTAATACCATTAATCTGATATTACATATAAAAAGGAATATTATTATCTATACTAATATTATAAAGAGGAAAGATTTGTATGTAGGTATACTTGTAACGATTTGGCTCAAAAAGTACTGGACCGATTTTAAAAATTCTTTCACGATTTGAATGCTACATTATCACTGATTAATATAGGCTATGTCCTATATTTACTGTACATCATCATCAGCCCGTCCACGTCCACTACTGAACATAGGCCCAAACGATACGCCACGAATAGCGGTCGGATGTACGTTTATGCCTAAATGTTTAAAAAATAAATGTCCACCCGTGCGAAGCCGGGATGGGCCGCTAGTTAGTAATAATGACGCAGAAAATATGGTATACTTAGGTCTAATTTTACCATCGCAATTGAACGCAATAAAATAAGATAAACTCAGCTCAACGCATCAGCGCAGCAGCGCTTTGAACGAGTTCACCGCATAGCACACGTTGATCTGGTTCAAGCTTATAGTCCGAATATTAGGGTTACATAAATTCGCAGAAACCTGGGTATTAAAGTTAGGGACACCACAATAAAATAAAAGGTAAAAAAGTCCCCATCGATTACAAGTGTGCAAAAAAAATATTCCATGTCATACATTGCAAACATAGGTTTTTCAGAGTTTTCAGAAAAAAGGTAAAATTTTTCTTAAAAATACCTGTGCCAAAATTGTAGATCATGCGATTTTATACAAAAAATATCCGCACACTTCTTTCTTTAGAATGAACATTTTTGAGATATACTTCGTCTTAAAAGCAGGTCTGACTTTGTAGTCTTAATGGCGGGTTTGAAGGCTTGAAATGTGGATGTTGTGTTCCTTTCAGAGTGTAGAGATTTACTAAATAAAACTGGCCAAGCGCGAGTCAATTCGCACAGGGAGGTTTCTGTACCAACGTCAATAACAATTTTGCAAAATGAACCTAGAACACGTTTTTTTTTAAATCGTAATATAGTGAAAAGCCTACATGATGCGATCACCCATCGTCGAGCCCGACGTTGCTAAACTTCGAAGATCGGTACTCAACTTAAAAATAATTTGTATATTATTATTAAAGAGTAGGAACCCGCCTCGGCTTCGCACAAGTAATATAGCATGTTTTGCCTATAACCAAAGATAGAATGGGTATAGTAAAATATCCTTAAAAGATAGATGAATGCCTGGATTTTTTTGTGGAATTTTAAAATGAAAATCACTTTGAATTGTTGTCTTAAATAACTAGGATTAGGCAGCAATTTTAAATTTCAACCAATTTACATAAAACCTTGACAAATTATATACCTAAACCTTCCTCATGAATTACTCGATGGATTAGTTAAAACCGCTTAAAATTCTCCTAAGTAGTTTTTGAGTTTATCGCGAACAGACAGACGCGGCGGAGGACTTTGTTTTTATGTAGTGATGTTGTCAAAATTGAATAGATAGGTACATTACTCACATTATTATAGTAGCAAAGTTACCAAGCCAACCTTCACCGGTCTTTGCGCCTCTGTGTAGTCCCAAAGCGCTCACCTAAACAATATAATGGAACAGCAACTTCTGACTGGCATGTTAAGACTTTGATACGGTTTGTACTGCGAAAAGTACAATGCTTGATTTGTTAGCTTAGAGAACGAGCAGATTATTCACTTTCTGTGTCTCCAGTTGCTTGTACCTATCTGTAAAACACCTTCACTTAAAGCTAGTGCTTTCGCACTTATTGTTAGTAACAGGTTATCAATGGTAGAAGTTGAAACTCGCTTGTAACGTCAACTCATGAATTGACAAGTAGACAAACAACCTCGTGATTCTGCGTTCAGCCTGAGGCTTTATTCGTTTCATTATGGTACGAATATTGTGTCATACTCTTTAACGTACCTACCTTTAAGTTATTCTAATAAATAACTAATCTTTTGCACTTATATATAGTTGATATAATTTAAGTAGATTTAAAGATTGCCTTATACTCATAGCTCTGAGTAAAATTTGTAGATATGGTAATTTCTCCCAGCGTTAACTCAACAACTGGCTTGTGTCACAACTACATGCAAAGCTTCACTCACAGTAACATTTATATTCTAGTACAGTAAATATCATGAGTAACAAAGATAGAAAGACGTACCTAGACCCAAGTGTGACCGAGATAACAATCCGCTAACGATACACGGCGAGTCACAACAAGACGTGTACCTATTTATATATCTTTATATTACGCACTAATGTAATCTTATATTTCTATCTCTATCTGCAAATGGCAAAATAAGGCAGTAAATAATAATACGTTTTCAAAATTTGGATGAAATCACGAGTACATAGTGATATCTTAGACTTTGTTTTTTTGTCCTGGATCTATTTGTACAACTAGTGAACGAACTCTAGGTATTCTGTAGTCTTTTAGTCAATAAATCACAGCACGTCGTAGAAACCCTAGTGCTTTCTATGAGATGTACTTGTAAAATCGAGTACCAAGTCTTCCAAGTACGTTCTCGTATAAAAACCAGCGCCAAAAACAAGGGCTAAAATACTTCCAAGTATTTTTTACCATGTGGTATCAAAAATACTCGAAGTACGGATAGCGCGGGCGGGTGCGACTCGTGGCGGGTCTCAGTGCGCCACGCACTTTGAAAGTAAAATACTTGCATGGGAAATTGATCACAGTCTGTGTGAGAATAAAGGTCGTAATTGAATTTACAGAAAAAATACTTCCATATTCTCGTACGGGTAAAAATACTTTCAAAGGAAATTGATCCGCGCGTCATTTGTTATAAAGAACAAAATAGTGTGAACAAAAAAATACTTGTTCAACTAGAAACTTTTGAATGTTTTAATTTATCAGCATGTTTGACGATGATTATGATTTAGGTATAATATTCATATTATTAATTGGGAATAAATATAGCTAACAGATTAATAGGTAGGTATTAGGATATATGTACCAGAAGGTATATCCTAATAACCTAATAACCTAGTCCTAATAGGGAAATTACCTATGTTGTACCTAGATACATAATTATATCTAACCCTACGCCTGCATAAAAATTGTAGCAGACGAGACGGGACGTAGGTACCTATTATTCGTTTTTATTAGTACGGGACTCACTTTTCACTCAAGGCACTCTAGGTAGTTATGACGTACTAATTTACAAAGTAGGTTTTATCTTTTCATAAGTAATAATATAAAATGAGATTGTGATCACTCATCTAATTTACATAATTTTGATGCAGATACCCAACTAACCTATGTAGGTGCTTACATTATCGTTATTTAAAATTGATATTTATCTAGGTAGGTATTTTACTTTTTTAAGTACAGTACCTAAATTATTTACTTACTGGAGGTAGGTAAATGTTATACTTTGTCATAGACTATTAAATACAGTTATATACCGGTACCTCATATTTGTTTGATACGAATGTCAATCAAATTGTGAACTCTGAAATGTGCTGTAGGTCCAAAACAATTTTAATTAAAAATGCTATAATTACCTACCTATTGAGATTTTCAGGACCAAAAAATTAATTTAGCTAAAATATCGCCTCGTCGTCTCTGGGAAACCGTGTTTTCAGTTTTCCAGAGAGAACTAACCCAGGCGCTATCTAGTTATGTACCGAGAGTACCTAGTAGGTATGGTAGGTTCGGTGGCTAAATAGATTGATACTAGATAGATAAGTAGGTACCTAATTTCTAAAAGAATACTAGTTCTAATTTGTTTCTATTATTCGATTGTAATTTTCTTTGTCAATAAAGTAGTTACCTAAGTATATAATAATTATCAGATGAATGATTTCGGACTAAGAGACATAAACCTACATGACTTTTGTAAGGCATATAAGAAATAAAAGAACGGAAAAGTAATTTGGCGCAAATCGTAAACCATTTTCTATTTACCTTATGAAAAAGCTAACTGTGGCTCATTGGTTCTTTGGGAGCATTTGGAAAATTTAAAGATTTTGGGCCAAAAATCAACATTTTCTCAAATGGTCCCAAAATACAATTAAATCGAATTTTGTTTTATTATGGGTTAATATAAAATAGATCTTGATTTTCCCCAAATTACCTTTCCGTTAAGTAGATTTATTATTGGTAAACCGCAGTTGGAATTAAAATCTAAAACAAATTGAATCTCGCGCCAACCCGTGACGATCACACTTAATGTCATTGTCAACTAATAAAATCAATATTGTGTTTCAGTTAGTTAGCCGATACTTTTAGCATAAAATAATGTACGCACGTCTGTCACTGTCTTATGAACACGTTCAGAGTAAAATACTTATACAAGGAAATGGATCTAAGTTTCTATGGAAATAAAATTCATAATCGTATTTGTTTGTAAAGATGTCGAAAATTCCTCAAACCATTTTGATGAAAATTACTAAATGGTTATTTTTTGGGATTACTAGAAGTACTAGGTACGTACTTACCTACGTATTTTTCACGTAGGTAAGTACGTACCTAGTACTTTAACTTCGTGTCACTGTCACTGTCGCAGTCAGTCAGTAGGTCATCGATAGAGTCCGCGCACGCCCCGAATACCTCGGTATTCGGTCTTGCAAGTATACTTGCAAGACTCAAGGTATTTCGACGCATACCAGATTTTCGTACTTGCAAGCAAATACCAGGTATTAAAACCTGGTCGAGTAAATACGTCCCATCCCTAGAAAGCACGCATAATCCGTCGTCGGTCCAAATATGGCTGAAGTGGGTAGACCTTATTGCACCTAATTTGAGCCTTCCATTTTCGTGAAGCTAGTACCTCGTCTCTGCTTTTTTACTTAGATCGATGCTTCTAATACAACTAGTCAACCAATCTACATTTTATTAGTATATTGCAATATCTATTTTATTGGTCCTATTACTTAGAATAGGAATTTACAACTTAATCTGCTAATAATTATAATCGTAAACAAGCATCCGGCTACAGGCAAATGGACACACAATCAGCAATGTAATCGCATGATAAACGAAATAGCTAGGTAGGTATTGATTGGTTTTAGATGTGTGCGAGATTAAAAAACATTAATTTCAAACGGTTATTAAAAAATAAAAAGGAGTTTATAAATCAAAACACTTCAGTATGTAAAGTGTATGAAAATTCTGAAAAACTAAATTATTTTAGGCGCAGCGCAGCCGAGCTTCGAGCCACGTAAAAAGTAATAAAAAAAAAATTGTCAAAGTAATTTAATCTTCTTACATTATTTAATCTAAATCACAAATTATGCAAGGTACCAACCTTCTCATTATTTAAATACATTTCCATCATTTACTTTTAATATTTTCTCAATTTGAGACTGCGGGATAATATTGCATCTGAGCAGACTGCAAATATTGATACTATCTGCACTGACAATATATTCAAGGATAATCACATATTTATACATATCTAACTATTACCCTACTATGACTATTAGACTTGGTCGCTAACTATAGGCCTCGAGCTCAGTGGGCTATGGAGAGCGCTATGCTTGGAGTTTTTCTACGAATAGAATCCGGAATAGGGAAATCCGTAGAAGAACCAAAGTCACCGACATAGGTCTCAGAATTAGTAAGCTGAAGTGGCAGTAGGCAGGTCATATTATAACTCGCAGAAATGATAACCACTGGGAGTAGTCTTATTACGACTTATTAGTAATCTTATCACGATGCAATGCGAAACGGAGTGTTGGGAGACCATCCCCTCGTTGGACCGACGACATCGTAGCGGTCGCAGGGAGTCGGTGGATGGAGGCGGCTCAGGGCCGCTATTTGTGGCGTCGTATGAAGGAGGCCTATGTTCAACAGTGGACGTGTATGGGCTGATATGATGATGATGAACTATTACCCGGCCTATTTGTCCTACATTATCAAACACCTCCAGCAATAGTTATCAGCTATCTATTAATGTCTCCTGTGGTAATAGAGTGGCAATATTTACTAGCCTGTAGATCTTTATACCGGTATCTATTAGAACGTTTTAGTCGTACATTAAACTGGGGGCTACAATAATCCCTCGTCAATTTGTTTGAATAACTATTCTAGTCGTAGGAAATAAACTGTATTGCATTTCATATTCATCCTATTCATATTTGACGACCGATGTGGGAGGTTCGGGTCGATTCCCACCTTGGGACAAATGTTTTTACGGTCAGCAAATATTTGTCTCGGGTGTTCTGGGTATTTTATATACGACTAGCTGCTACCCGCGCTTTCGCCCGCGTTTTATCGGGATAAAATTAATCTAAATATAATGAAATTATCTGTAATGAATCGTATTAAGTTTATCAGTCATCTAGTTACCATAACAAAAGCTCTGCTTAGCTTGGAGCTAGATGATGCTCTGTGGATTGTCCAGCATGTATTTTTTACTCAGCCTAGCAATTAGTGTTTTGTCTAGTGTTATGTTATCTGTCTATTAAATTGCTTGCAAAAATATTGTCAATGTGGTCGTAACTCTTTTATATTATAGTAATCCGTTCAAATCTTTCTTCTGCATTTGGTTGACAAAGTCTTAAAACAATATTTAAATGATTATTTATTATTTCTGGTACATGAAAACTGCATTAAATTCAGGAAACATTAATTATCTCAATGACTTTTATAGTTTTTTGGCAATCCGTCCAACAAGATTAATTTTTACGACTGTCTGAATGACACATGAAAGTGCTTTCTTTGGATCTTGTCTTGACTTTTGTGTATTGGCATGCCTAGATTACGTAGCAGTTGTTAAAAACTTCAGATATGTATACGTAGATATGTAGACTTTATTTACTACTACCCCTGTTTACTACTGGACTAAAACCACATTTTGTCCAAGAAACAAAAGACTAAAGAAAACGCGATTGTCCTCTGTTTATATTTCGAAAGAAGCATTTTGTAGTTAGGAAACAAACACCAAATGGTTAGGTACCTAACCTACCTAAAGCTGAGCACTGACTGGTGTTACGGGACGTAGTGTAACGTGTACGTTCTTGCAGTCAGTAAGGGAAAAGGCGCTCGCATCGAGGAACGAGACGGATTTTGACGTTTCCATGATCCAAAGTAACAAGGTCTGCTCTTCAGGGAGTGACTCAAGGTGACGTCATTGTCCAGTTGCCACTTTATTTTAATAAAATGTAGAAGTTGGGAAACAAAATGTGATAAGGGTCAAACGAAAAATCAATAAAAAATTACACCCGTCAATTATGTTTGTTAAATCAGTCAAAACAGTGTTAGTTAAATACAAGTCAATATCAGAAATAATCTGTAAATACAAAACCACATAGTTTTATCAGATTCATACAAGAGCTCGGGAGCTACGATTTTAAGCTACTGGTATTACCAGGAAACAGAGTCGCCTTCTCATTCGCTGGCGTCGATGACGTATCCTGGAGACATCGGAAGTGCATACCTTGTTTTCTTATACCATGCCTATATTTAGGTATATAAGGTAATTGTAAGCGATATTTATTGAAGGAAAGAGCTGAAATTGACACGTAACGTCTTTTCTGAAGATGGTGAGCGAATACCTCTTGTTTAGCAAAGTGAAATGATAACTAATAGGGAACCAAAGGTTGCTAAAATAGTCATTCACTCTTGTGCTTTCAATCAGCAAAGATAGGAAATCCGATCAATTTTTATTTTATTCGTTTAATAACACTGTATCTTGGCTTAAAAACCTTTTACAGTCCACGACACACTAGGCTATAAAACCTAGGTTTCACAAATCGTAACTATCGAATCTGCTAGTAATATCTAAAGTGGAGTTTATGTTGACGTAAGGCGTAGGTGCTTGCGATAAGAATGGCACTTTTTGTACTTTTATACAGACTTTGTTCCACAAGCACCTTGTAAAATAATACTTTGATAGGTGGTCAGATAGCAAGCTCAAGTAGAGCTCAATGGCTGGTTGGAATAATCTTTTCTCTGAAATAAATTGGTAGATACCCATATTCTTTGTCACTATTTTTACATACTTTGTGCGTCACTATTTTTACAAGCTTTTGTTTAACTTGCAATGTATGCTTGTTCGGTTGGAATCTGGCAACTCAATTTTAGAACAGCTATACTCAACCGATTCAGCTGAAACTTGGCATACTTATGTAAATTCGGTGACAATGCAATGGTACCATCGAGCTGGTCTAATGATGGAAACTGAAGGTGGCCAAAGGAACTCCTAAACGAAAGAACTTAACCACGTTGAGTGCGGGTTCGTTGGATTTGTCTTCCCAAGCACTTTGGTCCTAGATGATATAAAAGCAATTAATTTTATATTATTTATTTAATATTAAAATATTAACCTATATACATATTTATGTAGATAGGTTAATAAAGCTGTTTTTAAGATTTTAAGGCTCACTCAGATCAATTGATCTGAGTGAGCCTTAAAAAAGTTAAAAGCATAGTAAAAGGCTTACGTTTCTTACCTAACCCTGATAAAACATTAATTTGATTTTTCTCAACACCATTCATTCTTGAGTTCGTTCCATTCATTTATCATTGATCATTTGATGAACAATGTGGCCCGTTGGAGGGAAGGTCCGCCTGCGACACAGGAGGTTGCGAGTTAGATTCTCGCCGTGAAAGAAATGTTTGTATGATCTGCATATATGTATATATACAGGGTGTTCCGGGTATTTTCAATGTATAATAAAAAATATCTATCGGTGTATGTATTGTATTATGTATATCAGTCATTTAGTACAAACAAGCTCTGCTTAACTTGGGCTGATGATGCTGTGTAGATTAATTAATAAACTAAAATAATTAATATAAATAAAATAAAATGTTTTATTCAATAATAAAGATACACAGTCTTAATTATAATAGGAGACACCTTTTAAGTATTGTGGAAATTCTTGTATTAGGTGGCAAACTCAAATAAAAATGCTTTATTTTCCAATAAACTACTGTTACAATAACTAAAAGAATAGTACATTGTACACCTAGGCGAGAACGTGCCTAATTTCTATCGAGCGTGTCATTTGAGGCCCGAGGCGCAGCCGAGGGCCTTAAAACACACGAGGTACGAATCGCACTTTCTGCCGAGTTATATAGTGCTTTATACTACATCTTCGAGGAAAATAAAAAGCAGAATAAATATTTTATTTCTGGCGGTGTCATAAAACTGTCACTACCACTCGACGACATTCTGTAGAATTAATAAAATTGCCTACACCAAAATCAAAATTAGAAGAACTTTCCCCTTTATCACTTGGGTTCTTTTTTCAAAAAGAACCCAAGTGTTCTTTTATATATATTGTTTGGAAATCAGAAGAGGCAAGCGGACATGGAGTAAAAACTTTTTGTCGTTTAACCTATTATGAAAATAACCATAGCTACCGGCCGATCTTTTAGGAAAAAAAATAATATGTTAGAAATGGATTTCCAAACAGTTTTTTCTCCCGCTAAAACGAGTGAGAAATGAAATTCCATAGAGTTTTTCTTCCCGGATTCCTATACGCCTGCAATGACTTACTTTCTATCTTATATTTGGAAAAGGAATAGGCAACTTTCCGAGCAGGTTTAGTATAAATGTATTTTTCACTTCTCTTGCTCAAAAAGTGTATCATAATGGTGTAGCTTAGCGGGCCTAAAACTCGAGTTTAATACCTCGGGCTAAAAAGTATTTTTTCTTTTTAATTTTTAGCTAAAATCATCAGCCTGTACAAAGCATTCGTTCTCTTACATAAAAACTCGGCTTCTTGGTGCTCCGTCAATCTTTTTTTTTTGAAAATAGAACCGTCTTGGTGATGTTTTATGAAGGTTGATTCTTCCCTTCACGGTAGAATGCGAACTGTTTCGTTGCGGGTTAAATAGAGATTTAAAAAAAAAAGATGGTATTGGCGCTAAATCTCTAGAATTTTCTTCATTCCAAATCACAAACTTTTACGTTTAACTTCCTGACTTTTACTTCCAAATTGTGAACGTGAAAAATGTCATCAAGTGATAGTGAAGATGCTAATATGCAAATGGAAGAAAAGGGCCAAAGAAATAATTATGAATCTGTTGCCGATAAAATCACGTGGAATATATTTAAAGAATTACGAAAATTTTATGAAATGGAGAGATGAGAAACGTGTGGATTCTTTTACAGAAGGGGTTTTTCTCACTTATTTTGATGAATTATCGAAAAAATTCAAATCGTCCACTCTTTGGAGCACATATTCAATGTTAACAATGACCTTACAAACGAAACACGACGTCGACCTACAAGCTGTGAGTCTGCCGAACACGAAAACAAACAAAGAGCGTAAATTTTTCATCAGTGGAGAATACCTTAGTATAGTTAAAGCCTATCAGGAGTTACGTCCCACTAATGTTTCTACGAGAAGATTTTTTCTAAATTATCAAAATGGTAAATGCACAAGGCAAGTCATAGGCAAAAATAAATTTGGTAACATGCCTAAAGATATTGCCACTTATCTAAATTTACCAAATCCGGAACTCTACACGGGCCATTGTTTCCGCAGAACATCCGCGACTCTGTTGGCGGACTCTGGTGCGAATATAACGACATTAAAACGGCACGGTGGATGGAGGTCCGATCAAGTGGCTGAAGGTTATATAGAGGACTCTATACAAAACAAGTATCACGTCACGCAGCGGATTACGGAAGGAATCAATATTCTACCAAACATTACAGAACCCCAAGCATCTACATCGCGGGATTGGATGAATATGTCAACTCAGCTGAAGCCGCACTCAGATCTTAATAATGCAGGAAACTCAAGCATGAGTCGAGTCTCTCCAACTTTTACTCCACAACAATCAACTCAAAATATTATCACATCCCAATCACAGAGAACCGAAATAAAATTGCCCGGTAAAAACATATCACTAAACATTCAAAATTGCTCTAACTGCACATTTAGCTTTTAATAAAATTTCTGAAAATTGTCTAATTTTGAATTGTTTTATTTTCTCGCAATCGAAGTGAAAAGTAGAGTGTTTTACTCGGGCCAAAACCACCCATTATAACTCGGTCTTGTCATCCTCCCTCGCTACGCTCGGGAGTATAACAACCTCGTATATAATGGGATGGTTTAGTCCCTTGTAAAACAATCTACTATTAAAAAGTTTTACAGGTTAGTAAATAGTTATCTTATTATTAATAGATATCTTATTTTCTAGTTGTTCTGTTAGTGTATCGACCGTCTTATGCTGTGTGGAGTGTCCAACATTATTTATTTATTTATTTTTATCATTCTTTATCAATTTGAATCGTTAATCTATGCGCATGCAAATATATCTTTTATTTCAATAATAATAGTTATTAGCAGCCCACACCCAAGCTAAGACCTTTTCAACACAATAGTTTGAAGTGTTCTCTATTGACTCTACATTTGATCTAAACACTGAAACAAATTGCTAAAGCCCTTGCACTTAAACTCTTTCATTAGTAAACCCCAACAAAAAGTCTGGCCATTCCTTTCACCTAATACTTTATTGTTTTATTTACTTACTTCCATAAGTAAATAAAGAGTCCTGGAGTCCAGACTAAACGCCGCAAATGGTGGCCAACACGTGTAATGGATTGCTGCACAGTATGCAAATCATAAAATTTTGCCATTATTAAAACGTTTCGCGAAAGAAGAATCATTACTCTATGTCCGGTTTTAGGGTTGGCAATATCAAGTTCTCAGACAAAAAGATTTCGAACTTATTGAATTACTGTTTTAATAGAACAATTCTTTGTTAACAAAACTTTGGCCAATTGCCACCTAAAACACAGTTGAACTGACAGTTTCTGCATATTTGTTCCGTATATTTATTATAATTATATATTCCAGTATAATTTAATTATATTATAATTATACCAGCGTGGGGGCGCCGGGCGGCAGAAACTTCAACGGTCAAATCAACAAATAAACTGAAAAAGATCTGATAAATCCAACTCTACTTATATGTATTTGGCAAAAACACATACAAAAATGGCTTCACAAGCTTTATACAGTTAGTTCAAACTAAAGGCTTTTACACACCGCGTAGGCGACGCGGCTCCTTCGTTTTGATTGAAAAAGAAAGTGTTTTATAAAAGAATATGAGTGATAGTTCTAGGCTGTCAAGAAATGATTTCAGAGAGAAAGAAAATACAGACCTCAAGATTATTTTGTCACTATTTTTTGTAGCATTTAAAATCTTAAATTTCCTGAGCCATAGTCCGGCGTCACTCGGTTATACACCGCGTCAGAAAATCAGCATATTCCGAACGCGTAAAACGCAGTCAAATTGGTATCAAATCAAACTAAAAGTAAACTTTGTACAATTAGCGGTTGTCAACCCTGGTTGTTGGTGGCGTAAACACGAGTCGCTAACGAACCGCGCGGCGGGGCCCTGCACAAATTTGCAATTTCGATTGCTGCTGCTCGCGTGTGTAGGTACCTGGTTCTAACTGCATTGTGCTCATATGGCGACTTAAAAATCTAAAGGTGTAAAGGTGTTTAATATATAACTGCAGTACCTGAAATCATAAATCTGAATCAGAATAGGTACCCATTGTACATTAAGCTAAACAAATAAATATTTCTGTGTTTTGTATTGAATTTTTTGTATGCATAACATACAAAAAATTCAATACAAAATACACAAATACTTAACTATTTCATCATGGAAATATTAAAAAAAAATCCAACTTTAGTAAGTAACTTTGTTTTCCACTAAAATAAATAAATATTGCTGGACAATTCGTCAAATATCAATGCTTTATTTCCTTCAGACCTTACAGGACTCTTGGACACGTGAACAAATTGTGTTTGTACAATCTGCATGCACAAATGTTTGAGCGTGTAGCCGAGCTATAAATATTAGGTTGGTTATCAAAATTTTGACTGTACTGTACAGTTTTAAATAAACACACATGGTGCACACCCATAATATCGTGGTACTATAACATTTTTTTTTTATTAATAAATAATTTGGGCGAATTCACACATCATTATCTAGCGCCAAGCTAAGCAGAGCTTGTGTTCTGGTTACTACATAATTGATGATAATATCTATCTATACTTATAATAAAACTATAACAGGTCCAATTCTGTACATTGAAGATATTTTAAATTTTTTTTTGAGAGCTGTCTATTGTCCATGCTGATGCCAAAAATGTTTTTTTTTCCATCATGTCTGTCTGTCTGTCTGTATCTTGGCCGCGCATAGCTCCGAAACTACTGAAGGTATTCAAATAAAACTTAGCATGATATAAGTTCATATTACGAGAAAGGGCATAGAATACTTTTCATCCCGGATTTTAATAG